>CAJQUW010008908.1:0-63940 GCA_907163375.1 Prostheceraeus crozeri
ATTCCCATAGTAGGGAGATGAACTCACGACGAATAAATGTCATGATGGAGCGATGTATATATCTCTATACTTCTCCCAATTGTATTTGCGAAATGAGAAACAGTTTGCGGGAATGAAAAGGTAGATTTGAATTTCATTTCTGTAATGTTGAAGCCAAACTTGATCACCAAGGAGATGAATCTTAATGTTTCAAAATATTCCAAATCCCTCATGATATCATTGAGGTTGACAAATTGTCGCCATGTTAATGTAATTCCTCTTGATGTATGACCATGAGAATTTTTGAAATGTACGTTTCCATCACGATCAACTCTGATATATTGTAGAGAGTCCAAAATCCAAGTCTTCATGATGTTATGCAAAGTTGCAGATCAGCAATATAAAAATGTCGTTTTATCATATTTTGCTTAGCAATGCGGCTACAAAGAGATTTGCTAGTAATCGAGCCGCACTCTTTTCTACTCCCATTGATCATGCACAACAGGTAAATGGAAATTGGGAAGTGGGTGTCACTCAACTTGTTTATAGCAACTGTGTCTATACTTTTGATCATGAGGTGATGACTATTAATATGAGACGTACAGCTGCTTACCAATGTGAAAAGGGGTGCCGAGTATACATTCCACAGTGGCCAAAGAAAGATCTCTTATCATGTAAAAAGTTTATATATGATTTCTTGAATAAAGCGTGTAAACATATTGTCCAATTTACTCCGCACAATGGTGATTATACCTATGTACATCATGTAGTTGAGAAAGATTGGATTGTTGGTTTAAGTCCAAGTTTAAGAAATGATTTAGGTTACCTCGCTAGCGCCTTAACAAGCTATGATAATTTTAACGTTAATTACCACATAAGTGGTCATAAACAGTTAATATATCGAGAGGAAGCTTATTATGTAGATCTTATTCCAAGAAATGAGAAGACGTTGGTGAAGAAGATTGTGATTAAGCCAAGGAAGACAAACATTACTCCTGAAACATTATTGAAGAAATTTAATTATCTCCTTCGAGTTGATGGTAAACAAGTGGCAACATTGACTTATATTAAATCATCTAATCATATTGCAATAAGCAAATTAAATGATGATGATGATCTAGTATTAGTTTGTTCAAAAGATTTTCATCAGTTCTTGCGACATCGTTCTGCAGCTGTTCATGGAAAATCTGATATGCAACATTTACCATGTGAAAGGTCAAATCAATTTGATACAGAATGGTCCGTATCCTTATACAGAAAGTGTGTAGAGTCTTTAGGTGGTATCTTACATGAAACAAGAGTGTTGATGCCTCGCATTATTACTTCGGTTAAATTGGTTGTAGATTATTTAAATGAAGTGATTAATGACCAACATATTTCATTTTCTGAAAAAGAAGGTACTTTGTCTCTCACTATAAGTGGAAAAGGTATTGAACTAATTATGGATAAAACTCTAATGGACATTTTGGGTTTTGACCAAAATATCTTTAAAAGTGGTACTGTAACCAAAGATAGCGCAGACATGTCGCTATCGCGTCGTATTAACTATTTTCAGATATATTCCAATATTGGTGAAGATGTACGTGTGGGAGATGTTGAAGCTCCATTGCTAGCAATGATACCATACCAGCCAAAAAGCTGCAGTATTTTATCTGAGCATACTTTCAAGAAAGTGCATTATACAAAGCTGAAATCAAACTACATCCCACAAATTGATATTGCCATTTATGACATTGCTGGTGCGTTGATTCCTTTTCATAAAGATGCTGTAACAAGTATCACACTCCATTTCCGAATGAAGAGTTAATGCAAACGTATGCTAATATATTTTTCCAATGTGAATAATATGGAAAGTGAAAATAAGGACTCGTTTCTAATCTACTTGCCCAGTAATGCTTCTATGAATAAATTTCCCAAAATAAACCATCAGACTATCGAGTAGAATTAAATCGGCCACTGCATTTAGAAGGTGAATGGGAGGTTGGTGTTTCTAGTATTTTCTATGATAGCAATATTCAGAATGTGAATGATTTGGAAGAAATGATATTGACTCCTCGCACCCATGATGGAATAACGATGAATAATGCATTTCAGTTCCCATACAATTTAACATCAGATGGAAAGTGGAACTATGAATGGATTCAGATAAAATCAGATTCTTATGAACCATTTGGGAATGAGAAAATTATTAAGGCATTCAACAGTGGTAATACTTCCATCATGAAGAATAAAAATCAGAAAGCTTATGAGTTTACTATCTATCATTGGAGTGGGAGACAGTTCCTCCGCTTTCATTCTTTTACTAAAGGTCTTACGCTGAGTTGGATAATGAATTCTATCCACATCTTGGTTTGGTCATGGACTACATCTAACGTCAATTGCTACTGCAAATGTTAAAAAAGTTTATTTAAATCGAATCAACAAATTTCATTATAGATTTAAAATATTTGATGAAGATGTTGTAGAATGCGAAGAACGCATCATTTTGAAAAAGCGTGTGGCGTTCAACCTTTATCACTTATTGAGTTAGTAAAACGATGGAATGAGACTGTGGGTAAGAAGTATGGAGAGAAAATTATGGCGGACAAAAATAAGTTGGTTATTCAGAAATATAATGACAAACTTACAGTTTATTTTTTCTCCAACCTTGCGTCATTTTGTAAGACATTATACACCTATTATTGGAAGCGGTGTGGTGTATGGTTCTCATGAATATCACACTAAAGCTGATTCAGTTAATGATGAATGGTGGTGGACATCTATGGCGATCGCATCAAGAAAATTTACCAGTCTTATGAAGAATCTAAAGTTGCTATCAATATAATACCGCGTCTATATCATACAGTTGAAAGCTTCATTCATGTAGTAAATCCTTATATACAACAGAAGTTGAAGCATGTGATTGAAAAGTAAATATGATGTAAAGACACACCACATTTCGTTTTCAATTGAAAATCAACGCGTTGTTCTGAGACTGGGTGATGACATTCAATGTCAATTGAGTAAAAATTTGAAAAAACTCTTTGGTTTTTCAATGCTACAAACTGTGTTTGCTGCTGCGCATACGATTGGTATAGAAACACCAATGACACTTGATAAACATGAACAGCACCTTTACATTCAAAGTGATTTGATTCTACCTATTTCTGTTGGTGAGAAAAAAGAATACATTTTACGTGATTTCATTCATGATAAAGACGCTTCATATGGAATAGTCGAGAAGATGTTTGAATCTATTTCCTATCATCCCGTCGTCAAACAAACTATACCCTCTATTGCTATCAAAATTACCAATGGTTTACAAGAGTGCATCCACGTGAAAGATACTAAATCCCTCATAATGTTAGTGTTTCGGAAAACAAAGTGAAGTCTTTATACAACATTTACTGAAATATGTACATGAATGTGAAGCAATAGACTTTATACAACATCCACTGAAAATATATACATGAGCGCACTTCAATAAACATTGCTATATACAAAAAGTCTTTTTACTTCGTGAAGGGTGGAAATATACAGGGATAGGAAAAATGTCTTTCAGTGGAAAAGTCATCACTTGGCGAATGTACAGATGTGGACACATATTAACAAGGAAAAAACAATCTCATGCGATACATAAAACAACAATGTTTATCTACAGAAATCAACATCAAAATACTAAGTTAAGGATGATTATGCTAAGACGTCTCCTGAATGTGGTAGTGTGAGTTTAATTCTTTTGGGTGGTGGTATGTTTGTGTCAGGATGTCCATGTGGAAGAGATATGTTGTGTTCTAGCCAGCACCTCTTATCCTCCCATGCTGAAAGCGCCCGTTTCCTAAAAGTATGAGTTTTGATCTCATGCGACTTAGATTTTAAGATTGTCATATTGACAAACGTTATATTTTTATTTCTATAGGCTCCCTTGAAATTTTTATGTTTCATGTTAGAGACCAATGATCTTGATATGCCTTTAGCGCGCTTAATGCTATCATCACTATCCTTTAATTTCAAAGAATACATTTTAGGGCGGAGGAGAATCATTTCAGCTATCTCCTTCCCTGCTGTCTCATCCTTAAAACAACCAAGTTTGGCCTTATTTTTGATGGAGTATAGTGGATGATCAGTAGGATAATTTGATGTATCAAAATATCTTTCTAAAGATTTTCCTACTTCATTAAAATTTAAAATCTTTTTGAGTGGTAATACCTAAGAAGAAACTATCTGTGTCACCACCCAACAAACGAACCTCTTTTACGAGAGGACACGGTTTTAGTATTTTATAGAAGAGTTGATACATTTCAAGCTTGGAGTAATCTAGAACAGCTTGACCAATATAGATGGGTTTGCACAACTCAACTTCAGATTTTATCATTTTAATACCTACAAGATCCTCATCGATAATGTCTCTATCGATGAATAGAGGTGATGAGGTCAATTTGTGATACTTTTGATCATCATTAGCTAGTTTGTAGTTTACGCGCTTTCTAACATCCTCCATCGTCTTACCAAATAGACTGTTGTTCTTATATTTATAAAAATCTTTTTCAAAATTATTTTGGGCTAGTGCACGTTTCTGGCTGTTACTATCTATGCAGGGTTTGAGGAAGGCTTTCTGTCTAAATTTAATAATGCGGTGAACTCTTTTTAAAATCATGCCTATTTCTAAATAAAATTTTAAGATGCTAAAGTGAACTAGATAGTTTTCTTTATCATATTGAGTGAGCAAAAGTTTGCGGCAAGGCTTATACTTGGGTTGTCCACATGATTCTAAATCTTTATGAAATTGTTTCATAAAGTCGGAAAACATATCTTTACTCACTTCACCTGATTCGGGTGCGAGTGGAAAATCTACGGTTTTATGTTTAATATTATTTGGATAGATTAGATCTATCTCAAAATAATATCCCCAATCACCTTCATCTGGGATTGCTAGTATGTTAGAAGGGTTGGAGAAATGTTGAATTTCACTATCATCTAACCAGCTAAACTCAGAGTGAGGTAGCGGTTTGGATAATGAACTACCATACAAATTATTTTGGTCATAATACTTAAGATGAGTCTGATCATCGCCTACTATTTTTGATTTTAACCTATGTTTATTTACAAATGTGAGACCACCGCGAATTCCTCGCTCAAATAAATTATACATCTCTGGATCTTGTAAGAGATGAATGGTCTCACCAGTCATTTTAAAAGCAGACTTAAATGACATGGCTGGTAGACTCACAAAGTGGACGGGATCTAACTTATCTTCTTCTAATGCCACTCGTCGAAACTCCTGAAATACATCAGCCAGCAAAAATACATCTAACTTAAGATAGGCAATCATATATTCGCCAAATGTATGGCAGTCAAATTTTATCCATGCATCTTGTGCATGTTCATAATCTTCGGTCTTACATTCTGCGCCGATCAAATCATTTTTAAATTTATGTATGGGCGGAAGAGAAGTCTCGCCGAGTTTACTAATCGCATCAAAATATGCATATGGAAAGACTCCTTTCCGTGTGATGACTTCATCGGTTAGATTTGGATATTGTTTCTTAAGATTTTGTGTTAGTGGAAGAGACTTTAGATTTTGTACGAGAGAGGCCAGTGATGCAGTCATAAATTGGTAGGAATCTAAAAATTTTATATCAAAATAGACCGTCTTATTTTCTTTAGTTTTATCGACAGGCACTTTTGCTGTCATGGCCATAAACTTCTCTCTCGTTTGTGCTATTACATCAAGCTTCCACTCTTTCATTTGACCTAAACCTCCTTTTATTATCATATGGCTATCGTAGCCCTTGAAATTATGGAAAATGACGGGTAATGTACGCCGTTTCATCCTAAGTGAAAAATTGCATTTTGAACATAGTGCGTTTCTAAATTTACCAGTGATGTGATCATGGTCGCGCACTTTCTTAATCTTATCATCTTCAAATGTTTTCTTACAGTTGGGGCAAACGTTGCAACTATCAAATTTTACTTGATCATCTGCTGTCATATGCAATGATCTGCGATAGAGTTCACCATTATACTTTTGCTGAAATTTGACAGCCTGTTTGAGGAATTGTAGGAATTGGTAAATACAATCCTCACCTTGCCAGACGTGCATTTTATTTTTTCTATTTTGGAAATGGTCATGCCATACTTCATAGCAGGAAATGGCTGCTGGTCGATGGATGTTATCATCGATATAACATTCGATGTCAGCATAGATGACACGAAGAGGACTTAGTTCATCGCCATTCTCTCTATATGAAAACTCCTTATCTTTGGGCATGCGTTCCATTTGCAGTTTACCTCGCTTACACCACTCATAATGAGTTTCAAATTTGTTTTTACTCCTAAAGTTCCGAATGCATCTGTCACAGTAATAAATCTCTGATGAGGTAGAATTTCTTAAGTGGTGGTATAAGCGAGAAATTTTGGGAATGCCGCAGTAGTGCCATTCCTCACTATCATCCTGTCTTACTAATAAGAGGTTGACAACGTGGTCATAACAACTCGAACGCGAGTTGTAGCGCACACCCTTCAATCCCTTTTCCCAAACATGGAGAACTATTTTAATGTTGTTCAATTTTTCAAATTTTTCTATATCTTTAATTTTCATATCGTCACTATTACAGTCATCGAAGTTTAATTCATTCTCCCACTGCCTATAGCTATATGTGCGATTTCGATTCGCATTGATATCATTATAGTGGAGAATGGAGAGGACAGCATATTTAAAACATTGCGATTCGCAATCGACATTAATGACTGCTGTTTTGTTTTTTAAAATTTTTGGAAGTTTAAAGGAGCCTCGACCACTATGATTTCCTAATAAACTGATTTTAAATAAGGCGGACTCAATGCCGTCAAAAATGAGACCGCTATCGCGCTCGTTAAATTTATCAATATTTAATTTTAATCCTTGGATGTGAAAATTTATCCAAGACTCATAGTCTACAACCTCGGTTGCAGGAGAGGAGGGTATGTGAAACTCCAACCTCTCTATTATTTGTCCAGTATGGTGGTCGATTTTTACATATTTTATTTTAAGATAGATGAGCGCCTTCATCCTAAAATTGTCTAAATTGTTGAAGAGCGCTTCTATCAATGATGAATTTTGAGCGCCTTCATCCTAAAATTGTCTAAATTGTTGAAGAGCGCTTCTATCAATGATGAATTTTGATGAAACCATTCCTCAAAGTTAGCAATGGTTTCTGAGGAGTCCATCTGGTAGTTCCTCACTAAATTATTTATGGACACTTCAGTGAGTCGGATAGAGGAGGTACCGTTGGTGTAGGTATCGTTCGTGTGTGTATGTTGAAGTCTGTGCGAAGATAGTTCAAAACGTGTCTCGAAAGACTGAGCGCACAAGTCGCAAGAAAAGGAGACGACGTTAACAGAATCATCCCCACCTCCGGAGATTGATGCCGGCTTAGGTCGACAAACACCTCGCTTGATGTGTCGGGTGAGATCCCATTTCCTCGTGAAGATGTGCCCACAGTCAGCACATTCCCACTCGTTGCCATGTCGCGACAGTTCTGAGCTGGAACTCACATCACCTGAAAGAGAAATCATTCTATCATCTCTGTTCAAGCCTCAGTGTATTGTTACAACCTACCTTGACTCAATAACTCTAAACTTTCCTCGAGAAGGGAGGGCGTTGGTGATGACGTTGATGCCTGAAATTGAGGAAGATGCTATTAGTCACACGTTTGAGGGAGATGAGAGAGGAAATCTTTAACTTACCATTTTAATGAAATATGATCAGACAGAATAATAGTCAAAGAGAGAGATCGTGCGTTCGTCACTTTTATGATTCACAGATTAAATGAAATGACATGAATGTCACTTTGCTTATATACTTTCATTCTCTTCATTCATTGGATGTTCATTCTGATTGGCTGCTTGTGTATACTTAAGAATTAGAAAAATGTTAAAGTTATCATTATTCAAAGTCCGCATTTCAAAGACAACATGACAAGTCCTCCAACAACACCAAATACCGCATTGGAGTTCTCCTCTCCATGTACATCAGCAAAGGTGCTCGTTACACCAAATTCACCAAGAAAGGCGAAGGTGGAGAAGACATACAATCTCGACAATATACGAAAGTTATCATTATCGGAGGATGATGAAGAGGAGTTGCCCGACCTAACAGGCATACGGTGGAAATATTTACAATATGATGCCGAAGGGGTGATGGAGATGACCAGCAAGTCGCACTTGCATCAAATATGGGAGTGGTACACCCCTAACTCCCAACCGCGAACCGTGGCGGAGTGGGCGTACATTGAGAAAGTGAGGGACGCTGCAGAAGAACGTTTAAAGCAGCTCAACTGTTTTTGTGATATGTGAAGTCAGACTCTGGGACGATATTGACGATGAAGACCTTTTGAAATACATGCCATAATAAATGTTTATTTCGTATTATCTTTGCTTTCATACTGACTTACTTGAATGGGGCTTTAGTGAATAATTTAACCATGTATACTTTTTCATTTGGAAATAGTAGCACGCTTAGTTTAACTTGCAAATCTTATAACATTTCATATGGGTGATAATGGTAGATGAAATAGTGTTAAATAAAATTAAGATAGCTTACATGATTCTGGGATAGCAATCGACTGCGATCCATGTGTAAAGAGCTTGTTAGACTACGGAAGAGAGAAGTGTGTTATGTTGCGTGTGGCGCGTGAGTGTCCTCCCTTTCATTCCATTCATCAATTCATCTCATTGATAGAGACAGGTAGAACTCATGGCTCTCATAACGTATGCAATGGAAAGTTTTAGGCAACCTTCGACAGTTGGCTAAATGTCGCCCTGGCGCGAATGCATACTACGTTGAGACAGAGGCAATCACTTGCAAACATGACGCAGAGAGGTTTAACAAGATTGACCATTGCCGAATGTCCCTTGCGGTATACATAGCTACGGGTTTCACCGCCGCACTTTACAGGAACGCCCGTCGAAAGGAAGTATTACACCGAACTTCATTTGCAACGTTCAAGTTGACTGATAGCAGATTCAACTTAATGATAGTATTCGCCAGTCCGAAGACTGCCCAGGGCAAACCGCGAGGAGGTTCTATCATGTCTTGCCCCATGGTGGCCCTTAAGAGAGCCGATGGTTCATTCTCGGGGGAGTAACGTCCAATCTTCCCCTTCTTCTCAGTCTCTTTCATCCCACTCGTGAGATGACGACTCGGGAATGGCGGCGGCCTTGTTCAAATCGGTGAAAAATGTGTCGGGCAAGATTCGCTTTTCCATCGAATGACTTCAAATTGAATGAGAAAGCTCTACAATCTGGCGTAATATATTATTTCATTCAACAATGATCATGCTCTACTCACAATCAATCAATGAATAGCAATGACAATCGATGTCAAGATCGACTGATTTGACTGATAGTAGATTCAACTTAATGATAGTATTCGCCATGATAAGACTGCCCCAGGAAAAAGGAGGAGGTTCTATCATGTCTTTGCCCCAGGGGCCATAAGAGCTTAAGAGTTCATCATCGTTCATTTATCGGGAGTAACGTCTTACACCCTACCAATTCTGCTGAGAGAGTCTTTGACTCTCTCTTTGGTAGCACTGTCGACTTCCACACTAACTGGTACATGGCTAAAAAGTGGAATGTAGCGCCATTCCGTTGGATTGACAGCAGTTGCTGTCATCGGATTGCCAATCCGAGCAAGATTATTGTGGACTCTGTCTTGCTCCTCTAGCCTGACAAACTCCTCAAATAAATTTCGCGGCCTTAACTGCGGTCCGCGAGGAGAGCTGACTTGACTGTTCGGCGTCTGCATGATTGAAATGAAATGAAATGAGAGGCAGTGGTTTAGATACCCCTCTAACGCGACGCAACGTTCAAGTTGACTGATAGCAGATTCAACTTAATGATAGTATTCGCCAGTCCGAAGACTGCCCAGGGCAAACCGCGTGGAGGTTCTATCATGTCTTGCCCCTAGGTGGCCCTTAAGAGAGCCGATGGTTCGTTCTCGGGAGTGTCGTGATGGGGTGGTGAAGGCGGGCAAAGATCTGCAATGAAAATGATATGTATTAGAATAGGATATACTATCTTATTTACTTTTCACTTACCAAGTTAGCCATCCTTTGGCAGTCTCGCGCGCTTCCGAATCGAGAATTTGTGGAGATGGCCGCGCATTCTTAGGCTGGCATGCAAACATTTCTTGGTCGGATGGCCGTTATAACATATTATTGATTCGTCGAGGCTTTGATTTACCAATACTTCGCCGGCCAAATGATTATCCCGAATAGGGATGTGAAATTCAAACAAACGATCCTCATTCACACGTTCCCACTCATCCCTCATGCGCTCCAACTTCTCATACGCCTGCCTCTCATCACCCCGCCGAGCCACAGTCCTCTCCAACTCAACATTCCTCGCTCTCAACACACTCATCTCCTTCATCATCTCCTCAAACTTCGCTTCTGCATCTCTCATTCTTCTCTCCGCAGCACTCGCCCTCTTCTCACACTCATCATTCTTCTCTTCCAACTCTCGCGTCTTTTTCTTCAAATCAGTCACACTACGCCTCATTCTAATATTTTCATCCGCTACCTCCTTCGACTTCAGTTCCTTCTTTTCAACTCATCCAACTCCTTCACAACTTCATCCTTCACTTTCTTCAAACTCTCATACTTATTAACCAACAAATCATGCGCCATCTGCTGCGAAACATGCCTCTTCTCTTCATCCTTCAACCACCTCGCCGACTGCACACGAATCCCACCACTCTTCACTTTTGGGGGAGATGAGCTCTTCGGGGGTCGGTGATGACAATGTTTGACACCTCCGACGACGAAGAGCTCAACTTCCTCACACGCTTCCTCACACGCTTCCTATCTAAATCCACATCATCCTCATCATCACTCTCAAGCACTCTCTTTCGCTCAATCTCACCCTCCAACGACGCAACCGCTCTCGCCAACTCATCATTCTCAACAACATTCTCAACAACATTCTCAGCCTTACCCTCTCGCTCGATCGCCAACATTCGCTCCCTCTCTTCCACAATCAACTGCGTAAATCTCAAATCAGTCACTAAACCACCACTACAGTCAGCATGCACTCTGTAAAAACGCGCCTCATCCTCATCACCCTTCAGCACTCTACACTTCACGCACGCAACCCTATTCAAGATAATCATGTGGCCGGTGCCCGCCTTCTTTACATGCGCCTTGGCGTCCGCACTGCGATTTATTCGACCGCACACACACATTTTGATATGATATTTTCTATTCTTGTCATTAGCCATGCTTGATTTTATCGTTAGCGGTAAGATAATGAAATTTGTATAAGTTTGGAATCATGTAGTACAGTCATATTCCTAAAGAGTGTAGTGAGTGGCACTCGATCCCGTCGACAGCCCGAAGGCCTTGTACTGATCACTAGGGAAGTGAGAGATCTTCCCCGATACCCGCTCTTTACAGCTGAAGACATCATTGTCACTGCCCCGAAGTGGTAACAGGAACGCCGAGTCAAAGGTAGTGATCAGTAGCTGGGATCTAACCCCTCAAAGCTGCCTTAGACATAGTTAAATTTCGAATCTGATAGCAGATTTGAACTCAGCATACTTGAAAACCTTAGTCTATATGTTAAAACTTTGAAAAAACTGAAAATTAAGAATTTTTAAAAAATTCCGCATTTTACTACTCATACTACTTTTTAAAAATTTTATCAGTAGTTAAGACACTATCAAACTCTATCATACAAACTTTGAAGTAAGAAGATAGCTTGCCTACTTCAAAAGATAGAGTCCTTTGAAACACCCGATATCGGGAGCTCAGAGCGACGACCGTCGCTTACCTCGTCTTTCGATGAAGTGATCAGACTTACGTTGTCGGGGGTTTATATATGCTCGGAAGAAAACTTAAAATGGCTCTATCTCCGAAAGTATTCATCGTAGCGACATGCGGTTTGTTGCAAACGATTTGTATCATCATTTTCTATCATATGACACCTGAACCATTCTCATATGATCACGGGAAGTTGGTCCGTCAGCACATGTCCATGTAACATGCCACAAGTGAAAAAATTCCTAAGTGTGAGAGCTCCAGTGTGGTGAAAATTTTGAAAAATTTAAAACTTCCGAATTTCGACCTGGGACCGTCAGCAAAACATTTTTCATCAAATTTCACTGACCTCCCCCCCTCGTTCAGAGAAATTTGATGAAAAATGTTTTGGTGAAGGTCCCAGGTCGAAATTCCACACTTTGGAAAATTTTCAAAATTTTACCCATACAAAGTCACTCTGACATTTAGGATTTTTTCAGGCGAGCTCCGACCTAAAATCTTGTAACCGCTCTAACTTTTGAACGAAGACAGATAGGAACAAGCCGAATCTTTCACTGAATTTGTCTCACTCTTAGCTTTCAAACGAGCTATCGCACGACAAAATCCGTCCACTGGAAGCCAAAATCGAAGCAAGCTGTCCAGAGGGGGGGGAGGTCAGTGAAATTTGATGAAAAATGTTTTGGTGACGGTTCCAGGTCGAAATTCCACACTTTGGAAAATTTTCAAAATTTTACCCATACAAAGCCACTCTGACACTTAGGATTTTTTCAGGTGAGCGAGCTCCGACCTAAAATCTTGTAACCGCTCTAACTTTTGAACGGCTGGTCCGATTGACTCGCAACAAAAAATGTTGTCGAGCAGCTTTTTCTCCTCTTTCGAATGCAACTCGAACGAACAAAATCCGTTCACTAGAACCAAAGTTAGAAGATTGCTGTCGGGGAGGGGAGGTCAGTGAAATTTGATGAAAAATGTTTTGGTGAAGGTCCCAGGTCGAAATTCCACACTTTGGAAAATTTTCAAAATTTTACCCATACAAAGCCACTCTGACACTTAGGATTTTTTCAGGTGAGCGAGCTCCGACCTAAAATCTTGTAACCGCTCTAACTTTTGAACGAAGACAGATAGGAACAAGCCGATTCTTTCACTGAATTTGTCTCACTCTAAACTTTCAAACGAGCTATCGCACGACAAAATCCGTCCACTGGAAGCCAAAATCGAAGCAAGCTGTTCAGAGGGGGGGGGGCGTCAGCCGAAAATTTTTTCTCTCCGATTGACTTGAAACTCACCATAGCGATGCAGAATTTCACGCTGAATCCGAATCTGACCTCCGTTTTCTCATCCGATGCTTCGTTTTGACGCTACACACCAAAACGTCCCAAATTCTAACTCTGTCGTTTTTCGAAAAATGTTGAAATTTTTTTCTCACCGATTGCCTTGAAACTCATCATACCGATGCAGAATTTCACGCTGAATACGAATCCGACCTCCGTTTTCTCATCCGACCACTCCTTCCACTCGAAACAACCCATTTTACAACCCAACATTCAGCAGATTGCACGAAAAAACATCACACACTATAGCCTCAAGACTAATCCTGGCGGTCGCCCAAGTCCACCACGACCGACACTCTATCGTTCCAGAGGGGGGGGACGTCAGCGAATAGTTTGTGAACCCACCTGGTCGGCACACCACGACAGACTACAACCTCTGTCGTTCCAGAGGGGGGGACTCAGACCCGAAGCACCACGGCGGCCGACCACGACACTCTGCCGTTCCAGAGGGGGGGGGACGTCAGCGATGGCGGCCATCTTGCGCTATCTGGTGTTCGCCGTTTTCTTACTACTGACAGAGAACCTGCTGCCATTCCAACACGTGAAGCAGCAAGGTGACAGGACATCAAGGTTATAACTTGCTCTGCCATTCCGAATTATGTAAGATTTTATTTACTTCTTCTTAATGACCCTCGTCAAGTGACGTTTGGTCACGACTGCAAGGACATAGTAAGTACATAGATAGTAAGTAGTAGTAGTGTTTTGGCAGAATGAAATCATACAGAAAGTCAAACACGAAAATAATCAAGAAATACTTAGCAACCGCTGTTTTTGTAATTTACAAACTGAGCAAGAAGAGCAACCACCGATCATGCTCGGTCCGCAAGTGAATAGTGCGCATTCTTTCTAGTCAGTTTCAATCATGGTGTCATCTGGTTAATAAATTCAATCTCGAGATTGAGTTGAGAGGCGAGATGATTGAATAAAAAAATAAAAATGCTTTGCTGAATAAATGTTCTTTCCTTGCAGATTCATTTTGATTTATGTTCTCCTCAAGAATTGGCAACAATGCGTCGACGTTTTGAAAACGGTTATCTCGACGTTTCCGTTACTGAGTCGGAATTTGACTTAGAGGAATATCTGGCATTTTTGAAGAAAAATGAAGAATCCATTGCTGAATTTCAACAGCGCCAGGCACATTATCTGGACGAAGAAGTTCAAAGATGGCATGAAGATGGCATTATAGGTAAAAATGCAATGGTGGAGTCGGAATGCATCGAAGAAGAAGCTGAACAGCTCCAAGATGATGAAGCTTGGTTAAGAGCGGATGTAGGAGGTAGAATATGGCGTGTAAACAAGAGTGAAGGCGATGTGGTCGCAAGTGGAGAATGTGTGATTGAGTTAGAACTGATGAAGATGCATTTTCCAGTTGATGCTCCTTTCTCTCTGCGAATCCGTCGCGTTTTAGTCAATGAGGGAGATATCATCAATAGCGGTGACCGATTAATGCTTGTTGTCAAAGTAAGTTGAGTATCTAATCAAAGCTTGACACTTGAGAATTGATCGACTATGTGGTAAATCCTTTCTCAGAATTACATTGAAATCATTTGTAAATGTGAGCAACATCTGCTTATATAAGGACATTAATTAAGAGACTAAGTAATTGAATGCGCAGGATTCTCATCCAATCGCTGTCATATCTCGCTTTCATTTAGCATTATTTTAAATTTTGAATTTGCTTGATTTGGCTCAACGATTATTTATCGATGATGCTAACGTTGAGACAGGTAAATGCTGTAAATAACATCGTAATTGAATGTCATTCTAAACTTTCAGACCGTCTGCTTTCATTAATCAACCAAGTCGGACATTATAAACGCTAAATATTGCGAAATCAGTTCAAATGCTATCGCATGCGATCTTTGTAGTATTGAAAACCGTTGTCTTGACCCACTACATGCCATTGTTCAAATGGGTTCTGACACTTCCAAGTGGAAAGTGATAAATGCGATAACAGTGAGTTCCAAAATAATGTGCAAGCTACTATGCGGATTCACGTATATCTAGTAATACATGTGCAGGTGAACAAGAGCATTTCATCTCTAAATATGTTTTACACCGTCATTTGATTTTTGACAATGTAAATAAGTGTAGACGGCATAGAGAATACATTTTTACAGACATTGTGTGATTTTGACGCATCTACAATCCACTGGATTGTGTAATTTATCTATTTGCAAGTCTGAATTTTATTGTCCATTTACATTTAGGCCTAGCAAATGCTGCTCTCATTGACAGCTGATATCGAAATGTAATGAAAAACTCACCAGAAAAACTATTTTTTAGAAATTCTAAGTTTTTAGCAACAACTTTGTTTATGTGTCCCAAATCATCTACGTCAGTATTGTATCTGAAATATCTCTTTTGACATGTCGTGAAATTTTATTTTCCGCTCATTTTGTACAAAACGTTCATGATGTTCGGCCTAATAGCTAGGTTCAGCTTCAATCTAATTGGAATCAATTTCTATTATGGACTGTTCACTGACAGATTATGATGACAGCAGTAGTAAGTAAAACTCCACTTCTGGATAGCGCAAGATGGCCGCCGTCGCTGACGTCCCCCCCCCTCTGGAACGGCAAAGTGTCGTGGTCGGCCGCCGTGGTGCTTTGAGTCTGACGTCCCCCCCCCTCTGGAACGACAGAGTGTCGTGGTGTGCCGGCCAAGTGAGTCCGCAAGGTTCGCTGACGTCCCCCCTCTGGAACGACAGAGTGTCGTGGTGGACTTGGGCGACCGCCAGGTTTTGTCTTGAGGCTATAGTGTGTGATGTTTTTCGTGCAATCTGATGAATGTTGGGTTGAAAATGGGCTGTTTCGAGTGGAAGCAGTGCTCGGATGTGAAAACGGAGGCCAGATTCGGATTCAGCGTGAAATTCTGCATCGCTATGGTGAGTTTCAAGTCAATCGGAGAGAAAAATTTTCGCTGACGTCCCCCCCCCCTCGGGAGAGCTCGCTTCGATTTTGGCTTCCAGTGGACGGATTTTGTCGTGCAATAGCTCGTTTGAAAGTTTAGAGTGAGACAAATTTAGTGAAAGAAACGCCTTGTTCATATCTGTCTTCGTTTAGATGTGAGACGCCATTTAAGATTTTAGGTCGGAGCTCACCTGAAAAAATCCTAAGTGTCAGAGTGGCTTTGTATGGGTAAAATTTTGAAAATTTTCCAAAGTGTCGCATTTCGACCTGGGACCTTCACCAAAACATTTTTCATCAAATTTCACTGACCTCCCCCCCCCTCGGGAGAGCTCGCTTCGATCTTGGCTTCTAGTAGACGGATTTTGTCGTGCCATAGCTCGTTTGAAAGCTAAGAGTGAGACAAATTCAGTGAAAGAAACGCCTTGTTCATATCTGTCTTCGTTTAGGTGTGAGACGCCATTTAAGATTTTAGGTCGGAGCTCACCTGAAAAAATCCTAAGTGTCAGAGTGGCTTTGTGTGGGTAAAATTTTGAAAATTTTCCAAAGTGTGTCATTTCGACCTGGGACCGTCACCAAAACATTTTTCATCAAATTTCTCTGAACGAGGGGGGGAGGTCAGTGAAATTTGATGAAAAATGTTTTGGTAAAGGTCCCAGGTCGAAATTCGGAAGTTTTAAATTTTTCAAAATTTTCACCACACTGGAGCTCTCACTTAGGAATTTTTTCACTTGTGGCATGTTACATGGACATGTGCTGACGGACCAACTTCCCGTGGTCATATGAGAATGGTTTAGGTGTCATATGATAGAAAATGATGAGACGAATCGTTTGCAACAAACCGCATGTCGCTACGATGAATACTTTCGGAGATAGAGCCATTTTAAGTTTTCTTCCGAGCATATATAAACCCCCGACAACGTAAGTCTGATCACTTCATCGAAAGACGAGGTAAGCGACGGTCGTCGCTCTGAGCTGCCGATATCGGGTGTTTCAAAGGACTCTATCTTTTGAAGTAGGCAAGCTATCTTCTTACTTCAAAGTTTGTATGATAGAGTTTGATAGTGTCTTTACTACTGATAAAATTTTTAAAAAGTAGTATGAGTAGTAAAATGCGGAATTTTTTAAAAATTCTTAATTTTCAGTTTTTTCAAAGTTTTAACATGTAGACTAAGGTTTTCAAGTATGCTGAGTTCAAATCTGCTATCAGATTTGAAATTTAAGTAAGTCTAAGGCAGCTTTGAGGGGTTAGATACCAGCTACTGATCACTACCTTTGACTCGGCGTTCCTGTTACCACTTCGGGGCAGGGACAATGATGTCTTCAGCTGTAAAGAGCGGGTATCGGGGAAGATCTCTCACTTCCCTAGTGATCAGTACAAGGCCTTCGGGCTGTCGACGGGATCGAGTGCCACTCACTACACTCAAATCTATCATTCCTGACTAAGTGTAATGCTTTAGGAATATGACTGTACTACATGATTCCAAACTTATACAAATTTCATTATCTTACCGCTAACGATAAAATCAAGCATGGCTTATGACAAGAATAGAAAATATCATATCAAAATGTGTGTGTGCGGTCGAATAAATCGCAGTGCGGACGCCAAGGCGCATGTAAAGAAGGCGGGCACCGACCACATGATTATCCTGAATAGGGTTGCGTGTGTGAAGTGTAGAGTGCTGAAGGGTGATGAGGATGAGGCGCGTTTCTACAGAGTGCATGATGACTGTAGTGGAGGTTTGGTGAGTGACTTGAGATTCACGCAGTTGATTGTGGAAGAGAGGGAGCGAATGTTGGCGATAGAGCGAGAGGGTAAGGTTGAGAATGTTGTTGAGAATGATGAGTTGGCGAGAGCGGTTGCGTCGTTGGAGGCTGAGATTGGGCGAAAGAGAGTGCTTGAGAGTGATGATGAGGATGATGTGGATTTAGATAGGGAGCGTGTGAGGAAGCGTGTGAGGAAGTTGAGCTCTTCGTCGTCGGAGGTGTCAAACATTGTCATCACCGACCCCCGAAGAGCTCATCTCCCCCAAAAGTGAAGAGTGGTGGGATTCGTGTGCAGTCGGCGAGGTGGTTGAAGGATGAAGAGAAGAGGCATGTTTCGCAGCAGATGGCGCATGATTTGTTGGTTAATAAGTATGAGAGTTTGAAGAAGGTGAAGGATGAAGTTGTGAAGGAGTTGGATGAGTTGAAAAAGAAGGAACTGAAGTCGAAGGAGGTAGCGGATGATAATATTAGAATGAGGCGTAGTGTGACTGATTTGAAGAATAAGACGCGAGAGTTGGAAGAGAAGAATGATGAGTGTGAGAAGAGGGCGAGTGCTGCGGAGAGAAGAATGAGAGATGCAGAAGCGAAGTTTGAGGAGATGATGAAGGAGATGAGTGTGTTGAGAGCGAGGAATGTTGAGTTGGAGAGGACTGTGGCTCGGCGGGGTGATGAGAGGCAGGCGTATGAGAAGTTGGAGCGCATGAGGGATGATTGGAATCGTGTGAATGAGGATCGTTTGTTTGAATTTCACATCCCTATTCGGGATAATCATTTGGACGGCGAAGTACTCGTAAATCAAAGCCTCGACGAATCAATAATATGTTATAACGGCCATCCGACCAAGAAATGTTTGCATGCCAGCCTAAGAATGCGCGGCCATCTCCACAAATTCTCGATTCGGAAGCGCGCGAGACTGCCAAAGGATGGCTAACTTGGTAAGTGAAAAGTAAATAAGATAGTATATCCTATTCTAATACATATCATTTTCATTGCAGATCTTTGCCCGCCTTCACCACCCCATCACGACACTCCCGAGAACGAACCATCGGCTCTCTTAAGGGCCACCATGGGACAAGACATGATAGAACCTCCACGCGGTTTGCCCTGGGCAGTCTTCGGACTGGCGAATACTATCATTAAGTTGAATCTGCTATCAGTCAACTTGAACGTTGCGTCGCGTTAGAGGGGTATATAAACCACTGCCTCTCATTTCATTTCATTTCAATCATGCAGACGCCGAACAGTCAAGTCAGCTCTCCTCGCGGACCGCAGTTAAGGCCGCGAAATTTATTTGAGGAGTTTGTCAGGCTAGAGGAGCAAGACAGAGTCCACAATAATCTTGGCAATCCGATGACAGCAACTGCTGTCAATCCAACGGAATGGCGCTACATTTCACTTTTTAGCCATGTACCAGTTAGTGTGGAAGTCGACAGTGCTACCAAAGAGAGAGTCAAAGACTCTCTCAGCAGAATTGGTAGGGTGTAAGATGACGTTACTCCCGAGAACGAACCACCGGCTCTCTTAAGGGCCACCATGCGGCAAGACATAATAGAACCTCCTCGCGGTTTGCCCGAATTCATTGTTGAAAACCCTATATACGCCAGAAGATTGTAGCGCTTCTCATTCAATTTCAAGTCACGATGGAAGCGACATCTGCCAACAGCATTCCCGTCTTCATCGATGAAGACAACGCCATTCCCGAATTCGTCATCCTCGACGAGTGGGATGAAGAGGATGATAAGAAGGGGAAGATCGAGAAGATCGTTTGGACGGATGGGGTGTGGACTCCGAATACCACTCGCATCCGAAAGGTGCCAGATGCACCAGCACGACCTCGGCGGTATAGGGTCTATGACAACCTAACCGTCATACCCATTGACTATTCCAGCCAATAGTCAAGTTAAATTCACACCCCGAGAACGAACCATCGGCTCTCTTAAGGGCCACCATGGGACAAGACATGATAGAACCTCCACGCGGTTTGCCCTGGGCAGTCTTCGGACTGGCAAATACTATCATTAAGTTGAATCTGCTATCAGTCAGCTTGAACGTTGCAAATGAAGTTCGGTGTAATACTTCCTTTCGACGGGCGTTCCTGTAAAAGGCGGCGGTGAAACCCGTAGCTATGTATACCGCAAGGGACATTCGGCAATGGTCAATCTTGTTTAACCTCTCTGCGTCATGTTTGCAAGTGATTGCCTCTGTCTCAAAGTAGTATGCATTCGCGTCAGGGCGACATTTAGCCAACTGTCGAAGGTTGCCTAAAACTTTCCATTGCATCCTGATGTCTATAACAAGTCTTTTTGAAGATATGAATTTGCTAGCCTTTTCTAAATAATAGACGCATGTACAGAAGGAATATACTTCGAGAGTGAGCAGACATAGCTCGAAAACCAGTTGTGCTACAATCAAGTACCACTGCATTTTCAATTTTTCTTTATGGAAAGTTGAATGTGAATATCTGAAATCGCTTCAATCACTAGACTGCTACCATGATGGTTAAATGCGTTAAGACGTTCAGCAATTTTTATCATATGTCTTTTAAAAAATTCTTGGGGGTGATCTACCACTTCCATTGAATAAGAAGCAAAATGGAAAGAGCGACTTTCCACCTCTTCCTTTCCAAAGTGACTAAACTTAATTTTCGCAACTAATCGCGCCATGATAATGCTATCAGAGAATGTATTCATTAACTCTAGAAATAGAGTGCTAGCATCATCGACCACTGCTTCGATGTCGGTCTCATCTTTATGAAAATTTATCACATAATCTTGAACAGCTCCTTTTAAACTTTGCCTATGAAAATGTAATGTTCCGCAGTCGTTTGAGAAAGACATGATCGCCCTTTATCTAACCCATCCATTGCATGAAAACAACAACTCTTCTCATAGTAACATTTATTGAATAACGGTAACAAGCATGCATTATAAATCAATGGTTTGAAAGAGATAAAATAGATACAGCTGGTAACTATCATACAGCGAGCAATGATAACCATACAGGACTTTGGCAGTGTTGAGGTAAGGAGGAAAGAAGCATTGGTTATGAACGTAGCTACTACAACGAACAGACAAAATAGGAACACACAAATCCTTAAAACGTTTCGTGACTTCATGATAATGTTGATTCACTCTACTATCCCAAGGCGGGAGCAAAATATCATCAATGATTAGATTGGGAAATACTTTCCTCTCCTTACCAGGATTATTACAAAAGATGCGTATAACATTGAAAGCAGCTAACCATCGTTTAAAGTCAATAAGAAGAGCACTCTCACAAGAAAAGCCATAGTCTTGCAAATATTTCAGATTAAGTCCATGAATGTGTTTTCTCGCCCATTGATCAACATTGGGATTGCAGTTGGCATGTTGATGATAGACACTAACAATCTGATATGTCCAATTGTTCATAGCAATAGCACTGAGCTCCTGTACAGGTTCACCCTCACAATCCATAAAAATGATGATAGAAGCCTAAAAGGGAAATTTACACATCTAAGGAAACGTTCTATAACATATTACAAAATGAAGAATTACATCGATGCTTTTCACGACAAAATACACAAATGATATGATGGCAACGAAGAAGTAAAATGTATCTAATAAGACCACGTCTACGACACTCAAAGCACATAAGCGAATTGTCATAGGGTAGAGTTAGGAAAGGACTAGTAATTCTCCTTCTTTGATTTGCGTTTTGATGCAGCATTCTTCTCCGACTTGCGCTTCGTACCACTGCTGTTAAGGATTTGATCAATTATGTCGTCCACGTTGGGTGGTTTTGGAATATATAGGATGGATTCCATATGCATGGAGAGAGAGGCTATTTTATTATCCTTATGCCGACCATAATATAGCCCATTCACTTTGAAAAGGATATCCCAAGTACCTTCTCCGAGCTCCTCGCATGTGATGGGTGTTGAATGATCTCCCTCCTTCTTATAGTAAGTGCACCAATGTGATACCGGTAGGCAAATTTGATTACCATCCCAAATCTTTCTATAGGGAGTATCCTTGTCATCTCTCGCCTTCCACTCTTGAGCAAGAGGAGTAGGAATGTCCATATTTAATGTGACGTACTCCTCAATAATATCAAGTTGGTGGCGAATGTACGGACTCACGGGGATCAGTATGTAGTCCCCATACTGATTGTGCGCTATCTTGACATCCGTGGAAGGGAGCATTCCCGTTTGGAGTACTACGCCATGATCGTCATAACGCAAGACTTGTTTAAATTTACGCTGTAGCGGTGTAGGATTATGTACCTTGGTTGTTTCTTCCACTGGCCTCAGTTGTAGATGATCTGATCGTAGCGAACCTTGTAACGTTTGACCACCATTTTGTCCTACTAGTGCAGCAGATGGAGTAGATGCCTGAAAATGGAAAAGATTGTATTAAGTTTACGTTCAAGGGAGGAGAGGGAGGAAAGTAGAGACTTACCATTTTAGTTGGATAATAGAATAGGGAACTAGAGAGAGAGAAAATGTGCGTCCGTCACTCGTGTGATTCAACGATGGAATGATTCTCACTGTGGAAGGCTCGCTATCTATATAGAAATGCTTGATTCTCATTGGATGATGATCCTCATTAGACAATAACATCAAGCTGATTCCAAATCTGGCCTCCGTTTACCAATCCGAGCCTTCATTCGCCCGCTGGAGCTGTTTCTTGGGAAATTCTAACTCTGTCGTTTTTCGTCAATCTCCCAAAATCTTAAATGGCGTCTCATATCTAAACGAAGACAGATATGAACAAGCCGTTTCTTTCACTGAATTTGTCTCACTCTTAGCTTTCAAACGAGCTATGGCACGACAAAATCCGTCTACTAGAAGCCAAGATCGAAGCGAGCTCTCCCGAGGGGGGGGGAGGTCAGTGAAATTTGATGAAAAATGTTTTGGTGAAGGTCCCAGGTCGAAATGCGACACTTTGGAAAATTTTCAAAATTTTACCCATACAAAGCCACTCTGACACTTAGGATTTTTTCAGGTGAGCTCCGACCTAAAATCTTAAATGGCGTCTCACATCTAAACGAAGACAGATATGAACAAGGCGTTTCTTTCACTAAATTTGTCTCACTCTAAACTTTCAAACGAGCTATGGCACGACAAAATCCGTCCACTGGAAGCCAAAATCGAAGCGAGCTCTCCCGAGGGGGGGGGGGACGTCAGCGAAAATTTTTCTCTCCGATTGACTTGAAACTCACCATACCGATGCAGAATTTCACGCTGAATCCGAATCTGGCCTCCGTTTTCACATCCGAGCACTGCTTCCACTCGAAACAGCCCATTTTCAACCCAACATTCATCAGATTGCACGAAAAACATCACACACTATAGCCTCAAGACAAAACCTGGCGGTCGCCCAAGTCCACCACGACACTCTGTCGTTCCAGAGGGGGGGGACGTCAGCGAACCTTGCGGACTCACTTGGCCGGCACACCACGACACTCTGTCGTTCCAGAGGGGGGGGGACGTCAGACTCAAAGCACCACGGCGGCCGACCACGACACTCTGCCGTTCCAGAGGGGGGGACGTCAGCGACGGCGGCCATCTTGCGCTATCCAGAAGTGGAGTTTTACTTACTACTGACAGCGAGTTATATTTTTTGCTAATTTTTAATATTGATTTTTCAATGTTGTGATTTCACCGATGACTTCTGCTTTCATCCACTCTCTGTTTGTACACATTGACCATTTATTCGCCTATCTGTATCTGTGAAGACGCATTACGCATTTTATACATTTTCTTCAATTTTGTGCAGAAGATGGATCACTTTAACTTTCCATACTCAATTTTGACCAAGTGGAAATTACTTTTGAAAACATAATGTTGCCTAGCGATATTTTATGATACGAATTTCTTTTACTGTGATAAAATTTCGGTACCATATCATCGTCTAATATAAAAGCATATTACTGCATACATTTCACTAGTTTTAAAAGAAAACGGGAGAACTGTTTCCGCGGTAAATTTTGACTTAAAAATTAGTCACATTGAATAGCACGGAAAACACGTCGGTTTAGTTTTAAATTTGGTGTCGATGATCTGTGGCAGATTCATGGTTTTCTGCTACCAAAGAGCCATCATAGAATTAACGCGAAAGGTTTTGAATGAGGTACAGTGAATTTGATATTTCCATAGTTAGAGATGCATGAAAGGTCAATTTGGCTACCATAGCAGTCTCTGAGTTGCAGGAAGATCTTTTCGGTGAAAGTAAGATTGCTGTTTGCAAGTATTTCCTCAGCTTCTATGGTAAATTGGATATTTAATCCAACTGGTTTGTGTCTTTTATGCCAATCGATCTGGAATCTAATGTTTTCAGTACCTGATAAGTATGGTAGACCAATTTACTTACCTATAATGAAAATGCGTCAACATTAGCGATCATGGGATATTTATCGAATCCATTCTATATTACTGACTGTGTAAACGTACAAGTGCAGTTTGCCGGCAAATTCAAGCAGGTAAGGCAAAGCAAACAATACCAACCATAATATTTTTATTTTCATATAGTCCCACAATTATTGCTGAAAAAACAAGTCTCTGCTTTCATTGTATTGCAATGCGCCGAATAAAGGAATACGCCGAAATAAGGTCATTCTACTTTGTCTTTGTCTATAGATGCTGTATATAATAGTAAGTAGATGAATGAATAGTCATGTATATTTCATCAATGATAATCAAAAATACATTAAAAGTGGAGCATACATTACAAGTGAAAAAAGAAAAGAAGTCATAAAGTCACAAAACGGTTTGAAATGCGTGCGGTCATAAACAGGAAAGCAGTTTTGCCGTCTTACTGTTTTACATAACGGGATTGACAGTCTACCATTTCTAAAATACATCAATGTATTTAGTGGATGTTCAGGATTGTGTACTTCATTTATCAATTTCATATAAGCCATGTGTGATCACATGCGCAGCACGCGTCAGACCGTTCTGACCACTCTGGCACCCGTCAGGCCTACACAATGGCATTCACACATTGCATACAGCCATGATTTCGCGATGCCTTAAGGACTGCAATAAGCCACGAAAAAAGCTCGCCGTGCGATAACCGATCCACTAGTTGGTTGTCGCAAGGGAGCTGTTGTTATCGTTCGCTGTGCGATATACCATATAACATGTAAAAGGAAAGCATAAAAAAAGCACATAAAAATAATGAAAATGACATTGCAGCATACCCGGTGCATGCAATAATGGGAAATAGCACGAGTGTTGTAGAAAGATAATTTATGGACCTGTGTAATAGCAACCTTTATCATTTTTATCAGACTTAATTATGGTTTTAATTAAAGAGAAGCCTGATTGATAACATGCTAATCGATTTAAAAAAAGAGACGCTACTAAAATTGACATTCTGGTAAAATCAGTGTGTTCACTATTCACACACAATATTAACTAGGCCTACCCATAAATAAATTTTGCGATAGTCTATTCAATATTATTCTCCTGGTGTCTGCTTTTGGATTTGTAATCAAATTATTATTTGCTAAATAATAGAGTTATTTGTCAAATCTGTATCTTTAGTGCTTTATCATCAGTGTCTAACATATATTGGAAAAAATTAATTTCTCGATTTAATATGATGCATTTATGCAAGACAGGCGGTCACCCTACTATATAGTCATGGAATTCGGAACCTTAAAATTTACCCACTTCAATTAGATTATGGTAGCCTATTTATTGACTATCTTGAATAATAAATTCTAAGGGGACCGATCGTCAACCAGTCCCTCTGATTCTACCAGGCCATATTTGCATGCAAGCCTAAACTATATGAAGAGGTAGAGACGTTCTGTAACTTACTCTGTGATGGTTGATCGCTATTATGATTTCATGATTCTCTCCCCTCCAACTTACAAAGCAATTATCGTGAGTCAAATATTCGATATGCGTCAAAACGTCTGACTTGAGTCAAATAGTCCGGCCCGTCAGAATACCGTCGTGAGTCAAAAAGTATGAATTGCGTCAGTAGAATGAAAATCTGGAGTCTCCGAAACCGAAACCGGCGGAAAGTATTGAATGAATGTATTGAGTACATCTTAGTAAAACTCACCTGTACACCAAATTTGGTGAGATGCGAGCTTGCGGAACAAAGTCCATTTGCGTGAAAAAGTTGTTGTTTTTGTTGCACAACCGTTTCATTTGTTGTGCTACGGCTATAAGCATAGTATTTATGCGTGTATTTTTTGATGTCTGAATGTTCCATTGACTGTTCATTCTTTTTGGAACTTATCTAAGATTACAATTATGCAGATTCCCGTATAGAGATGTGCAGCAGGTATCGGAGATTGACAAGAAATAAAAATGATAGTAAATATTAATTGATTAAGGCTCATTATTGCGATTCGTTGATTGCGATATCATAAAGATCAATTTATTGATTAGAAAGGCTGCGTAATTTCTATTGTAGCGACACAGGCCTAATTTTGTTACACAAAACGCATAGCTGCAGTAAACTCATCAGATTGACAAGGCCCCTAAGGCTATGACTGAGACTGTACATGTAATAACAGCTACTCTAAATTAAAAGAATGAGAAAAAACGATTACACAGTTCAGCATTCCTGTTTGATTTACTCGACGGCGTTCGTCTTAGAATGATAAGAAGATATCGCTGATTTAGCAAGAAATAATTTCTTGCAATTGTTTGCTTGCTAGTGTTTCACATAATTGCAGCGAGTTAAGTGATCACCTTATTATTAAAGTGCATTTAATTTTGTCAACTTCTGCTCGAGTTTGGGTTTGATATAAAATTTTTTTTGGTAATACATTTTATGCTTATCATTTTATGGTAACTTCATAGCCTTTGTCTTGACATTTAAGGTACATTACATGTATATACACGATGAAAATGACTTACACGTAGGCTACATTTACACATTATTCATGGGCTATACGTTTCTTCACATGCGCCACATTTATGAACGTCTTTACATACAATAATAATTTGAATTTTGATAATAAGCTCGTGTTGAGCAACAAAATTTGGGTCGACGGATCTGGTACTCAATTGAGTTCGATTCCATCTAGGATTTTTGAATCGGTTTAATGCAATGAAAGTGACGAAATCTGCTCAACTGCTCCGGAGTGCTGGTAGGTCTACATACGCTAAATACCACGCACGGGGAACATAATTTATAATATTGTCGCTTTATCTCCTCCCATCTCATGCCTCCCTAAAGCTCGTGAAAGTGAATAAATCATCGGACTTAAAATACTTTGTAAGTTCTGTAATAATTCACGAAGTAAAAAACTTTGCATGTAGTCCCTACATGAATGAACCTAAAATTTGAAAGCACAAATTCACGTGCTTTCTTAAGATTAGCAAAGATCAAATGCAAAAACTTATTCAAATTGAGAGTTGGGATTTTAATCCCGGGGGTGGGTGCCCAATAAGTATGTGGCTGCATGTCGCTCATATAATGTGCGAACATGTTGTCACTGAAATTGTCTCATATACTTGTAATGGCCTATTATTGAATACTGATAGCAGTTCTACAAAATAATCGTTTTTTTATTGTGGATGTCTGTCCTGCAGGGAAGATGACAATTCATATTTCTCCGATAACAAAAAATATGTAAAAAATAGTAGTATCGTAAAGCTTACATGTATTTGTGAATTTTAAGTAGCATCTTCTATTATGTAGGCATAATACATGTATATCCAACAAGAAACAAGCATCAAATATGTTGCTACTCATATCAGACCTACCCATACTAATTCACAATTAGAAAGTAACATTCATCCTCAAAGATGAATTGACCTGTTTCGTAATCTCGAGATTGTAATTATTTGGGGTCCCGAAATCCCAGGATTGGGTTTTCAAAATCTCTATGTTAATTCCTATCCCGGGATCTGGAAAAGTACCCAGGACTGCAGTCCCTACTCAATACTTAATCCCAACCGGGACTCGTTCAATCCTGGGATTCTGCATTGATCCGGGACTGAAACTTTCCATGACTTTGGAATTCCTAATTTGTGGTCATAACACATGCACATTTTACATTCTCAACAGCAAGAATGATAGAGCTATTCAATAAGAGATAGTATTTCTATGCTTCTTTAAGCTGAGTGGATGGATGGTAACAACTGTGATAACGGGTTGGAGATAAACCTTAAGTTCGGGATTCATAAGCGACCGATTAGTCAGCTCTTCATTTGTTAGTCAATTATCTTCTTCTGTCACACGCCGAGTAATTGTCGACTTAGATCAGATGCTGTTTGAAAATCGCTCGCCTTTCCTTACTGTGTATTCTATGCATCATTACAACTCGCTGCAGCGTCATCGTCGATTTTAGTCTTATAAGAGTACTATATGAAGTAAAACTCAATTACCTAATTTGCTTGCACGCTTAATCATTCAGCAATTTCATACGTATTTTGAAAGTTCATGTAAGTACAATTTAGGGAATCCAAGTTCCAAGCTATTTCTTATTAATAAGATAGGTTTATAATTTGTCATAATGGTAATCACTAAGTTGCAATGTGTGTGACCATTTGAGTCGTCAAGCATACATTTACAAGTCTAGCTAAATTTTGATCAGATTTTTTTCAACCTTAAGAATTTTTAAGCTACTAATAAGCGCATTTATACCACAAAAAACTGGTATATCAAAATGACAAGAGAATTTTGCATGAGGCATGACAGGCATGAGGTATAAGGACAATGTGATGTAATCCCCAGGATTTTCAAAATCCTGGGATTCCGACATATCTCTAGACAGCTAAGGTTTCTAAATTGATCAACATTGTGCCAAAAAGGAAAGAGAAGATATGTTTCACAACTGCGTAATTCCAAGTTGAAATGATATAGGCCCCTACCGGTAGGCCTATAAATATGAGCCAAAGAATGCTTCATTCCCATTATGAGACTTCATTTTTCAGCATATTGCTTTATTTCCGGCCAAAATTATTTGATTCATAACAGAAATAGTACAATGCCTGAAATATATGGTGAAATCCAGAAAAAAGTGAACTTTTTGCAATTTTTTTTGTCCCTCCCTGGATTCCGCAAAGTTATTGATCAAACAGTCAACTATAATACATCATTTTGTAGGGTTTCGTTTGCTCTATCAGCGGCCCATACATCATTTTTTTATATATTTGACAGTCTACTATATTTTTCGTTCGCCTGAGTTCTGAAAACACCCGATTTTCGCATGTCCCCGGAAATTTATCTACTTTTTAGAAGCCTTTGAAACATATTCAGCAGGCAGCTGACCAAAGTTCTTTTATACTGTACATAATGTCATTCATCCACGTTATCTTTGAGATAGCGTAGTTGTCTTGAAATTCATTATTTGGAGTTTTAGAGACTAAAAACCGATGTCCCCATAATTTTGTGCCATCTCTTCGACGTCAAAAGCGACTTCTCTTTTGACCCGCTAGCCTTGCCAGTTCTAGAGGACATGAAGTGCAGGTTCAGTAACCATAGAAGTGTTGCATTTTATCATTACTAATCACTTTAAACTAGAAAATTGAGAATATCTTCATTGTAAGATATATCGTCATCTCCTCGACTCGAAGATATGACGCGTCATCTCTTCGACACGTCATATTCAATTTTCTTTTCTAGCTTTGCCAACTCTGAGTGAATTGTGGTTTGACATATGAAAATGTTGAAATAGGATGATATCACAATGTTTTGAGGCCTATCTTCATTAAAAATCGAACATTTTTTCTGGGGATAAAAAAATCACGAAATGTTCTGGATTTCACCATATCTGGGACTGTGAAATTAAAGTTGTCGTGAATCACATATGTACATCATTTACCTAGGACAGCTTGAGACAAATGTGGATCTAGGATAACTGAACTTTATTTTCCTCACCGGTGTCATATTTTCTAAGAGAGAATATAGCACTGCTTTCTAATGGTAAACTTGCTCTAAATCAGATAGAGTACTTTATCATCATACTATAAGACAATAAAGCACTCAGACTTTCGGTCTTCGTGCTTTATTAAAAGATGCATCATTTTGAGCAATGATTTGTCTCATATCA
The DNA here is from genome assembly GCA_907163375.1 of Prostheceraeus crozeri. NCBI lineage: Eukaryota > Metazoa > Platyhelminthes > Polycladida > Euryleptidae > Prostheceraeus > Prostheceraeus crozeri. The sequence goes on from CAJQUW010008908.1 coordinate 29,773, forward strand.
TTGCTATAATAATGGATATGGCTTGCGGTTTGAATTTTAGCCTGAATGAGAGTATAGCCTATGCATGTACTTTTTCATGTACTACGGTATCATCAGCCCGTCTCTATTTCTTCGTTCATCTCTTATAAAAGATTCGTTATTTACACCAAAGTATAATTTGTTAGGAGATTTTTTTCCCATTGCTTCATAGTTATCAAAATTCATCTAGAAAGATTAAGGGCCGTATCCTGAAGTCTCGGTTAAGTCTTAACTCTCGGTTAAATTGCTAGCTAAGTTAACTTTAACCGAGGGTCGTATTCACAAACCTCGGTCAAGTGAAATCGTCGGCTAACTTTAGCTGAAGATTTAACCGAGGAAGAGGGTAGAGTTAAATGCCAGTTAAGTGCGCTATCGATCATTAGAATCATTATGACTTCAAGAACGCAAATACTGGAAATTCATTTCGAACCAACATGGACTATGCAGACTACGTTTTCTATGAGCGCTGCGCTGCATCACTGACAAAGGCAAGAGTTTTGCGTGATCATACTAATCCTTACGACTGTTTATCGGATGACCAATTCCGCGAGCGATTTCGACTCAGGAAGCATGTTTTCATTGAAATTTTGCATCAAGTAGAAGATCGAGGAGAGGATCCTGTGTCTCGTGGGAGGGCATCTTCATTGACTCTATTGCAAGAACTACTGGTATGTCTACAATATTTATCTACAAATAAATTTCAAATGGCTATTGGTGATAAATTCAAAATCAGTCAATCAAGCGTGAGTCGCATCTTCAATAGAATGACCCAGCAATTGTGCAAGTTGTCAGATAGAGCCATCAAATTTCCAGAAAATTTAAATCAAGTCAAACTTGATTTCTCCGACATAGCCGGTTTCCTGCAGTTATTGGTGCTATTGAAGGAACACATATCCCGATACTATCACCTGGTGGACCATCTGCTGAAATTTACCGTAACAGGAAGGGTTATTTTTCCGTTAATGTTCAAGCTGTCTGTACTTCTAAAATGTTGTTTTCTGACATAGTAGCAAGATGGCATGGATCAGCACATGACTCTCGCATTTTTGATGCCTCTGTTATTCGTGACAGAATGGAATCAAGTGAACTGCATGGATATCTCATTGGTGATAGTAGATACCCATGTAGACCATCTCTATTGACACCAGTTATCAACCCCACGACGGAATCTGAGCGACGCTACAATACAGCTCACAAGCGAACACGAAATAAAGTCGAATGTGCTTTCGGCATTTGGAAAAGGCGCTTTCCTATATTATCTACTCCAATTCGGATGCAGCTACCTCTAGTGCCTTACATAATAGTAGCAACTGCTGTGCTTCATAACTTTGCCAGGATGCAGAATGACACACTTCCTTTTGATGACATTAGCATTTCTACTGACCAAATGCCTGATAGTGAATTAGACGAGAGTGATTACTCGTCGGATCGGTCGGCACGAAATACTTTCATACAAAGATTTTTTTCTTCGCGGTCAAATTGAAGTCTGACTTTAAACTGACTGGATTAATAGCTTCATTCAATGATCTAATGAAATAAAGCAAGAAGTTTCCACACAAAGAAGTTTTTTTTATTATTCATTTCCATGAAGTAAATTAGTTATGTTGGTAAGTGAAATGTCCGTCAATGTCACGTCATCCTCCTTCATCTTCAGTAACTTTCCGGCTTTTATTTCTCTCTTGATTTTCAAAATATTCATCTTCATTTCATGTTCCTCACGCTTCATCGCCATTTTCTCGTCACTTTCTTTTTTCATAAGTTCGAGTACCGAATTGAAGTATTCACTTTGATTCATCGAATGCTTCTTTTTTGGCATTGGCCGATCATTATCATCTTGCACGAGGGTTGATGGTGGAGGCTGTTGCAGGATTTCCGAAGTCTGGGGAAGTTGGGCATTCTGGTCATTCATAAAACTTGTGATGTTCCCATTTCTGTCTGAATCACAGGTGTTCTGGAAAAAAATGGGTGGGTCAATCTGCTCTGGAATCATCATTCTGACAGCTGACGATATGTCAGTCATGCAGCTAACGAAAGAACCACCTCCAGTCTTCCTTCGCTCTCTCACATCTGCGGTTGCTTCCTTCTTCGCACTTTTCTTCAACCGATCCCAAAGATTTCGCAATTGAATCGATTCACGTGGAGAAGTATGACCATTATTATTGAATTCTTGGCATAATTCTGTCCATGCCTCACTTTTTGCTCTCACGCTAATTCCATCTGTCTTCTTGCATTCGATTGATGTGTTTTGATGATTGATATCAAGACATTTTGTTCAAACAACGTAAAATTCTCCGATCGTCGCTTAGACATGCTGTCAGTTGCCGCTTTGATATTGTGTCAATAAGGAATCAGTAGACACACGCGACATCGATTATCCGGACAGCGACAGTGATTATTCGCCAACTGTCTCCTTGACAGCTGAACCTTGACCTAATTACTGAGGGAATTCCAGTTTGACTGCCAGTTAAGAACTGCTGCATTCGACTTAACTTCAGCTAGCAAACCGAGAGTTAAATTTCTTGTGTGAATACCAGATAAATATCCTCGGTTAACAAACTGAGGGTTAAGCACTTAGCGGAGGGTTACCTAACCGAGACTTCAGGATACGGCCCTAAATCGACACTGCAGCGACTGACTCATCAATTTCTCTGAGCATCAAAGTCGAAAGTCCTGATTAATAGACTGTGCTTGAGGGCATATCGGTGAGGGTATCTGAAAAATCTTCGGGACAGTGTGGTGTATCAAGCAGATTTGTATTTACATGTGTGTTAACTGGGAATTCCGATTTGGGGCAGTACTATAGTACCTGCAGTATTTCAGTTGAATGTAGTTGGTACACCACATGTAGGCCTACTTGCTTTTCATCTTATTCCATTTGTTTCCGGTCTTCATGGATTATATTAGGCTTACATCCCTCGCTATAGCTTTGCTAATGATCCCAAATTAATGCCTCCCATTTTTGTTTGATCTCGCTCGTGCAGATTTCGAGAGATTTTTGAAAACCTAAAAACCTAGAAAAATTTGTATTTTGGCCGGGGAGGCCTGAACTAATAGCAACATTTTGATAACGTTGGAGAACTAATAATGCTATTGTCATTGTTCTGTAATACTGTAATACTATAATACTATACTGTGTAAATTCTGCATGTAATTCTATAATACTGTATAGAACTACTATAATAAACTATATACAACTACTAATATATAACTACTATATATACTATAATACTAATTATTGTTTTTGGAATTCACGCTGTATTCGATGAATACGATCGTCGCAACCAGACGATTCTTCATGATGAACCAAAAGTACGTTGAGGTATCTTATTATAGAATTTATTGGCTATAAAATTGTAATAAAAACTATGTAGGCTTACAAGACCGACGTTTCGCGTATTCACGCTTCTTAAGGGCTTCTTAAAAGCTAAAAACAATCAACAGAAAGTCAGTAGAGCGTCAGGAGGGACAAACATAGTTATTTACGCAGTGGGTTAAAGAATTCTACCCTTACAATAATTGGTTAAAAACCTTTTGCAGAAGTTGCCAGAAATATAGCGTTATAAGGTTTTTTTGTTTTGCATCATCTTCGAATTGACAATTTTATTATAGAAGAGTAGAAGTGCATGCCTCACGACAATTATCTGAAGAAGGTTTACTTAAAAAAAAACTCGGAAACATTTCACTCATTGGACCCTATTATGTGAGCCTAAACATTCTTTTTGCCATTCCATTATGGCCGGGTGATGTGCCATCGATTTCAGTATTACTTCCTTTCGAGTGACACGGAGCGGTCGAATACATGAATAGGCCTAATCCATTTCTATGGCCTGATCGCACGAGTTCTGAGATCACTAGTTGCACAGAAATAGTCAAACAGCCAGAACGAGATTCTGCTAGGAGCAATGCCGAAAATGAGACTTTTACAGAATGAAATAAGCCTACCACGAAGCTGCGCGTCTGCCGAGTTCTATCCGGTTCCTTATCTTGTCAGACACGATCAAAGAAAAACACATTCCAATGCAATAGGACGAAGATTTTTTTATATGCAGTTTCTTCAGGTAATTTTCTATGCATGCAAATCTGTCTGTGAGGCTATTCACATTCAGATTTGGCGAGCCTCCTAATGTTGAAAAATACAAGTATTTTCAGTCATTTTTCATGTATACCTCAAAATCGGTAAATTTTAATCCTTATGGATGCGTTGCTGTATCCACTAGATTAAAATTTACGTTGCTTGAGGCTTGTCGGCATCTCTGTTATTTTTGTTTGCTTTTTCTGTTATTGCATAAATTGCATGAATGTTTTTAGTTGTGTGTACCTGTGAGTAGGTAAGATGAGAGTCGTTATTCGGCCAAAATTTGTGCCAGAAGCCAGTGGATCCCCGGATTGTATAGTTAACAATTATCTGTCAGTAGTATAGGGCTAGCATCCGGCGCACCGCTTCGCTCATCACCGGATGCCACACCTAGGTAGATACAAAAATGAAATTACTAATGCAAAATAGGGTCCTCCCGAAATTCATAAAATGAGAATTACTAATGAAAAATAGGACCCTCCCGAAATTCATAAAATGAGAAATGAGAATTACAAAATGAAAATAGAAGCCTCCCGAAATTCATAAAATGAGAAATGAGAATTACAAATGAAAATAGGATACTCCCTAAATTCATAAAATGAAAAATGAGAATTACAAAATGAAAATAGAGGCCTCCCGAAATTCATAAAATGAAAAATGAGAATTACAAAATGAAAATAGGGTCCTCCCGAAATTCATAAAATGAGAATTACTAATGCAAAATAGGACCCTCCCGAAATTCATAAAATGAGAAATGAGAATTACAAAATGAAAATAGAAGCCTCCCGAAATTCATAAATTGAGAAATGAGAATTACAAATGAAAATAGGATACTCCCTAAATTCATAAAATGAAATTACAAATACATTTTAGCAACACCAATAGTTGCAAGACAAGAATGCTCATTGTATTAAAATATTTGCTTAAAAATGGAAGATGAAAAAACAAAAGAACCATCAGCCCCTTTATATCCTTCTTTATCATATGAAATTGACATAACAAAACACAAGGATAGAGTCAGATATATGAAAGATAAGGAATCGCAACTATTGTTAAGATTAGAACATTATAATAAATTAAGAAAAAGATGGACGATAGTGAAGAATGTAACACAAGGTATTGGAATATTTTTAGCAGTAAGTTTAGGAGTATTTACAACTATAATAACTTCAGCTGTTTTAGTAATTCCAGTAGTTGCTACAGCTTTAACAGGTACAGGTGTTTTTACAACGTCACTTGTAACATTGATAGATAAATCTTTAATGACTAAGAAACGAAAATCCTTAAGTAAGAAACATACACATGTTAAAGAAGTATACGATAAACTACATTACTATTTTCAAAGAGCATGTGAAGATAATGCTATTACATTGGAAGAGATTGAGACGTTTGACCAGATCGCTAGAGAAGCAACTAAAATTCCTGTTAAATCTCAAGACAAAGTAGACAATGAAGCTGTTTTTAGAAGAAGTAAGAACTTTATTAAAAACGTTAGAACAAAGTTCTACTGGCAAAGCTTGACAAGAAAAATGACTAGAACGAAAATAAGTTGTTCAGTAAAATGCCTTTGTTGTATCTCTATGCTACCAGAAAATTCAAATATTATATTATAAAAATATAAAAAATATAATGAATACAAATGAGGCTAAAATTAAACAACTAGAAGAATTAATAAAACAGAAAAATATTATGAAGAAAAAACATAGACAATATCGAATGCTACAAGCTGGCGTTCAATCTGATATGTTAAAAAAATGCACCTAACTGAACAAGTGAAAACTGATTTTGAAAAAACTATTACACCACTTAAAACTCTTAAAAAAGAACTTGTAGATCATGATAAACGAATTGATATATCTGATCCAGTGCAGAAAACCATCATGGATGATTATGGTTTGTTAGAAGCAAACATAGAAAAGAAATTACCAAAATCTATGCTATTTGAACATTCTACTTCATTTATAGATGGAAAGCCATCTCTTAGATTTTTCTTAGGTGGAAAAGAACTATTTATAAAACCTAAAGAAAGTTTAATTTTCACACCAGACAAAACAGCTTTCAGTTTAGACAGAAACTTCGTGGATTTGTTAAGAGGAGCGGATTTAGATAAATATCATACTGATGATCTACTGAAATATAAAACTATGTTAGATAAGGTTGGAACTGTAAAAACTCTTAAGCGTTATAAAAGTTTGAATGGCTAATTGTCACCATTCAAGTCAAAAGGAATAAAGATACCAATACCGACAACTGGTTATTCAACACAGACTGGTTATTCAACACCAATGTCTGCTTCTCCAGCAACAACTGGTTATTCAACACCGACTGGTTATTCACCAATGAGTGGCTATCCACCAATGAGTGGTTATCCCAAAACAGGGACAGGACTAAAAGAGACAACGGTTTTCCTACCTGTTGATCCACAAGAATTAATAAATAGATTAGAGATTTTATTAGCTGCAACAAAAGAAGGAAATAACTCTAGCTTTAACGAAATACACGCAATATTGAAACGGTTATTGGAAAAGAAAATTACAAATGAGAAGGACTACAAAAGCTTATGTAAATTATTTAATTAAAAATGTTTTCGGCAGAACTAGAAAAAATTAATAAACATTTAGAAAATTTAACCGAGATTTTAACCTCATCAAAATTTAGTACGACATTAAAATTTATAGCAACTACTTCATCGCATACTTGTAATTTAGATCCTATTATTCACTTAGAACAAGACAAACATTATGAAGTAGCATTAACTAGTTTTTCAACATTTAACACTATACAAAATATTATCAAAGATGTAAATGACCGATTTAAATATTCTAATGATAAAGGTAAAACTTGGAAAGAATTAACTTTTCTTCCTGGATCTTATGAAGTTGAATCGATTTCTAATGAAATAAAAAGACATTTAGGTATTCAATTTAAAGACAAGAAACAATTACATTTCGCAGTTGAACCAGCAGTAAATAAATTTTCTCTTACTTTAGATGAAAATCATCAAGTTGATTTTGATATTGACAAATCTTTATCAAGACTATTAGGATTTAAAAAGCAACTCTATGTACAAGGTTTTCGTATCAGTGAAAATATACCTAAAATAACTGAAATAAATTCAATCAACGTTCAATGTGATATTATAGAAGGTGGTTATGTTAATGGAAAGCTAACAAATAATATCTTCAGTTATCCAGCATTTACAGTTCCGATTGGCTACAGTTTAAATGTAATCCCAAAATCATTAATATATTTTCCAGTTACACGAAAAACAATTAATTCAATTACCATTAAAATAACAGATGAGAAAGGAAAGGCAATAAATTTTGGAGGTGAAGAGATTATGATAGATCTATTATTACGAGAGGTGTAATTCTCTTGTGGAACTTCGTTCCGGCGTGAAGTTTAATTTTTCTTAAAAATATTGACTTAAAAATGAGTGAAAACAGTTCTGTAAAATATCCACTAAACAAGAAAGTGAAATTCAATCATCATCATATCTTGTCAAATAAAGTTTTAGCAGTTATCTGTGGAAGATCAGGTTGTGGAAAAACGTATCTATTATTTAAAATTCTCACGACACCCAACTTTTTGGATTATAACAATCTTATCATTTATAAAAAAAAGCAGAACAACCTATTTATCAATTTTTGAAATATGGTTTTGAAAATAATCTTACAAAATCAGCTATAGCTTCACTATTTGAAGAATATGAAAAATCGGAGTATGAAAATGAAATAAGTTCCTGGTGTGAAGAAGCAGCGAAAAATAGACAATTAGTAGAACCCGAAATAAATAAACACATATCGATACAATTAATAGATGATAGTGGTAATATGCAAGATCCTAGTAAACTAAATAAAACGAAAAAACATTGTGTTATGTTTGATGATTGTGTTAATAACAGAGATCAGGCAGTTCAAAGAAATTATTTTACAAGAGGACGACACAATAACTGTAGTGTCTTTTATTTGACACAAAGTATGCATTCACTAGATGGCAGCGTTATTAGAAAGAATGTTAACATTTTTATGCTTTTCGAAATCAATCCAAGAAACCTAAGTGATTTGTTAAGAGACTTATGTATAAGAGATAAAGATGACTTTAAACAATCTTGCATTAATGCTTGGTCAAACGACTATGGATTTATCACAATCAATATCGATAAAAAGGTGCATGATAGAGTTATGTTGACTGCTGTTGACGGGAGGTAGTTTTTGTACGTCATTGCCAAAAAACAATTTTGTTCGTCTCCCCGGGCTTTTTATTGCAAGAAGTTAAGATAAAAACAAGTAAGCTATTTACAATAAAATCGACGTTTCGTCTCTCTAAGACATAGTCATGGTACTGGTGAACACAAGAAAAAGAAATTACAGTCTTTATATACAACGATTGATGTTCATCAGCTCGTGTTTCCTATTCAATTCGGGCTTTAAGAAATCAATACAGTTCGCTTCAGAAATTCTAGTGCGTACTGGATCGGTCTGACTGTCAAGAAAATCAATGTTAAAATCAGTAATGGTCATCAAAGAATTAGAATGGTCACCAAGAACATGATTAGCAAGAGCGCTCGAATCGTCGAGATTAATAATAGCTCTGCGATGCTCATGATAGCGCGTAGAGAAGGGGCGGTTAGTCGAACCAATATATTCTTTACTACAAATGCTGCAAGAAAACCTATAAACAACATAGCGCATCATACAGTTCATATTATCGAGTAGGCTATTACAAATAATGCAACTACAAGCCTTCGAATTATTGTAATTCGAAAAATATTTTCCTAATTGCTTTCATGGTTTATTGACAATCTTGATAGGTAGACTAAACTTCTTACTAAGGTGTTTCAGTTTACAAGAACAACGATCATTAACAAAATTCAATTTTAGGAAGACCGAATTATCTTTAGTCTTGCGATCTGTGTTTTTGGTGATTTTTCTAGTAGGCCTATTAATGGATTTAAATCCATTACTAATCAAAATGGTATTGAGCTTGCTATTACTTTCTTCAAGGTTAACATCATTCGAGCACCTATCGCTAACATACCTAAAGCTATTCTTAACAAAATTACTCTTAACAAAAGAAGGCACCCAACTGCTAGCCTTCAAACTAATGCCAGAATGGCAAGCTTTTTTGTACCAAGTATAATTTACAGCCTCCGAAACAGAGATACTGATATCCAAGAAGTTCAAAGTATTATTTGCCGGAGCTTCTAAAGTAAAGACAATATGTTCATTGACACCGTTAAAAATATTTAGGATGTCAGTAAAAGTCTCCGAATTTTTAATAAACGGACCGATAATAACATCGTCAATGTACCGGTAATAAATAGAAGGTTTAATACCATACTCCAAACCAAGACGATTCAATGCCATAGTTTCAATATGATGCATGTAGATTATCGCGAAAGCTGGTGCAAAGTGTGCACCCATGGGGCAACCATGAATTTGCAAGAAAATTTTATTATTGTACTCAATTTCGTAATTAAAACAGACGAATCTTAGAAATTCTGATAAGCCGCTAGGCGCAAAGCCGTAAGAATCGATTTTACTCCAATTATCTTTAGCAAATTGTGTGACAACGTTTATGCCCTCGTTCAGTGGGATGCTATTATATAAATTCTTAACGTCTAGAGAAATGAAAGTTAGTGGATCACTACTATTGAAACTCAACGTTTTTAGCGACTCGATCAAGGTGAGAGTACTATTGATATTAGCTGGGACAAAGTCTATCAATTGACCTAAAAGTTGACTTAGCAACAAATCGATTTTTTCAGTAGGAGTTGAAATAGCAGAGGCAATAGGCCGCAGAGGATAACCATCATCCACCAGATCCTTGTGGTCTTTGACAGTACAATAAAACCTAGCTGGTCTACTGCCACAAACCAAAAGTTTATTAACTTTGATATGGGGGTTGCTATTACACTTTTCCTTATCAGTGAGAATTCGCTTCTTTTTCTATGTTTTTGCATTTAGATGCCAATAAAGGCTTATAAATGTCAGTATTATTCAGGACGGTTTCAACTCTAGTTTCAAATTTCTTAAGGTCGGTGACAACCAAACGGTTACTTTTATCAGAAGGAACGGCAGTAAGACTGTTGTTCCTCAAGAAAGTGCGAGTTTTTTTAATCAAGTTGGAAGTATACTTGTATCTAGGATTATTACGCATATGCCTTAGTTCAGTGTCAATGATTTTCTTAGCTTCGTATTGAAATAATTTCAAATTCGATTCAGTAGTACTATCCATATGATTAGGAAAACGAACAGAATTTTCCTTAAAAGGAATGTGCAATTTAGAGTTGTCAGAATCGGCAAAAAACTGGTGCCACCTAAGAGAATAAGTCAAACAATCTACAGAAAGGAAGTTATTATTACGGAAGCGTTGATTAGGAGGGTTAGGCAAGCGATACTTAGGCCCATTGCTAAAAAAATGCGCAATATCAGAAGGAATGCTGATATTAGTTTCATTTGAAAGACCATAATTGGATAATTTAGGAGGAGCTGATGAAACATCAATTTCAAACCAAAAGTTGTCATTAAATTTAAAATAGAACTTAGGTTTGCATGAAAAGTCATAAGCACTTCTTACCACAGGGTGCACTTATCGGTGAATTTTAGCCACTTATTGCAGTGTCTTTGATAAACTATCTCTTCCTCCTTCTTCGCAGCTTCCTTGATCAACCGTAGGACAGCTTCAGTTGTTGAAGGACTTAACAATCTTGAAAAGTTGAGATACATAAAGGACTGCATTCTATTGGTATCAACCAACTTCGTTCTCTGTGAACGCAATTCCGCTCGCAGGATCTCCATCTTCAATGACAACGCTTTTCTACATAGGGCGTTGTTCATCACCATGTGGTCGGGGATATTCACCAAGTTGTCGACAAATAGCGGAACAATCTTGTAATCCAGACACGCTTGTAGAAACAACACATGGCTTGTGATTCGGATTAGTGTCATAGTCAGGTTCACCAGTATTCTACCAAACTCGCATACGTCCCATTGTGGACACTTCGCATGTATAATGTTGACTGCTGTTGACGGAGGTAGTTTTTGTACGTCATTGCCAAAAAACAGTTTTGTTCGTCTCACCGGGATTTTTATTGAAAGAAGTTTAGATAAAAACAAGTAACCGTCGAAGAAACCGACGTTTCGTCTCTCTAAGACATAGTCATGGTATGTCTAAGACGTAGTCATGGGTTTTATTGTAAATAGCCCACAGATGGAATTCCGCTTGCTCTCGCCCATCCAATTTTGCTAATAATAGCAATTATGTTTATCCTGTTGAGATTCCGTCAGTCCCATGTGTACACAGGTGTGCCGCTACTCCAACGCCAACTCGAACTCGCTTTCTCCGACCACTGAGTAATCTAAACCAGCTACCTATGCCACAATGTCATAATTTTCCACCAAATATTCTTTATTGCAATGCGAGATCTTTGAGGTATAAAACCAATGAATTATCTGCTTGTGCAATCTCCAATGCTACCGACATAATTGGTGTAGCAGAAACCTGGTTCGACAACTCCATTGACGACGAGTCCATTTCCATCCCTAGCTACAGCGTCATCAGATGTGATAGACCGAACTGGATGGGTGGTGGCTGCTGTCTCTACATTCATAACAACATAAGTTACAAAGAATTGAATGAATTCAAGACCAATACCATATCTATCTTAACAATCATGATCCAATATCCATCGAAAGATTTAGTACTTTCGATCGTCTATCATCCACCAAATGCTGACGACAGATCGACTCTAGATTATTTCAATAATACACTGACTGATTCTCTCCGATCCGTTCCGAACGCATACGTTGCGATTATTGGTGACTTTAATAGAATGAAATACGAAGAGCTTCAGGAAACGCATGGTTTGTCACAAATTATAAACTTCCCTACTAGAGGAAAGGCTTGCATTGACCTCATGTTTTGCAACATAACTCCGATACCATGGATTGTCTCTAAACTAAGCCCCCTGGGACTTGGTGATCACGCTTGTTTTTGTGCGACTGCAATACACGACCGAAAACTCTATCGGTCACCCGAACCTCGGAAGAAAATCAACAAAAGCTTAGCACTTAATTTACTCGCATCGTGTGACTGGAACAACGTACTAAATGAGACGAATGTTGAGATGCAGGTTGCCATGATGAATCAAACACTATCAAGTATTCTCGAACAATCAAATGTGATCATGAAATCGAAGCCAAAGCGTCATCCGCCATGGATTGATGAAACCATCCTGAAATGGAGGCGCGCGAAAACAAGGTTTTATCGCCAAGGAAAGTTCGAAAAAGTCAAATTCTTCAACTCACTTATTGAAGCACGGATAACTGAGAGGAAGTCTAATTTTGTGAACTCTAAACTCAACATGGATTTGAATCCAAGGCAATGGTGGAGTCACGTCAATATTCTTCTAAATCGGAAGCCGAAGAGTGATCCAAAAGTGTCGCCATCAAAACAAACACATCTTGACGGCAAGTGGGTTAATGATATTGAAGCAGCAGAGAAGCTGTGCGCGTACTTTGCTTCAATAACGAATGAAACAACTATTAACGAACCCAGCATTGACATTCCACTTGGTAACAGTGTCAAACCTCCCACTACATACGAGGTCCTCAGGAATCTGTCAAATACCAATGAGCACAAAAGTTCAGGAATATCAAACATCCCAGCATGGTTACTCAAGAACGGCAGTGGCTTCATAATTCAACCTCTGATGAGTATAATTGACAACATATTTTCCAAGCGCCACTTTCCTGACATATGGAAGTGTGCCAAAGTGCGTCCAATTCCAAAGAAAAAGTCTCCGTCAACATGTGCGGATTTTCGCCCTATATCCCTTCTCGAGATTCTATCAAAAATCGTCGAAAAAACTATCTGTGACAGGTACCAACACAGTCTCTCTTTGCCGAACCAACATGCATATGTTGAAAACGGTGGTACAACAAATGCGTTAATATCGATTTTTGACAAGTGGACCGAAGCTCTAGACGCTCGCTCACCCTTCGTAAGAGCCATCATGATTGACATGACACGTGCATTTGACAGAATGCGACCTGCGCTCCTTCTGCCTAAGCAGCTGCACAACCACATTGACCCTGGTCTCATCGCCTTGACACAAAGCTATCTCGCAAGTCGCAAGCAAGTAGTCGTCTTTTAAGGCGCGACCTCGCGAGAAGCGGAAGTATCAGGTGGAGTGCCTCAGGGATCAGTCTTGGGGCCTTGGCTGTGGCTCACATATATTTCCGACCTAAATCCCAACAGAGATTTTGACATCTATGCGGATGACGTAACAGTGAGCATTTCCTCTTCGAAAAACAAGCAAGATCTTCACAACAAAGCTCAGAACTCAATCAAAGCTATCCAACAATGGTGCATAGAAAACAATATGTCCCTGAGTGCAACCAAAACTGTTGAACTCATCGTCAGTGCAAAAAAGGAGTACCAAGTCGATCACATTTCCGTTGGAGACAGCTACATACGACAGATGGACTGTGTGAAGCTTCTCGGCGTAACTGTTGATAAACATTTAACTTTCAAGAATCACGTCGAACTCTGTAGAAAAAAGGCCATGCAGAGATTATTCTGGCTACGAACACTAAAACGTTATGGTGGCAGTAGTCAAGGACTAACTCGCCTCTATCACACGTGCATTCGGAGCATTTTTGAGTACGCATCCCCAGCGTGGTTCCCATTTACGTCGAAGATGCTACAGCAGGTCATCGAGAGAGTCGAAAAATGTGCTCTAAAAGTCATTCATCCTGCTTTGTCCTACGATGAGGCTCTTGAACTGACCAAAACACCTCAAATTATCACGCATTTGAACAAAATGGTCCTCACTCAATTTATGAAAATGAAGAAGACTCATCATCCTCTCCACCATCTTATCCCTCTCAGACAGGAAGACATTAGTCGGCGAGACACGAGAGGGTCGAACAGACTGCGAATTCCACGTCATCGTTTGATACGTCGAAGGAAATCCTTTGTGGTGTATGCCACACAACTTTATAATTCAAACAGTGTTGTGTAGCTTTTTATTTTTTATGTGATCAGTAACTGTCTGTAACTACAAATGATTGAATTCATTTGAGAATAAAAATCTCTCTCTCTCTCTCTTGTTTTTATCTTAACTTCTCGCTTTCTTGAGGAACAACAGTCTTACTGCCGTTCCTTCTGATAAAAGTAACCGTTTGGTTGTCACTGACCTTAAGAAATTTGAAACTAGAGTTGAAACCGTCCTGAATAATACTGACATTTATAAGCCTTTATTGGCATCTAAATGCAAAAACATAGAAAAAGAAGCGAATTCTCACTGATAAGGAAAAGTGTAATAGCAACCCCCATATCAAAGTTAATAAACTTTTGGTTTGTGGCAGTAGACCAGCTAGGTTTTATTGTACTGTCAAAGACCACAAGGATCTGGTGGATGATGGTTATCCTCTGCGGCCTATTGCCTCTGCTATTTCAACTCCTACTGAAAAAATCGATTTGTTGCTAAGTCAACTTTTAGGTCAATTGATAGACTTTGTCCCAGCTAATATCAATAGTACTCTCACCTTGATCGAGTCGCTAAAAACGTTGAGTTTCAATAGTAGTGATCCACTAACTTTCATTTCTCTAGACGTTAAGAATTTATATAATAGCATCCCACTGAACGAGGGCATAAACGTTGTCACACAATTTGCTGAAGATAATTGGAGTAAAATCGATTCTTACGGCTTTGCGCCTAGCGGCTTATCAGAATTTCTAAGATTCGTCTGTTTTAATTACGAAATTGAGTACAATAATAAAATTTTCTTGCAAATTCATGGTTGCCCCATGGGTGCACACTTTGCACCAGCTTTCGCGATAATCTACATGCATCATATTGAAACTATGGCATTGAATCGTCTTGGTTTGGAGTATGGTATTAAACCTTCTATTTATTACCGGTACATTGACGATGTTATTATCGGTCCGTTTATTAAAAATTCGGAGACTTTTACTGACATCCTAAATATTTTTAACGGTGTCAATGAACATATTGTCTTTACTTTAGAAGCTCCGGCAAATAATACTTTGAACTTCTTGGATATCAGTATCTCTGTTTCGGAGGCTGTAAATTATACTTGGTACAAAAAAGCTTGCCATTCTGGCATTAGTTTGAAGGCTAGCAGTTGGGTGCCTTCTTTTGTTAAGAGTAATTTTGTTAAGAATAGCTTTAGGTATGTTAGCGATAGGTGCTCGAATGATGTTAACCTTGAAGAAAGTAATAGCAAGCTCAATACCATTTTGATTAGTAATGGATTTAAATCCATTAATAGGCCTACTAGAAAAATCACCAAAAACACAGATCGCAAGACTAAAGATAATTCGGTCTTCCTAAAATTGAATTTTGTTAATGATCGTTGTTCTTGTAAACTGAAACACCTTAGTAAGAAGTTTAGTCTACCTATCAAGATTGTCAATAAACCATGAAAGCAATTAGGAAAATATTTTTCGAATTACAATAATTCGAAGGCTTGTAGTTGCATTATTTGTAATAGCCTACTCGATAATATGAACTGTATGATGCGCTATGTTGTTTATAGGTTTTCTTGCAGCATTTGTAGTAAAGAATATATTGGTTCGACTAACCGCCCCTTCTCTACGCGCTATCATGAGCATCGCAGAGCTATTATTAATCTCGACGATTCGAGCGCTCTTGCTAATCATGTTCTTAGTGACCATTCTAATTCTTTGATGACCATTACTGATTTTAACATTGATTTTCTTGACAGTCAGACCGATCCAGTACGCACTAGAATTTCTGAAGCGAACTGTATTGATTTCTTAAAGCCCGAATTGAATAGGAAACACGAGCTGATGAACATCAATCGTTGTATATAAAGACTGTAATTTCTTTTTCTTGTGTTCACCAGTACCATGACTATGTCTTAGAGAGACGAAACGTCGATTTTATTGTAAATAGCTTTTGTTTTTTTGTTTTTTCGCTTGTTTTTATCTTAACTTCTTGCAATAAAAAGCCCGGGGAGACGAACAAAATTGTTTTTTGGCAATGACGTACATGATAGAGTTATAGAACATTTGTTCACAGAGTGAAACTCTGAATCAAACAATTGTTCTCTGACTGAAAGTGAATAGAAATGCTCTCTGACTAGTGCATTATAATTCCTCTTCCCAGTCTTCACTATCAGTGTATTCACTAGCACTGTATTCCATTATATTACATTCTTTTTTTATTCTTTGAAATATTTCGTCTTGAACATCTTCTCCGTTATAAGGTAGCATAATACCATTTGCATCAGGTGCTTGACGTTTAAGAATATTTATTTTACCGGTGAAACTTTTTTCTTCAGTGTTATTATTTTTATCAGGAATACTAATACCAGTTTCTAAAGATCTTTTCCATGGTTTATTAACAATTGTTGTCAATGTTTCGCCATGGTATAATTGTATAAAATCTTCTACTTTTACTTTAGTTTTTGTATAGCCTTTAAATGTTTTCTTTTCGGCTATTCTTCCATGTTTATCTACAGTGATACAATATTTTATTTTAGGAGCAATGAATATTGCAAATATAATTCCGCCATTCCCATAATCATTTTTCCCTTGACACAATTCTCCACCAACAGATCCAGCAGAGTTCATTGGAAATGTATATTGAATCAGTATCTGCATAATGTATGTGTTTTTCTTTAAAACCATTAATTTCTAAAATAAAGTTGTTCATGATTCGTTTAGAGTGAGCAAGAATAAAAGAACCTAAATGTGATGGCATGAATGATGTCTTCTCAGTGTCTGTAATATTAGCTTTAAGAAATTCATCATCTTCCATTTCTACTTTCACTAAGAATTGTTCATCATTTACTTTTTCAAAATCTTTTACTTCTTGAGTGAAATTTTTTCTCAATGTATTCTCATTCCATAAATGATATTTAGTGGTTATGTCTTTTTATACGGTTTTTCCATATAGTGAATGAATTAATAATTTAATAAACTCATCGCCTACAGTGTTTCCTTCTATTTTAAATTGTTTTCTTAAATTGAAGAGCTTTTCAATGTACGCTCGTATTTTCGAAATGGTGAAACGTGATAATTTTCTTCATAGATTATACCAACTGTAATAGATAATATTTTTCCACCACATCTAACAATTTCCTGTATGTCTACAGAAGTTAATACATCATAACACATTCATTCCTAAACCTTATTATTTCTTGATTGTAATTGTTTTCATTTTTTACCTTATCTTTTGCAGGAACTGGTTGGAAAAACATATCATCGGGATAATGAAACAAAACTGTGAATATTCCAGTTTTAAGACGAAATGATTGAGTATTAAATTGATATAATATTGCTTGTTCTTCTTCTTGTCTAAATTTTCTAGCTGATTCAGCTTTAGGGTATTCTGAATGTTCGTCATACATAGCTGATGGATATAAAGATTTTGCATCAAAAGCTATTAAGAATTCATTTTGTTGTTCGAGTAGTTTATGTTCAATGTCTTTGCAAAGAGCATTCTTGTCTTGCAACTGATTATACTCTTTCATTAACTCTATTAAATTATTACCAGGTAAATACCTCTGTAATATTGCTATCAAGATGTTACAAAATGGAGATGTATAATTTCTTATATTTGCTGACACTCTTCCACCTTTAACAGATTTTTTAACATAGTTTCTAGTCCATAAATCAGTATGTGAGTGTACTCGTATAAGTGTATTGTCCTCTTGTACGTTCTTCATCCAACCGTTAAATGTTAAAGCGGAGGATGTTAAATTAGTAGTTATATCTTCACCAATTAATTCTTGCATAACATTATTATACTTGTAGATAAAAAATGCTAATGAAAGAACATCGTTAATTAAATACGGTTTCCGCTCATTTTCTTTTTCTTTATAATTGTCATGTGTAATTTCTCCAATTTCATAATTTAATTTACACATATTGGTGGGGATTTTAAAATTCTCGCACCATTTGGAAAGACTCGTTTTCACGTGTTGATAGCTACATTTCATTACAATAGTTTGTAGTGGTAGTATATGGGGATTTCGTTTAGAAGATTGTTGGTTAGATCTAGAGGAACATTGTTGCTTAGATCTAGAGGAACGTTGGATATACTTACTAACACTTTCAGTTGTATAAGGGTTTTGTAAAGAAGCAGTGAGCATTCCTCTTGATGTTTTAAGCGGTGGTTTAGTTAATTTAAAATTAGATTTTATCGGAAAATATGAATCGAATCCTGATGAATTGTGCGCTATTAAAGTTATTTTCGGATAATTAAAAGATCCAAGGTTTTTGAAAAATTGATGCAGCGGACATTCATCTTGTTTCCTAATAAAGATTTTCACACAACGTTGAAGTTTGTTAAGTTCTTGTTCAGTGAAGTTATTGTATTCACTCATCTGTTTCTTAAGTTCTTTAATTACATGTTCATCCTTTGCGATTATTATTCAAAATAGTAGCAGGCGTATGAATATTAGTTCACTTGATGTTTTCACATCCTCTCCTCGGCATTTCTCACTGTATAGTGCATACATTGAATCGAAGCCAGGCATCGATGTGTGCTTTGGTGTGTGGGAAGTGATATCACAGCATACACGCATCTCCATTGTCTTTGCGCATCTCTCACTGGTTCTGTTGTCCTCTGCTGACAGCATATTGTTTGCCATTTTCAATAGCAAGCGATACACGAATTATCAATTCGAGAAGGAGCAATTGTCTAATTCTGTGATGTGCCATTTCAAAATTAAGGTAACATACAATTCTTCCTTTCTATGAAACCGAAGACACGTGCAGATGAATCTAATTCTGTGGTGCGCCTACTTTCTAAAGTAGTCAGGTTGAAAAAGTCACAGAAGTTTACATAATTTTCAGATTTGTAAATCACATTAGTTTTAAAGGATAGATGGTTTACAAAAGACTTCTGTTATCGATCAATTTCATTGATTAAATACTTAGCGTTGGGATGCCAAACTTGCAAGCAATAGTCTAGCAGTGAACGAATGAATGAGTTATACAACATTTTTGACAAACGAACATTCTTGAATGATTTCGTAGTTCTTTTCACAAACCCCATCATGCCATGAGCTATATTGACCATGACATTTATATGGTATGAGAACGAAAGATCAAAAGAGAAATGAACACCAAAGTCTTATATGCTGAACACAACGTGAAGCATGTCCATTGATCACATAATTAAATGATATATTGCGCTTGCGCTTCAACGAAAAGTTCATGTGAAAACATTTCTCTAAGTTGAAGTATAATTTCCACTTTGGTCACCAATTACTCAACGCTGACAAGTCACTTTGTAATTCGTCACAATATATGCGCGTGAAGATTTTTGCATCATCTGCGAAAAATAGAAAATCACTCTTGGGAAATTGCGATGCAATGTCGTTGATATACATTATATATAATGAAGGACCAAGAACGGATGTCTGAGGCACACCCGACTTGACCGAAACCCAGTCTGATTCAACATTGCTGAGAACCACACGTTGGAATCAGTCGGATAGGTATGTTCTAAACCAGTCGAAATCTGTACCACTTACACCAAATTGCATTTTTGGCTTCATCAACACATATGAATAAGGCACACCATCGAACACTTTATGAAAGTCAGTATCTAGAGCATCTAGAGTATCTAGAGCATTCGAGAGGAAGTCTTTGTAGCACAACAGATTGGTAGCAGTTGATTTGTTCTACAAAAATCCATGTTGTTGATCACAAATCAGAGATTTCAAATGTCTGCATAGTTCTTTATTAACAATTTTTCAAAAATCTTACTAAAGACGGGTTGAATGTAAATAGGGCGGTAAGATTCAATTGATGATTCATCTCCTTCATGTATGTAGATGGGGACAACATGATTCAGTTTTAAGAGTAATGGGTAATCCCCTTTAGTAACAGATAAATTGGCCGGAAATGATAGAGAGAGGTAAACTTATCTGATCACCACATTTCTTCAGAAATAGAGCAGGCACTTTACCATAATCCCTAGATACCAGGCTTGCCGTGGGAATTGATTTTGAATTCCCATTCCCATCCCATTCCCACGGGATTTTTGATGGGAATTCCCATTCCCACGGGATTTTTCAGTATTTCCCATCAGAATTCCCATGGCTCATTACTCTTCCTATATACGGTTTATGGGTCTCTCCTTTCGGAATACAAGTCGATTAACGGATTTTCGTAATTGAACTGATGAGATTAAGCGCTTTTAGTTGACCTATCTTATGGATGAAAAAGTATTGGCATATCAATCTTTCTTATTTTGTAATTTCCAAAAATTGCAAGTTTTTACTAATTATCAAAAATATCTATCATTTTGTTTCAGGGGTTAGTCAATCAATAAAGACGACTTCATCGAAACAGTCTTCGATTACATATAGGCCTATACACACACATATTCGCATGTCTATTCACTCTG
Organism: Prostheceraeus crozeri; assembly: GCA_907163375.1. Classification (NCBI taxonomy): domain Eukaryota; kingdom Metazoa; phylum Platyhelminthes; order Polycladida; family Euryleptidae; genus Prostheceraeus; species Prostheceraeus crozeri. Next base: position 50,286 of record CAJQUW010008908.1, read on the forward strand.
ATTTACTTCATGCGGTGCCGTACTTGTGATGAACATAGCAAACTTCTAGCTCTTCGCAATATCATATTCAAGTTTAAATACAAGTACAGTGCCAGTAGTAAGTAAAACTCCACTTCTGGATAGCGCAAGATGGCCGCCGTCGCTGACGTCCCCCCCTCTGGAACGACAGAGTGTCGTGGTCGGCCGCCGTGGTGCTTTGAGTCTGACTCCCCCCCCCTCTGGAACTACAGAGGTCTGTCGTGGTCTGCCGGCCAAGTTGGTCCGAAAGGTTCGCTGACGTCCCCCCCTCTGGAACGACAGAGTGTCGTGGTGGACTTGGGCGACCGCCAGGTTTTGTCTTGAGGCTATAGTGTGTGATGTTTTTCGTGCAATCTGATGAATGTTGGGTTGAAAATGGACTGTTTCGAGTGGAAGCAGTGCTCGGATGTGAAAACGGAGGCCAGATTCGGATTCAGCGTGAAATTCTGCATCGGTATGGTGAGTTTCAAGTCAATCGGAGAGAAAAATTTTCGCTGACGTCCCCCCCCCTCGGGAGAGCTCGCTTCGATTTTGGCTTCCAGTGGACGGATTTTGTCGTGCAATAGCTCGTTTGAAAGTTTAGAGTGAGACAAATTTAGTGAAAGAAACGCCTTGTTCATATCTGTCTTCGTTTAGATGTGAGACGCCATTTAAGATTTTAGGTCGGAGCTCACCTGAAAAAATCCTAAGTGTCAGAGTGGCTTTGTATGGGCAAAATTTTGAAAATTTTCCAAAGTGTGTCATTTCGACCTGGGACCTTTACCAAAACATTTTTCATCAAATTTCGCTGACGTCCCCCCCCCCCCCCGACAGCGATCTTCTAACTTTGGTTCTAGAGATCGTAGAAAGTCGTGCAATAGCTCGTTTGAAAGCTACGAGTGAGACAAATTCAGTGAAAGAAACGGCTTGTTCATATCTGTCTTCGTTTAGATGTGAAACGCCATTTAAGATTTTGGGAGATTGACGAAAAACGACAGAGTTAGAATTTCCCAAGAAACAGCTCCAGGGGGCGAACGAAGGCTTGGATTGGTAAACGGAGGCCAGATTTGGAATCAGCTTGATGTTATTGTCTAATGAGGATCATCATCCAATGAGAATCAAGCATTTCTATATAGATAGCGAGCCTTCCACAGTGAGAATCATTCCATCGTTGAATCACACGAGTGACGGACGCACATTTTCTCTCTCTCTAGTTCCCTATTCTATTATCCAACTAAAATGGTAAGTCGCTACTTTCCTCCCTCTCCTCCCTTGAACGTAAACTTAATACAATCTTTTTCATTTTCAGGCATCTACTCCATCTGCTGCACTAGTAGGACAAAATGGTGGTCAAACGTTACAAGGTTCGCTACGATCAGATCATCTACAACTGAGGCCAGTGGAAGAAACAACCAAGGTACATAATCCTACACCGCTACAGCGTAAATTTAAACAAGTCTTGCGTTATGACGATCATGGCGTAGTACTCCAAACGGGAATGCTCCCTTCCACGGATGTCAAGATAATGCAAAATCAGTATGGGGACTACATACTGATCCCCGTGAGTCCGTACATTCGCCACCAACTTGATATTATTGAGGAGTACGTGACATTAAATATGGACATTCCTACTCCTCTTGCTCAAGAGTGGAAGGCGAGAGATGACAAGGATACTCCCTATAGAAAGATTTGGGATGGTAATCAAATTTGCCTACCGGTATCACATTGGTGCACTTACTATAAGAAGGAGGGAGATCATTCAACACCCATCACATACGACGAGCTCGGAGAAGGTACTTGGGATATCCTTTTCAAAGTGAATGGGCTATATTATGGTCGTCACAAGGATAATAAAATAGCCTCTCTCTCCATGCATATGGAATCCATCCTATATATTCCAAAACCACCCAACGTGGACGACATAATTGATCAAATCCTTAACAGCAGTGGTACGAAGCGCAAGTCGGAGAAGAATGCTGCATCAAAACGCAAATCAAAGAAGGAGAATTACTAGTCCTTTCCTAACTCTACCCTATGACAATTCGCTTATGTGCTTTGAGTGTCGTAGACGTGGTCTTATTAGATACATTTTACTTCTTCGTTGCCATCATATCATTTGTGTATTTTGTCGTGAAAAGCATCGATGTAATTCTTCATTTTGTAATATGTTATAGAACGTTTCCTTAGATGTGTAAATTTCCCTTTTAGGCTTCTATCATCATTTTTATGGATTGTGAGGGTGAACCTGTACAGGAGCTCAGTGCTATTGCTATGAACAATTGGACATATCAGATTGTCAGTGTCTATCATCAACATGCCAACTGCAATCCCAATGTTGATCAATGGGCGAGAAAACACATTCATGGACTTAATCTGAAATATTTGCAAGACTATGGCTTTTCTTGTGAGAGTGCTCTTCTTATTGACTTTAAAAGATAGTTAGCTGCTTTCAATGTTATACGCATCTTTTGTAATAATCCTGGTAAGGAGAAGAAAGTATTTCCCAATCTAATCATTGATGATATTTTGCTTCCACCTTGGGATAGTAGAGTGAATCAACATTATCATGAAGTCACGAAACGTCTTAAGGATTTGTCTGTTCCTATTTTGTCTGTTCGTTGTAGTAGCTACGTTCATAACCAATGCTTCTTTCCTCCTTACCTCAGCACTGCCAAAGTCCTGTATGGTTATCATTGCTCGCTGTATGATAGTTACCAGCTGTATCTATTTTATCTCTTTCAAACCATTGATTTATAATGCATGCTTGTTACCGTTATTCAATAAATGTTACTATGAGAAGAGTTGTTGTTTTCATGCAATGGATGGGTTAGATAAAGGGCGATCATGTCTTTCTCAAACGACTGCGGAACATTACATTTTCATAGGCAAAGTTTAAAAGGAGCTGTTCAAGATTATGTGATAAATTTTCATAAAGATGAGACCGACATCGAAGCAGTGGTCGATGATGCTAGCACTCTATTTCTAGAGTTAATGAATACATTCTCTGATAGCATTGTCATGGCGCGATTAATTGCGAAAATTAAGTTTAGTCATTTTGGAAAGGAAGAGGTGGAAAGTCGCTCTTTCCATTTTGCTTCTTATTCAATGGAAGTGGTAGATCACCCCGAAGAATTTTTTAAAAGACATATGATAAAAATTGCTGAACGTCTTAACGAATTTAACCATCATGGTAGCAGTCTAGTGATTGAAGCGATTTCAGATATTCACATTCAACTTTCCATAAAGAAAAATTGAAAATGCAGTGGTACTTGATTGTAGCACAACTGGTTTTCGAGCTATGTCTGCTCACTCTCGAAATATATTCCTTCTGTACATGCGTCTATTATTTAGAAAAGGCTAGCAAATTCATATCTTCAAAAAGACTTGCTATAGACATCAGTAACGGTGAAACTATGTGTTGTGATGTATGTAAGCGAAAGGATGGAAATGAAAAGCGCATCTTCAAGAGATGTAAGCACGCTTTTTGTCAACGCTGTTTCATACGTAATTGCATTCAACTTTGCAAATGTAACCACTGTGATATTGCTCATTTCGAGTGTCACTTATGTCGCAATAGTTAGTACCTATGCAAATGTGGTAAAGATAGGTTTTAGCAAAGACTAACACGGAAAATGGCGAAACGTAAAATGGCGAAACGTAAAAGTCAAAAGTCTTCAAAGTTTTCTTCAGCCATTCAGGCTCTCCGACGAATGAAAGCAAATCAGCGATACAATGCCATACGACATGTCAACGATAAATTCATTCGTGAAATTATTTCTCATGTCAGAAAGTTGAGGACGAAGAAATTAGCGCCAAAACAACGAAAGTTACTTTAACGATATGCCAAAATTTCGTTTCATCTCCAATCCTAAAGTCACCCTTTAAAGAAAGAGGAAAACTCTAACACAAAAGGGCGGTTTCCTTTCAGCAATACTTCCAATGTTAGCTCCTGTCGTGGGCAGCCTATTGGGTAATATCTTTGGCTCTAAGCGTTAATTATGCAAATGTTGAATCTCAAAGTATTAAAATGGATTTCAGACTTCAATGTGATAAAGTTCTGATTGTATCAGGTCCATCTCATGCAGGTAAAACTGTTTTCACGCTGAATTTATTGGATAAAAGAAGGGAGTTGTTTAAGGAACCTATCAATCGAGTGATTTGGTGTTATGGTATTTATCAACCGTCGCTGTTTCAGGAATTGTAAAGTCGCAACTTTATTCGACATGAAGGAATTATTCCAGTGGATAAACTTCAGTCTAATGATGTTGTTGTATTGGATGATTTATTAAAAGAAAGTCAGAATTCAAAAGATGTTACAGATATGTTCACTCGTGCAGCACATCATAAAAGGTGTTTTATCATCTATATCACACAAAATTTGTTTCCTGATGGAAAAGAAGCTCGTACACGAAACCTGAATATACACTATTATGCTATTTTCAAGAATCCGCGAGATAAAAGTCAATTTGAAATTTTAGCGCGACAAGTTGCACCCAGAGGATTAAAAGCCTTAATTGAAATTTTTCAAGCAGCTACTGAAAAACCATACGGTTACTTATTCATTGACTTTACGCAAGAGTGTCCGGAAGAATTTAGATTTCGAAGTGATATTTTGAAAACTCCCATGATTATCTACAAACTATGAGTTCTTATTCTCGCATGATTGTTATTCCTCAGGATGAATATGTACAATTGACTGCCATGCAGCAAGTAAAGCAACCTCTTGCAAATCAAATGTATAGGAAAGAAATAGATTATCAGCAAAATGTTCACATCAAAGATCCACATCGTGCTGTATTATTACAATCGGAAACTGTTGAGCAATTGAAAAACTTGAAGAATAAGATGCGTGACTCTGTATCGACTGCTACACCTTTAGCATCTCGCGCGCATGCCATATCTCTTTTCAACAGTATTGAACCCCACCTCAATGTAAATGATAGAGGAGAAATCATTACAGATGAAAATAAAGTGATTGATGCTTCACGTTATGAAGACTTGATTCAGTATGCGACACGTAGAAAGCGCCGTCAGGGCTATGTTCCACCTGGTTGGTCATACTTTCTTAAACTATTGAAAAAGCATAATGTGCCAAAATTTGCTTTGAATAATGAGACATTGAAAGAACTTGATTCAACAGTGGCTACTGCTCCAATGCTTCAGACGATGAAAATGCTGACAAATTGGTTTAAGACGTCACCTGCTACATCCCCTCCCACACTCACTAAGCAAACAAGAGGAAGAACTCGACGTAGATCTACATCACCACTAAAACTAGTAAAAGGAAAACGTAAAACAGCTCCTCCCAGGAAATACATGTTCTCAGACTATTAATATGAAGCAGATGTGTTGCTTGCCATGTAATGAGCCGCCAGAGGTGAATGTCGTTGTCACTTGCACTTGCTGCGCCAGCTCTCACAATGAAACCCCTAAGCAATGTGAACACGATCGCAAAACCGCTAAAGCTAAATGCTGCAGTTGTTGTAAATGTAGAAAGGCAAGAAAACAAAAAGATGAGAAGGAGAAAAAAGAGTCAGTCGTCATCGACTGAACGTTTGAAGTCAATCTATTATGATGTAAAACATCCGGCAGGATTTGCATCTATCAAGAAATTATCAAAAGCGAGTGGTCTTCCACAATCACAAGTGAAACGATGGTTAAAGGGTCAGGCTACCTATACACTCCACAAACAAGCGAAAAAGAAGTACCGCACCCGCCATTATATTGTTCATGACATCGATGAACAGTGGCAAGCAGATTTGTGTGATGTTGCATCCATTTCAAAACATAACTCGGGAAATAATTTTATTTTAACCGTCATTGATATTTTCTCGCGTTATGCGTGGGCTCAACCTTTAAAAACTAAAGAAGAGAAAGGAGTAGCAAAAGCATTCCAAACAATTTTTCGAGAAGGTCGCATTCCAAAAAGAATTCAGAGTGATCAAGGAAAAGAGTTTGAAAATCAGCATGTGAGAAGATTATTTGAGAGGCATGACATTGAGTTGTTTAGTGTAAAGAGTGCTTATAAAGCTGCACTCGTTGAACGTTTTAATCGCACATTAAAAAATCGCTTGTGGCGACATTTTACTGCCAACTTGACACAAAATTGGATAAAGGTTCTACAAGATACACTCCATGCCTACAATCACTCTATCCATCGTTCTATTGGACTCAGACCAGTAGATGTAAATGCTGACAATGTAGATAAAGTGCGCGAATCATTCCAACGTAAACGCACTCATGTGAAAAGTGATGTGAAAATTGGTGATAAAGTTCGTATCACAAAAGTGAAAAGTGTTTTTGCTAAAGGGTACCTTCCGAATTGGACAGAGGAGGTATTTACATTATCAAGGATTGATCAAAAAGACTCTCCGACCACCTACAAGTTGAAAGATTACGATGATGAAGAAATTGAGGTTAGCTTTTACCGCGATGAGATTGAGGTAGTCACTGAAAGTGAAACATATTTGGTAGAGAAAATCATTCGATGTAAAAAAGGTAAGGTGAAGAATGGTGTCCTGTTAAATGGACTGGTTATCCTTCAAGTATGAACTCTTGGATGCGTCGTGCCGACATCTTTCATCTAAGTGATCGACAGTGATTCATGCAAAGTTGTAACTAACAATGTTTAGGGTTTGAGCTATGAATCCAACTGCCTCATTTTATTCACGACCCTCCTATGTAAGTGGTGGAGGACAAATTTACATCGGCGCTCGCCGCCAACGTGGAGGTAGCATACTTGGTGCACTGAAATCTGTTGTAGCACCTCTCATATCCAATGTCGGTAGATCTTTAAAACGAAATGTTTTAAGTAATGCCGTTGGCTTTGCTGGTGATGTTGCTAGTGATCTTTCCAGAGGTAGAAGTTTTAAGAGCAGTTTGTTGAATCGTGGGAAGGAACGCGGTTTAAAAACATTGAAGCAGACCTTTGCTGGTGTTACTCAAGGAAAGAAATCACCTAAACGAATGAAAAAAGGAAGGAGGAAACATCGCGGAGCTGGTAAGGTGCGATCTTCAGTCAAAAGGCATTCACGCAAACGTCGCAGAGGCTCTAATCATTCATCAGGCGCTAAACGACGACGCTGCCATAACTTCTAATTATGGAGTGTAAAACTTCCGGGTTTTGTTTGTTTGATCAACAAGCCATACAGACAGATATTCTTAGTTCAAGTATTGTAGATTATCATCCTCGAACAGCTGAGAATGCTGGCCCCATTGAATTTGTTATTCCTGGTGGTAGTGATGACTACATAGATTTGAGTTATGCGATGGCTGATTTGAGGTTTAGAATTCAGCAAGCAGATGGAACTGCTATTGACGATACACATAAAGTTGGACTGAACAATTTACCATTGACTACATTACTTCGCGATGTTTCTCTAAAAATTGGAGAGCAAAGGTGGTCAAGCGATTATCCCTATAAATCATATTTCAATCATGTATCACAGTTTCATCCAGCAGCACAAAAAAGTCATATGGAAGCCATGGGATGGTACAGAGATGAAGCAGGAAAATTTGATGTTGAAACAAACAGTGGCTTTGTAAAGCGATCTGCTATGATTAAAGATAGTAGAGTATGTCAGCTATATGGTCCGCTGAATTTAGACTTCTTTAGACAGTCAAAGTTTTTACTCTGTAATACCAGCATGCGACTCAAGCTGACATTGAATAAGCCTGAATTTGCGCTGAATGCATTTGCTAAAGTTGACAATTTTAGAATTCATGTGGAAGATATTGCACTTTACATTCGTCGAGTAGTACCGAATCCAAGTGTCATTAGAGGGCATGCTGAAGGTCTTAACCGCCAAAATGCCATTTACCCCGTTCAGCATACAAAGCTTCTCACCTTTACAATTCCGAAAGATCAAAAGAGTTTCATGAAAGATGGCCTCTTTCCATCGGAAGCACCGAAGCTCCTCATGGTGGCAATGGTTGAAAATGATGCATTTAATGGTAATATAAAGAAGAATCCTTTCAATTTTAAACACAATCAGTTAAGTGAAATTGCTTTACGTGTAAATGGTGTGAGTCATCCTGGTCCACCCTACAAACCAGATTTTGCTTCGGATCAATTTATGCGCAGTTATGTTGATTTTATGGATGTCTTTGGCTTTTACAATACGGATGACACCAACGGACTGACTATGAAAGAGTTTAAGAGTGGATATACTATTTATGCATTTGATTTGACTGCTGACAGCGATATTAGTGCACCCTATCGTCAAGCGAACGTGCCTCATAATATTCGTTTGGATTTGACGTTCAAAAGAACACTACCTGAGACGATCAATGTATTAATTTATGCAGTCTTTGATTCAAATATTGAAATTACAAAGTATCGTGACGTGATTCTTCAGTATAATCGTTAATGAGTTGGTTGACTGCTGACGATATTAAGACTAAAGTGCAGCGTAATGCAGACGAAGCGACGTTGAAAGCTTTCGATAATGTCTATTCGCTCGATACCTTACCACCTGCAGTAAATCACTATCCCATCTTTATTGTGCTAAACACTTATTCGCAGAATTTAGGCGGTGAGCATTGGAAAGCGATCTTTATTGGAGAAGACCGACGTGGTGAACTACAGTCTGCGACATATTATTAGGACCACCCATATTTTTTTAGTTTTTTACACCTAGCTACTTGTTGATGTCATATTATCTTTCACTCTTGTCAATACATTAAATAGGCATGTATGCCAACAATATACCACAACATAGATATCTACTGATTAATAACATAGACACTAGACAATCAAATACAAAAATTGACCGCGACATATTATTAGGACCACCTTCGACATTTACACAAAAAGTTTTCCTTTGGAAATGACAACGCTGCGTTTTTGTTTTGTAATTAGCAACCCAAACATCTTATGTAAATCTTATGCAGCCGATGCTTCATGATAGCGCATTAATGTTCTGAATGGTTTACATCGGAGATGGTCCTTCCAACAAAGTGGCGCTGATGTCATCAAAACGTCGCTTCACAATACTGACAGTGTGGCAGGGAGCTCCCTCTTGCATAAGCAATCCGTTGTTTTCCGGAAACCAGCAGTCAAGAACTATGGAATCACCCTTCTCTGAAGCACTTGTAAGGATGAAGTCGAATCGAGTTAATAGAGCACTCACAAACATGAAGCCTACCAGTTTCCTCGCAAGAAAACAGGCCTACAGCATGACCTTTGCTTGGTGTTTGACGGGCTGAAACGCATGAGCAAGTGATCCACGTGACTGCCACATTCGCTGACGAGTAGTCTGGTGACACTCAAGGCTCGGCTCTACGCAGAATGCCACCATTCAACAGTCATTGACGCTCCAATTGACATGGCGAGTGGCAAAATTAAGCCTATTAGATCTTCATGCATGGGGTCAGTTACGACACTTTCCTTGACCGCAATCCCGCTGGCAATCATTTTATGCATCCCTCGTTGAACAGTGTGTGCCGCTTCGTTGATGCAACGCTTCTACCATGGTCTTCGTAGCTGGGACGACGTTATTAGCCACCCTTTTCAAACAGTAGGCCTGCGCTCTTGGAATCGGCCATCTTGTGTCGTAGATTTTCATCATGCTCCACAACGTCATCGTCGGTTTGCTGCATAAGGATTTCCAGAAGTCATATTCCGTTGAACAAGTAGTGCCGACTACTTTGAAACATAACAACGAGTAGCGATTTCACGCTGAGAAAACTCTTCGCGAGACAAAGCTTCCATCTACGAGCCACTTATGCTTGTTGTCAGATCCGTTTTTACTCATGAGTAAGATTTAGACTTTCCACGTTAGACCTAAACATAAATCGTATTGGTAGATATCCATGTCATCTCAATAGTTCAGATATCTGGTCTCGATGATGCAAAGCAAATCAAGGATCGATTTGATAATGAATATTAATATCTCTATTGTTGACAGACAACAGTGTGCGTACGCAGGCGACGACACAAACCACACATTAATGATAGTTTCTCACATGCGGCTTTCTCACAGCAAGCCGACAATGCACAAATAAGGCAAACAGAACACACAATTTGTATTGCTAAGAAATCGACATATAAGTAAATAACTGATAATAGATCTTTATCTAGCGTTGTCATGTCTAAAAGAAAGCTTCTTATCTAAATGTCGAAGGTGGTCCTAATAATATGTCGCGGTCAATTTTTATGTTTGAGTGTCTGGTGTCTGTGTTACTAATCAGTAGATGGCTATGTTGTGGTATATTGTTGGCATACATACCTATTTAATGTATTGACAAGGGTGAAAGATAATATGACATCAACAAGTAGCTAGGTGTAAAAGACTAAAAAAATATGGGTGGTCCTAATAAAATGTCGCAGACTGTATTTGACTCTCTTGCTCAACCTCCAAATATACCAACACAGCAGTGGTTGAGAAAACATACGCGTCAATATCAGCGAAATGAACGCATACTACAACATCCACTTTCATCAACGTGTGGTGCTTTTGTACTGTACTTCATCTTAAAACGTTTACATGTATCTCGATTTGTATCTGTTATTCAAAACTTTTCATGTAATCCATCCTCTAATGAAAAAATGATTTGTAAGTTCTATGATGATTTGAAATAAAAACATCATGTTGGAAAAATTGTTTTTTATTTTACAATCCGCTGGGTACGTACATACTCGATGAGATAGTCTAGGATCACATTTGCTTGTACGTGAGATTTTAGTCCAGTAATGATCACTTTACTATTATGAAAGATTGCCACATGCACAGGTAACCAACAACTAATTAGAGCTGCAGGAAAAACTTCGGGTTCATAACACAAATTGTAACTGCTGGTACGAATCTTCAAAAATGATACACTTTCACTCAATTGAGTAGAGATCGCCATATTGTCCACAGTCAGATTCGACATCACGCACCTCTCCCTCTTCCATATCCGACGTAGTAGTCCCTGTAGCTCTAAGCGTATTGACTGCGCCGATGAATGAGAAAGGGCGCCGAGAATCTGTACAGGCCCATTTGGGAAGAGTTGAAGATTCCGTGAATTGTTCATCTATCTTTTTCTTTCATCTTTTTGCTTCTTCTTTCATCTTTTACTTTTTTTCACTTATTAAATTTTTCTTCCTTCTTCCATCTTATTTTTCATTTCTTTTTTCTTTTATTCTTTCACATCTCTTACTTTTATCTTTCCCTACTATATCCTTTTATTCTTCTTCTATCATTTTTATCTTCACATTTTTTTATTCTTTTTTTTTCATTTGTTCGTTTTTCTACTTTTTTATCTCCTTTTCTCATATCTTCATCTTTATTTTCGTTCTTTTATTTTTTTTTCTTATCTTTTATTTCTATCTTTCTTCTTCTCCTTTACATCTTTTTTCTCTTAATTCCTTATTTCTTTCATCTTTTCCCTTTTATTTTCATTTTCCCTTTCTTCTTTTTTTTTCTTTTCTTACTTATTCTTTTATTTTCCTCTTTTTTCATCATCTCCTCTTTTTTTTACATCTTATTTCTTTCTTTTTTCGTACGGTAGATGTTTCAGAATTTTTATGATGTTGGTTGAATGGTTTTTGGTTTTTTAGTTTCTTTGTATATTTCTTTTATCAATATAGTGCTTTGTTTATATTATCACTTTTTTCAGCTTATCATTTTGTTTGTTGTCCTTTTCTTTCTTTTGTTTTTCTTTTCTTCTTTTATCTCTTTCTTTTGTCTTACTTGTCTTTCTCTCTTTCTATTTAATTCTTTTCACAGTTTTTTATTGTTTTTTTTTTTTTTTTCTTGTTCCTCTCTCTTCTTTTTTTTTCATTTCTTTTTTCTTTTTTTCTTTTTTTTTTTTATTTCTTTTTGTTTCATAATAGAATATTGTTAAGTTCATCGTTTATTAAATTCTTTTTTTTATTTTTTTTTTGTTCATCTCTTGTTTCTATACATTATTTTCAATTCTTCTTCTTCATTTGTTTTTTTTTTTCCCTTTCTTTAGTTTAATCCATCACATATAATATTAAATACATTCTTTATTCTTTTCATTTCTCATCCCTTATTTTAATCATTACTCTTATCAAACGTAACTTCTACGTTTATTATACATTAATCCATATATTCAATATCTCCTTATATCTTTTCTATCGTTCATTTTCATTTAAATCATATCATCCTCACTTCTATTTATCTTATCATTCCTACAACATTTTGTCACTTATTCTTTCAGTTACTGTTACTTCATTTATATTTCATCTTTTTTCATCTTTTATTCTTTATCTTTCTGACTTTTATCTCTTTATCTTTTCCTTTTCTTTATTATTTCTTCCTTCTTTATCTAATAGACAAAAAAAAAAAAAAACAAGGACAAAAACAGGCAAAACAACGAACAACAGCAAAACAAAACAAAATACAACCAAACCTACAAAGCAACCACAACAAAAACAAACAAACAACTGAGAAAAAACCCAAAACCCAAGAAACCCAAACCACCAAAAACCTAAAGAAAACGAAACCAACCTTTACCCACAAACACGACAACAAACACAAAAACACCAACAACAACAACCACACCAAAACTCAACATAAAACCAACATCAACCACAACAAAAAAAAACCACAAACACCAAAACTAAATCCAGATAATAAAACCACCCTAAAACCAACCAAAAACACGCAAAAACACAAAACAACATTAACGTACCAAACCTCTAACCACAAAATTACAAACTCAACATTAAACAACCTACCCAAATAACACACATCAAAATCTAACCTATAACTTACTACCCTTTATTATATTAATTATCTCATGACTTATCCCAATAACTATCTAATTCATCACTCATGACCACTAGACTATTATAACTTTTCAATAATAATACTTAACTAAAAACTCAAAACAAAAAACCCCGATACCAATAGATATAATCATTACATTCATATACAGACCACTTACATAAACTATATAATACTATACAACAATAATAAACAACACCTCAAAAAAAGAACAAACCCCTGAAACCAGACCAAAAAAACCAAAGAAACAACAAAACACAAACAACACAAAAACAACAAGAAAAAAAATCTAACAACTCAATAACAAACCACCAAACACCAATAAAACCCAACGACAACACGCAAAAAAGACTATCAATAGAACAAAAACAATAACCACAAAAACATAAATCTAAAACAAACCCTACACCATACAAAGCAAAAAACAAAAACAAACAACACAACGCTAAACAACCACAACCAAACACCACCAACACAATACACACACAAAAAACAACAAATCCAAAAAAAACAAAAAAAACTAACAAAAAAACATCTAACATACAAAAAAAAAAACACAGACAATAACAAAACCTAATCAGACAACAACCAATCAGAAAACAAAGACGACAAAACACAAGACAGCACACAAACCCAAAAAAACACACGCTACGAAACCAAAAAAAAAACAACAAAAAACCCAAACATACAACCTAAATCACCCCAAACCTAAGCGCCGGCCCGGTAAAACTTGCAGTTGTGCAGTGAGTTGTGTTAATGTTGAGAGATCCTTTATGGTGTAGATGTCAGAACGACGGAGAAAATGTAGACGATGGTGAAGCGATGGCGCTTTCATGATGAAAAAAAAGAGTAAATTGCGCCGATGTACCCCTTCCCTTTTATACTTGCACCCCAACAACCTAAGATGAAATGAGAAGTTTA
>CAJQUW010008909.1:0-308026 GCA_907163375.1 Prostheceraeus crozeri
ATTGCCTCGGCCTCGCTCCCTGCAGAAACCCGCTCTGGCTGCCGGACAATGAGGTGTACATCATTCTGTGAAAGTCTCATTGTCGGCCTCGTTCCCTGCACAAACGCGTGCTGGCTGCCGGACTATGAGGTGTACATCATTCTGTGAATGTCTCATTGTCGGCCTCGTTGCCTGCAGAAACTCGTTCTGGCTGCCGGACTATGAGGTGTACATCATTCTGTGAAAGTCTCATTGTCGGCCTCGTTCCCTGCAGAAACTCGTGCTGGCTGCCGGACTATGAGGTGTACATCATTCTGTGAAAGTCTCATTGTCGGCCTCGTTCCCTGCACAAACTCGTGCTGGCTGCCGGACTATGAGGTGTACATCATTCTGTGAAAGTCTCATTGTCGGCCTCGTTCCCTGCACAAACTCGTGCTGGCTGCCGGACTATGAGGTGTACATCATTCTGTGAAAGTCTCATTGTCGGCCTCGTTCCCTGCACAAACTCGTGCTGGCTGCCGGACTATGAGGTGTACATCATTCTGTGAAAGTCTCAATGTCGGCCTCGTTCTCTGCACAAACTCGTGCTGGCTACCGGACTGCTCCTTGTGTGGCCGCTCCGATTGATTTTCACATTTTCACAGCGCGGCTGCAGCGCAGCTCAAAAGCTCGTCATGTGGCTTTACCCTTACTGTTGCAAACGGTGATGTCATTTTGCAGTGTAAATGTCCATACTTTATGTGAAACGGATGATTAGCTTCTTGATCGGTCAAACTTGTAATAATTGATTAATACGCCCTTGCAAAGTTGTTGGAAGAATCGGTGCCGTGTGCACCTCGAAGTATATCATCGATGTTTGATTTCAAATAAATTGTCTTTCAATATTCACCGATTTTCCCATTATCTGATCTAAAACCTCCCCCAGTGCAAATAAGTCATTTGGACCACCAGACTTTATTCAAGAATTCAAGAGCGATGAGCGATACAACATACGCATGATTTATTTCCGGCCTTGAATTATTCAATTTTCATTGAGCGAAAATTTAAGGCTATTTTAATCACAGTGATGCGCGAATGTTTTCATATTCACCGAAGAAATCTATACAGATTTCGTATCAAATTATGTACCTATCAATGATGTTCCTGAATTGTCCAATATGGTAGGACTTTACAATTGTGGAAAGTCACCTATCATCACCGATTGGTTTGCTTTTTGTTCAATACAATCTTGGCTATTTTATATGTATCACTGACATCACAATCACATTTGATTCTGTTCGTCGGAGTTTTGATTATATTTTGAAGGCCTCGCTTTCAAGTGAGTGCTTTTATCATGAGATGTCTATTGAGAGATTAAAAAGCATATTAGCATCGGTAACCACTCACTCCGATGAGGGCGCACTTGGAAAGACAACACTGGTTGCACTTTTCCACCAAGATTTTGATAATGGATCTTCAAACGATTCTTGCTTAAGTTTCAATATTTTCACTTAAATTACCAATTTTTGATGTTTCAATCATTCATCTTTTGTTCGGTCCTGAATACATCTTCGATAGATTTTCATTTTGCAATTTCATTTAATTTATTTGCATAGGTATGGACATTTTTGCAATAATTGTAGCAGCAGGTAAAATCATCACTGATACAACTATCAGTTATCACTTATTCCATGACTGCTTTGAGGAAAAGAAAAATTATATCAAAATTTTTCCAAAAAGAGTCCACAATTCTTCTCCCAAAAACACTGTTGGATTCGATTTAAGCAAGCAAATCTTTTTGCGATAAGCCCCTTAATTGCATAAAAAACAAACATGTATTAATGTACAGAATCCACACTAACAGTCATTGATGTTACAATGTTAGTATGTAAACAACATTAATCACTGGCAGTTGATACTTCAGCTGTTATTGACAGCTGCATTTTCTTGTATGAGTTTTGTAATTCTTTAGTCTATCTTGATTGCGTCCAGAATAGTTTTTCAACATATTCCCTGAATGGATGTTGTGTGTATTAGCAACAGCACCTCATTAATGCATTTCAAAGTAAAATGAATTGTTTTACAACTTGTTTTACGGTTTCATCAACATACGCACGAACCATCGTCATTTATCAAGCTTATACCAATGTTACCGGGCTGAAAGATCCAGTTCTATGGTCGCTTCATTAAGAAATTTCCTTGCATTGAACATAGAGATAGTGACTGTAGAGGATGATAAATGTCATAGAGCGACAACACATGAAAGATCCAGTTCTATGGTCGCTTCATTAAGAAATTTCCGTGCATTGAACATAGAGATGGTGACTGTAGGGGATGATAAATGTCATAGAGCGACAACACATGAAAGATCCAGTTCTATGGTCGCTTCATTAAGAAATTTCCGTGCATTGAACATAGAGATGGTGACTGTAGGGGATGATAAATGTCATAGAGCGACAACACATGAAAGATCCAGTTCTATGGTCGCTTCATTAAGAAATTTCCTTGCACTGAACATAGAGATGGTGACTGTAGGGGATGATAAATGTCATAGAGCGACAACACATGAAAGATCCAGTTCTATGGTCGCTTCATTAAGACATTTCCTTGCATTGAACATAGAGATGGTGACTGTAGGGGATGATAAATGTCATACAGCGACAACACATGAAAGATCCAGTTCTATGGTCGCTTCATTAAGAAATTTCCTTGCATTGAACATAGAGATGGTGACTGTAGGGGATGATAAATGTCATAGAGCGACAACACATGAAAGATCCAGTTCTATGGTCGCTTCATTAAGAAATTTCCTTGCATTGAACATAGAGATGGTGACTGTAGGGGATGATAAATGTCATAGAGCGACAACACATGAAAGATCCAGTTCTATGGTCGCTTCATTAAGAAATTTCCTTGCATTGAACATAGAGATGGTGACTGTAGGTGATGATAAATGTCATAGAGCGACAACACATGAAAGATCCAGTTCTATGGTCGCTTCATTAAGAAATTTCCTTGCATTGAACATAGAGATGGTGACTGTAGGGGATGATAAATGTCATAGAGCGACAACACATGAAAGATCCAGTTCTATGGTCGCTTCATTAAGAACTATCCCTGCATTGAACATAGAGATGGTGACTGTAGGGGATGATAAATGTCATAGAGCGACAACACATGAAAGATCCAGTTCTATGGTCGCTTCATTAAGACATTTCCTTGCATTGAACATAGAGATGGTGACTGTAGGGGATGATAAATGTCATAGAGCGACAACACATGAAAGATCCAGTTCTATGGTCGCTTCATTAAGAAATTTCCTTGCATTGAACATAGAGATGGTGACTGTAGGGGATGATAAATGTCATAGAGCGACAACACATGAAAGATCCAGTTCTATGGTCGCTTCATTTAGAAATTTCCTTGCATTGAACATAGAGATGGTGACTGTAGGGGATGATAAATGTCATAGAGCGACAACACATGAAAGATCCAGTTCTATGGTCGTTTCATTAAGAAATTTCCTTGCATTGAACATAGGGATGGTGACTGTAGGGGATGATAGATATCATAGAGCGACAACACATGAAAGATCCAGTTCTATGGTCGCTTCATTAAGAAATTTCCTTGCATTGAACATAGAGATGGTGACTGTAGGGGATGATAAATGTCATAGAGCGACAACACATGAAAGATCCAGTTCTATGGTCGCTTCATTAAGAAATTTCCTTGCATTGAACATAGAGATGGTGACTGTAGGGGATGATAAATGTCATAGAGCGACAACACATGAAAGATCCAGTTCTATGGTCGCGTCATTAAGAAATTTCCTTGCATTGAACATAGAGATGGTGACTGTAGGGGATGATAAATGTCATAGAGCGACAACACATGAGAGATCCAGTTCTATGGTCGCTTCATTAAGAAATTTCCTTGCACTGAACATAGAGATGGTGACTGTAGGGGATGATAGATGTCATAGAGCGAAAACATATGAAAGATCCAGTTCTAAGGTCACTTCTTTAAGAAATTTCCTTGCATTGAACATAGAGATGGTGACTGTATGGGATGATAAATGTCATACAGCGACAACACATGAAAGATCCAGTTCTATGGTCGCTTCATTAAGAAATTTCCTTGCATTGAACATAGAGATGGTGACTGTAGGGGATGATAAATGTCATAGAGCGACAACACATGAAAAGATCCGGTTCTATGGTCACTTCATTAAGAAATTTCCTTGCATTGAACATAGAGATGGTGACTGTAGGGGATGATAAATGTCATAGAGCGACAACACATGAAAGATCCAGTTCTATGGTCGCTTCATTAAGAAATTTCCTTGCATTGAACATAGAGATGGTGACTGTAGGGGATGATAAATGTCATAGAGCGACAACACATGAAAGATCCAGTTCTATGGTCGCTTCATTAAGAAATTTCCTTGCATTGAACATAGAGATGGTGACTGTAGGGGATGATAAATGTCATAGAGCGACAACGCATGAAAGATCCAGTTCTATGGTCACTTCATTAAGAAATTTCCTTGCATTGAACATAGAGATGGTGACTGTAGGGGATGATAAATGACATAGAGCGACAACACATGAAAGATCCAGTTCTATGGTCACTTCATTAAGAAATTTCCTTGCATTGAACATAGAGATGGTGACTGTAGGGGATGATAAATGTCATAGAGCGACAACACATGAAAGATCCAGTTCTATGGTCGCTTCATTGAGAAATTTCCTTGCATTGAACATAGAGATGGTGACTGTAGGGGATGATAAATGTCATACAGCGACAACACATGAAAGATCCAGTTCTATGGTCGCTTCATTAAGAGATTTCCTTGCATTGAACATAGAGATGGTGACTGTAGGGGATGATAAATGTCATAGATCGACAACACGTGAAAGATCCAGTTCTATGGTCGCTTCATTAAGAAATTTCCCTGCATTGAATATAGAGACGGTCACTGTAGGGGATGATGAATGTCATAGAGCGACAACACATGAAAGATCCAGCTCTATGGTCGCTTCATTAAGAAATTTCGCTGCATTGAATATAGAGATGGTGACTGTAGGTGATGATAAATGTCATACAGCGACAACACATGAAAGATCCAGTTCTATGGTCGCTTCATTAAGAAATTTCCTTGCATTGAACATAGAGATGGTGACTGTAGGGGATGATAAATGTCATACAGCGACAACACATGAAAGATCCAGTTCTATGGTCGCTTCATTAAGAAATTTCCTTGCATTGAGCATAGAGATGGTGACTGTAGGGGATGATAAATGTCATAGAGCGACAACACATGAAAGATCCAGTTCTATGGTCGCTTCATTAAGAAATTTCCTTGCATTGAACATAGAGATGGTGACTGTAGGGGATCATAAATGTCATAGAGCGACAACACATGAAAGATCCAGTTCTATGGTCGCTTCATTAAGAAATTTCCTTGCACTGAACATAGAGATGGTGACTGTAGGGGATGATAAATGACATAGAGCGACAACACATGAAAGATCCAGTTCTATGGTCGCTTCATTAAGAAATTTCCTTGCATTGAACATAGAGATGGTGACTGTAGGGGATGATAAATGACATAGAGCGACAACACATGAAAGATCCAATTCTATGGTCGCTTCATTAAGAAATTTCCTTGCATTGAACATAAAGATGGTGACTGTAGGGGATGATAAATGACATAGAGCGACAACACATGAAAGATCCAATTCTATGGTCGCTTCATTAAGAAATTTCCTTGCATTGAACATAGAGATGGTGACTGTAGGGGATGATAAATGTCATAGAGCGACAACACATGAAAGATCCAGTTCTATGGTCGCTTCATTAAGAAATTTCCTTGCATTGAACATAGAGATGGTGACTGTAGGGGATGATAAATGTCATAGAGCGACAACACATGAAAGATCCATTTGTATGGTCGCTTCATTAAGAAATTTCCTTGCATTGAACATAGAGATGGTGACTGTAGGGGATGACAAATGTCATACAGCGACAACACATGAAAGATCCAGTTCTCTGGTCGCTTCATTAAGAAATTTCCTTGCATTGAACATAGAGATGGTGACTGTAGGGGATGATAAATGTCATAGAGCGACAACACATGAAAGATCCAGTTCTATGGTCTCTTCATTAAGAAATTTCCTTGCACTAAACATAGAGATGGTGACTGTAGGGGATGATAAATGTCATAGAGCGACAACGCATGAAAGATCCAGTTCTATGGTCACTTCATTAAGAAATTTCCATGCATTGAACATAGAGATGGTGACTGTAGGGGATGATAAATGACATAGAGCGACAACACATGAAGGATCCAGTTCCATGGTCGCTCCATTAAGAAATTTCCTTGCATTGAACATAGAGATGGTGACTGTAGGGGATGATAAATGTCATAGAGCGACAACACATGAAAGATCCAGTTCTATGGTCGCTTCATTAGGAAAGTTCCTTGCATTGAACATAGAGATGGTGACTGTAGGGGATGATAAATGACATAGAGCGACAACACATGAAAGATCCAGTTCTATGGTCGCTTCATTAAGAAATTTCCCTGCATTGAACATAGAGATGGTGACTGTAGGGGATGATAAATGTCATAGAGCGACAACACATGAAAGATCCAGTTCTATGGTCGCTTCATTAAGAAATTTCCTTGCACTGAACATAGAGATGGTGACTGTAGGGGATGATAAATGTCATAGAGCGACAACACATGAAAGATCCAGTTCTATGGTCGCTTCATTAAGAAATTTCCTTGCATTGAACATAGAGATGGTGACTGTAGGGGATGATAAATGTCATAGAGCGACAACACATGAAAGATCCAGTTCTATGGTCGCTTCATTAAGAAATTTCCTTGCACTGAACATAGAGATGGTGACTGTAGGGGATGATAAATGTCATAGAGCGACAACACATGAAAGATCCAGTTCCATGGTCGCTTCATTAAGACATTTCCTTGCATTGAACATAGAGATGGTGACTGTAGGGGATGATAAATGTCATAGAGCGACATTACATGAAAGATCCAGTTCTATGGTCGCCTCATTAAGAAATTTCCTTGCATTGAACATAGAGATGGTGACTGTAGGGGATGATAAATGTCATAGAGCGACAACACATGAAAGATCCAGTTCTATGGTCGCCTCATTAAGAAATTTCCTAGCATTGGACATAGAGATGGTGACTGTAGGGGATGATAAATATCATAGAGCGACAACACATGAAAGATCCATTTGTATGGTCGCTTCATTAAGAAATTTCCTTGCATTGAACATAGAGATGGTGACTGTAGGGGATGATAAATATCATAGAGCGACAACACATGAAAGATCCAGTTCTATGGTCGCTTCATTAAGAAATTTCCTTGCATTGAACATAGAGATGGTGACTGTAGGGGATGATAAATGTCATAGAGCGACAACACATGAAAGATCCAGTTCTATGGTCGCTTCATTAAGAAATTTCCTTGCATTGAACATAGAGATGGTGACTGTAGGGGATGATAAATGACATAGAGCGACAACACATGAAAGATCCAATTCTATGGTCGCTTCATTAAGAAATTTCCTTGCATTGAACATAGAGATGGTGACCGTAGGGGATGATAAATGTCATAGAGCGAAAACATATGAAAGATCCAGTTCTAAGGTCACTTCATTAAGAAATTTCCTTGCATTGAACATAGAGATGGTGACTGTAGGGGATGATAAATGTCATAGAGCGACAACACATGAAAGATCCAGTTCTATGGTCGCTTCATTAAGAAATTTCCTTGCATTGAACATAGAGATGGTGACTGTAGGGGATGATAAATGTCATAGA
This sequence comes from Prostheceraeus crozeri, assembly GCA_907163375.1. NCBI lineage: Eukaryota > Metazoa > Platyhelminthes > Polycladida > Euryleptidae > Prostheceraeus > Prostheceraeus crozeri. Next base: position 7,819 of record CAJQUW010008909.1, read on the forward strand.
GCGACAACACATGAAAGATCCAGTTCTATGGTCGCTTCATTAAGAAATTTCCTTGCATTGAACATAGAGATAGTGACTGTAGGGGATGACAAATGTCATACAGCGACAACACATGAAAGATCCAGCTCTATGGTCGCTTCATTAAGAAATTTCCTTGCATTGAACATAGAGATGGTGACTGTAGGGGATGATAAATGTCATAGAGCGACAACACATGAAAGATCCAGCTCCATGGTTGCTTCATTAAGAAATTTCCTTGCACTGAACATAGAGATGGTGACTGTAGGGGATGATAAATGTCATAGAGCGACAACCTATGAAAGATCCAGTTCTATTGTCGCTTCATTAAGAAATTTCCCTGCATTGAACATAGAGATGGTGACTGTAGGGGATGATAAATGACATAGAGCGACAACACATGAAGGATCCAGTTCCATGGTCGCTTCGTTAAGAAATTTCCTTGCATTGAACATAGAGATGGTGACTGTAGGGGATGATAAATGTCATAGAGCGACAACACATGAAAGATCCAGTTCTATGGTCGCTTCATTAGGAAAGTTCCTTGCATTGAACATAGAGATGGTGACTGTAGGGGATGATAAATGACATAGAGCGACAACACATGAAAGATCCAGTTCTATGGTCGCTTCATTAAGAAATTTCCCTGCATTGAACATAGAGATGGTGACTGTAGAGGATGATAAATGTCAAACAGCGACAACACATGAAGGATCCAGTTCTATGGTCGCTTCATTAAGACATTTCCTTGCATTGAACATAGAGATGGTGACTGTAGGGGATGATAAATGTCATAGAGCGACAACACATGAAAGATCCAGTTCTATGGTTGCTTCATTAAGAAATTTCCTGGCTTGAACATAGAGATGGTGACTGTAGGGGATGATAAATGACATAGAGCGACAACACATGAAAGATCCAGTTCTATGGTCGCTTCATTAAGAAATTTCCCTGCATTGAACATAGAGATGGTGACTGTAGAGGATGATAAATGTCAAACAGCGACAACACATGAAGGATCCAGTTCTATGGTCGCTTCATTAAGACATTTCCTTGCATTGAACATAGAGATGGTGACTGTTGGGGATGATAAATGTCATAGAGCGACAACACATGAAAGATCCAGTTCTATGGTTGCTTCATTAAGAAATTTCCTGGCTTGAACATAGAGATGGTGACTGTAGGGGATGATAAATGTCATAGAGCGACAACACATGAAAGATCCAGTTCTATGGTCGCTTCATTAAGAAATTTCCTTGCATTGAACATAGAGATGGTGACTGTAGGGGATGATAAATGTCATAGAGCGACAACACATGAAAGATCCAGTTCTATTGTCGCTTCATTAAGAAAGTTCCTTGCATTGAACATAGAGATGGTGACTGTTGGGGATGATAAATGTCATAGAGCGACAACACATGAAAGATCCAGTTCTATGGTCGCTTCATTAAGAAATTTCCTTGCATTGAACATAGAGATGGTGACTGTAGGGGATGACAAATGTCATAGAGCGACAACACATGAAAGATCCAGTTCTATGGTCGCTTCATTAAGAAATTTCCTTGCATTGAACATAGAGATGGTGACTGTAGGGGATGATAAATGTCATAGATCGACAACACATGAAAGATCCAGTTCTATGGTCGCTTCATTAAGAAATTTCCCTGCATTGAATATAGAGCTGGTGACTGTAGGGGATGATGAATGTCATAGAGCGACAACACATGAAAGATCCAGTTCTATGGTCGCTTCATTAAGAAATTTCCCTTCATTGAACATAGAGATGGTGACTGTAAGGGATGATAAATGTCATAGAGCGACAACACATGAAAGATCCAGTCCCGTGCAGAAAAAATTGGTATGAATCATACTATGAAACATTCGTATGAAACATAGTATGAAACATACTATGGACATGTAACCCTCTGTCAGGCGATACCCTGGCATACGTATGATTCATACTATGACTTAACGTAGTATGAAACTTAGTATGAAGCATACCCTAAATCATACTCAGCAAAATCATACTATGAAACATACCTGAAAAATCATATACGTATTCATACCAGACACACTGTGAAAACGTAGTATGAATCATAGTATGGAACAGACGTATGAAGCATGCTATGAAACATACTATGAACATGTAACGCTCTGTCGGGCCATACCCTAACATACATACGATTCATACTATGACTTTGCATAGTATGAATCATATTATGAAAATAGTATGCATTCTCAGATGGCATACGCTGTGAAACATAGTATGGAACAGACATACGAAACATAGTATGAGACGTACTGAGAGCATGTGGCGCGTTGTCGTGCCATACGCATGAATCATACAAAGAAACATACTATGAAAATAGGTACGTATACTCATACTGAACACGCGTGAGTTTTCGGAGCATGTTTCTGACATAAAAATGCAACATATGTGCATAAAGCAGTATATCGTACGAAGGAATATCATACATAAGCACACGCGCATAATCATACATAATACAACAGCATGAATTCATTATTATATGCACCACTTATCATATGAATAAGAACATGCATTCTGTATTCAATATGTCGTATTTTAATATGAAAGGGAACAAAGTCAAAAGCACCTTGTGTCTCCGGTAACATGTCAAATGTAGCAAGTCAACTGATTTAGATAGAGAACATATCATGAGGGAGACAGCTATCAGCATCATTTTAAGATCAAAATAATTACAATTTCTCATACGTTAAAATCACATATATGGCATTCATTTGTTATAACACACGAACGACGTACCCATTTGATCAAAGATAAACATATTTGTATGATTTTTTTAAAATCAAAGTTCGAGTGAAGAGAACGGTACCATAAACCCTTAAGCAGAAGATAAAAAAAAGAAAGTGAAGCAACTCGTTAGCATTCAGTAGCATAAACAATCTTAAAAGAATCCGTTACCGTTACCTGTAATGCAAGCAGCTAATAATAATGCTCCCACGTCAAGACAGTGTGAAGTTTATTGTTTTGACGTTCATACAGGTTCATTTATGCTTTCAATGGAAATAAACTAATGCTTATTATTAGAGAAGTGAAAGGAACCAGGAGCCTTCTGAGTTAGACTGGACAACCCTGATGGGCATGATGGAAAACTTCAGATACAATGACACACTAATAAAAGAATTATACACGTTTATGATAAGGTGGCAATTTCTCAAGCAATAATAGGAAAGATAAATGATCAAAATAAATATCAACAATATTTTTCGAAACTAATTGAATTAGCTTTTATTACTTTCATGAATCATGTTTGATAGAATTACTTATCTAAAATGTGTTGGTGCTCAAAATAGCGCTTAATCAATGGCAACTCAAGGAAATTATATTAGTAACACTTTCATATTTAACTTTTAGATTACTCAAAAATGGACTTTCAAATTTTTACTGACGTTGTAGAGATCCACAATACACATGGGACTTTTTAAAAGTAAACTCGTTGAATTACTAATTCTTTGAGCAAAAGAAAGCTACAAGACACGTCATTATTTCGTTTCAACAAGAATAATACCTGCTCTTATATGGTAATCGTTCATCAAATTCTTATGATATCATCATGTTATGTAAACAAAATTTATGATAAATTTTCAGCTTGCAGCAACGACTTTTTGCATGAAGTATCTGAAAAGCATGAACAATATATACACACAGTCATGGAAAAAATATGGTACCCGATAAGTTGCAACACATTGTTGGCAGCAATCGATGTTAATAACCACAAATCAACATTCGCTAGTGTTATACTATGATCTAAACGAAGGAATGCGATCATGCTGATGCTGCGGACAGTCCATAAATATCTACTGATTTAAGTTAACACTACACAAAGAAACCAACATGATGTTAATAAAATGGCTTGGAAGTGTCACTTCGTTCACTTCATTCTAGATCGCTGTCGGCTTTGGCTTCGCGCGGTACCGACTTAACTGAGTTTTTGAAAGGTCAAATTTATGCATTAAGGACTAATGCATTATTTTCAAAACCAAAAATAGCTGAGTGCTTGAGCATTTCAGAGAACGCGGTCAAAAAGTATCTTCAGAGATTGTCTGTCGATGGACAAGCTGAAGGAAGCAACCGAGGTGATTGTGGGCGGAAGAAACTGACAAGTGACGGAGATGATGAAGAGATTGTCAGGATGTCTTCAGAAAATCCTTTCATGTCTGCCAGAGAAATAAAGCAGGACTCGCATCTTGAATGTGACAGAAGAACAGTTTCGAATCGGTTGCGAGATGCTGGTCTCAAGTCCTTTGCACCGGCAAGGAAGACTCTACTGACTGAAGACCATAAACATTGCAGACTTGAATGGGCTCGGCAAAAATCCAATTGGAGCTCTAGAAGGTGGAAGACAGTTGCGTTTTCTGATGAATCGCGATTCTGCTTAGGACAATCCCGCGTGCAGTATCTTTGAAAACCGTTCGCATGTCGATATTCGGAACCCTATGTTTGCAGCGTTTCCAATGAGTCTGTGGCTCATGCAATGGTATGGGGAACATTTTCTGTAAACGCCTTCACGGATTTCGTCAGAATCGAAACCCTCATTGATTCTGAACAGTATACTAATATTCTTGCAGAGCACCTCGTGCCAATTTGGCCCGTGATATCTCAAGAAGACGGCATTTTCCAACAAGACAATGCGCCTATCCATACTGCCCTTCGAACGCGAACATTTCTCCAACAAAATGATATCAGCATCCTTGACTGGCCTCCATACAGCCCTGATATGAACCCTATCGAAAATGTGTGAGGTAGAATAGAACTGAAATTGCAATATGAAAATCCGTCTAACTGTGACGAACCTTTTGGACCTTTTTGAGAGAACCCATGGAAGTACCATCGGAAGTTATCGGAGATCCATAATATATTCTATGACTGATCGCGTGGAGGAACTGATACGTACTGACGGAGGCATCACAAGATTTTAATATTGTTAATACTGTACTTTTGTCACTATCATGATGTTCAGTTATCGGAGCAATAATAGGCATGTGAAAGTGACGCAGGAACAAGTCTTGAGTTTTCATTTTTTCACCGGGTACTATATCAGGGTGTCTACAAGGCCTGGATATCCTGGATAAATCCTGATTTAATTGAAATTGAAAGTTGTGAAAAACATTGTGAGCTAAATTTTTAACGTTGATAATAATGTAAATAAAATGTAATTATGCTTTTCTGTAACTTTATATTAGTTAGTGGTTTTCGCATTCGTTTGCTAACGTAAACTAATGTCCGTGTGTGTTTTCTTTCTTTTTCAGGTTGCATGAGTTAATTTAAGCTTTTTATTTTTTTTATGTCTCAGACTTTGAAAACAGATTAACGACTTCTATTTTGTAGTTGCTCTCGGCAGCATTCAATGACTATCAGTTGGTGAATCTTGTTCGTCGAAGTGGTCACACGATGCAGATAAAAATGGTTGTGCTCCTAATTCGCATTCGACAGCTGATTGTGACTGCCACAAGAATGAAATGACTATCAGTGAATCCTGTTCGCCGTAGTGTCGACGTTCCCACATCATTGACTTCAATTACATCATCTTCAATGAATGCTGATGCATCTTCATCGATGCACACAAGTGAAATTTCTATAATTTATTCGGAACCGAGAACGGCAGCTATTACAGCAGCTATGAAAATTGAAGCATGTCAAAGCAGAAACAATTTGTGCCTTGGATATAGTAAAGAAACACCGTTCATAACGATCATGTGATGGTAAACAATCTATATTTCAAGCGATGTTCAAGAACCACCGTGTTGTTGAAAACATCCAAATGGCCAAAGATAAGTTAGGCTGCGTTGTGACTTTCGGATTATCTGCACATTTTCAGAAAGAGATACTAGCCAGAGTACCAAGAAGTTTCCAAGGAGTTTAGTTTATCTGTCGATGAGACATTAGACAAAATTGTTCAAAGGGGACGTCAAGATCTGTGGATTAGATATTTCAACGAGCACTGGTGTTGTAGTTAGTGAATGTGTAGCGTCAGTATTTCTCACTCACTCGAAAGCTGAAAACATATTTGAAAGTGTCAATAAAGCATTAGATAAAATTGGTGGCTCATTTGTCGATGTCTTCGATAGATTGTTGCAAGTCAGCATGGTAGTCAATCTTTCATTTCACCAAAGACTGTCTGAAGAATTTCAGCACAAATGTGGGGAACAATTGCTCCAAGGAGGTACATGCTCGCTACATGTTGTGCGTAAGTGGAGTATTGCAGCATGGATTGAAAAGAAGTACTTGGGATTTGTCAAATGTTCTGCAAAGTATGAACTACCTTTTCAAAGATTCTCCTGCACGCAGGGCTGATTACACACATATTACAGGCTGAACTACATTTCCTAAATCTTTCTGCAAATGCCGTTGGGTAGAAAACAAAGATTATGTAGCAGAGCAATAGAGATTCTGCCGAACATTAAGAATTATTGCGTCGTTGTGAAACCTCAACACCATGTAGCATCATTCTCAACAGTCGCTGACGCAATCAATGACCCATTTCTTGCATCGAAACTGCATTTTTTCGGTTCCTTAGCGTCTCAGTATGAGCCATCTGCGCCGGTTTCAACACGAAAAGCCTATGATTCCAGTTTTACACGGTTTTCTCATGGGCCTTGTCACAGATACATGGAGAAGATTCGCTACGGCATCGGTTATGCCGGAGGTGGGGACAGACGTTTCCAGAATTCTGAATAAAGATGCAAATCTGAAGGAAACATCGCAAGTGGATCTGGGATTCGGAGCCAAATGCAGCATCCTAAAGAATTCTCATCCACGCAGAATGTTGGAGTTCGGTCAAGCCGCTCGCTATTGCCTTATCGCGATAGTGGATAAGATACTTGAGAGGAGTCGCTGAAACACGATCTTGTTGAATACGCTGCATCACTCTCTCCGCTTGTCAGTTTAACCAAATCTTCAACGCGCCCTTTGCGAAAAGCGCTTTGACATTTTATTGAACAGAATGATCGACTCCAACTGCATTTCTGTATCTTAGGCTGATTCGGCGAGGCTGGAATATTCCGACTTTATGCAATCTGATCTAACGAAATATGAACTTCAGGTAAATTTCGTTGGTATTGCATGTATTAATACCAAAATTTCACTGCGTGATGTTAATTTGACATCGACAAACATCGATTGAACGACCTCTACTGCAGTCTTCTAAAAAACAAAGAAAGTTTTCAACACCTGTGGGCAGTAGTGTGGGAGATTTTGGTCTTATTCCATGGTCAAACGACAGTAGTTGGTTTCAGCATAAACAATGATATGCTAAAAGAGAATCTTCATGAGAGTTCTATCTTGTCGCAACGTGTGGTCCATAACGCCATTCAGTATTATGGAGGGGTTCTGTATGTTTCACTAACTGCTTGATTGATCGAATCGGTTTAGTGTTCATCCCGGCGCACGTGTAATGGCACTCGAACTAAAAAGAAGATCAGCAAGCTAAGAAAGGCAAACGTGTTGCTGAACGGCATTGTGAATTGAATAAGATTGAAACTCAAAATTCGATCAAAAAAGATAAACAGTGTGAACTTGACTATCAAGCTATGGTGCTCAAAAAATTGAAGGCTAGTTTGTGACCGCTTGAAAGCCAAATAAAAGCGTTATTCGTTTTATAACTGTGTTATTTTGAAGCCTTAGTGAGACAAAACGATTATGCGGCTATGATTAATGCTTTGGCATGAGGCGTTCTATTAGGCACAAAAGAAACAGCAAAAAAGAGAAATACGAAATACATGTACCAGTAGGTGACGGTACTGTTAAAATGGCGATAACACGAGATGGTCATTTTATGACTATCATAAAAGTTTTGATTTTTGCAATGACATCTCCTGGATATCGTGGATATCTCCTGGATTTGAAAATTCATGATGCAGTAGACACCCTGTATATTTTTTCCATGACTGTATATAGTCGTATTACATAACAAAATTTTGCATGTAAATGTGTACAACAGTATTGTACACAACTAATTTGTTTAATATTAAGGAATCATTATTTACTTTCTACGATTTAGTGAGTTTTGAAGATCGAATATGCCTCCAACAAATCATGCAAGCTTTTCTTAAGTGTAATTAAGCGGTAATTTGACTTTTTTGGTGATTTGATCGACATTATCTTATCCAAAAACAACGATCTGTAAGTGCATTGCAACTATTCGCCTGAAAGCCACACAAGATAAAATTGATCTTCCTACAATTATTGATCATGCTACATGTAGGCTACATACGTGCATACATACATAAGTGTTTATTTGATCAAATGAAAATCAATAAATTACATTGGCAAGTCACAAAATGAAGGAAATTATATACAAAGTCAAGTGAATTCATGGAGGCCGTTCTTCAGCAATGACATATACACAAAAAATGAAGTCTTTCGTCGAGTTGTTCTGAATGGTGGGATCAATAAGCTTTTGGAGTGGGCACTATGAGAAGGCAAAAACCGATTGAGACAGTGATTAGTGTACTCAAACTTCTTGAAAAGAGACAAAGAGATGTTCGTTCGTCTTACATCTAATGGTTCAAGACACATTTCATTACAGTCTTTTCCACATATGATACGATGTGCCCGCCTCTGAAGTTTCTCAATATTGTCACTCAGATTGGCAGGCAGACAGACGAAAAGAGGCGCGCAATACTCGAGCAATGGTCTCAGCAGACCTTTGTACACAGTAAAAAGCTCTGCCTTAGACAGAAAAGATTTTAGAACTCGAAGGCAATGCGTTCTTTGGACAAAAATTCTTGTGATTTTGTCAAAATGGGCTTTCCATGACAAATTACTCGCCCACGTTACACCCAAAATCGTATGATTATCAACAAAGTCGATGTATGGCAGCGGAATAGGCTCGCAAACAGAAATTTTCTTCACAAAAAGACATTTCGACTTCAAATGATTGATGGACAATTTAACTTCATCCGCCCATTTTAAAATATTCTGATGCTCAAAGAGCACATGTTCATTGTTGCTGCCTTTGTAAAGGGGGATACAAATGGTGATATCGTCAATATATTTGACAGTAGCATAGTCTGAATTTAATGACTTGAGACTACCACAAACTGCGTTAAACAATAACGGACCAAAAACAGACCCTTGACATATACCAGAAATTACATGGACAATGTTGCTAATACGTGCACATGTGTCACTCAAATATATATGGCTTTTGTGCATGGGCTCCACAAATGGTAGTCGTGTGCTAATGCCAATCGAGTGTACGAAATATATATATTAGTGCAGTATACAAATGAAATTCAGCAAGAACATTTGAAAAATGTTGGCCTGTCAAAAATCTTGCGGTTGGATTGGTGTGATTAATATAGTCTCTTTCTAGGTTCATTGAGGCGTGGTATAATACGTAGAGAAACATGCTCAGCAGGGCATCGAATACTATGTGACATAGCATAAAGTCGCGCAGGTGATGACCATTTTGCGCTTATGCGAGAAGATATTCATTACGAAAAGAGCATGGTTGGATAATTCAAATGTGAAGTTTTGTTTTTTGTGCCATCATTGCTCATTTGTTGATTCATGGTTTTGCAAATTCTAGAGAGGATCCCTCAACCTTGGATGTACCTCTCAAAGGTCGAAGTCGGAGTGAGTCATTTTCACATCATCGATTCTAATAATGTCCGGGGGCCACTTTAGATATGAGAAGCAGTTTCGGGCTACCCAATATGTCCCGGCGGGCCACGCGTTACCCAACACTGCCCTGCACCAAACTTGCAGGCGTACAGGGACACTCCATGAAACTGACAGTGGACACAGCTGTCCTTATGGGATTAGCGGCGACACAGTATTTTTGCTAGTGGGAGAGGGAACAAATAGGTCATTCAGTTTTAGCATAAGTGGACTCAGTTGACCTTTTCGATAGTCTCCTATTACGTCTTATAGTCTCCCATCGTTTTGAATCAGCTTGTACTTTTGGGAAAGTGATGCGATTAAACAATCTAATTCTGTGCCTACACCAGACACAGTTGCATCATTCTACGTGTCCTTTATTATCGCAACAAAATGTCATGCATGTGTGTTTGCAATTAATGTCACACCCACAGAATTAGACTGTTCGTCTCTTCTTCTGCTTGACTAGAAAGGAAGCATTGGAACATGTAACGTTAATGAAATGGCACCATCTGCTGACATAATGCCATAGCAATCGAACAATGAGCAGTCAGTTCAACATTAAACACGACAAATAGTCTGAAGTTTCAGTGACTGTTATCAACCGGATCACACAGCAAAGGGACGCAGTCGATGTCAAGTTCTACAGAGAAGTTTGTGAACGTTTTTTCATGCGCCTGCTAACTTTTTCAATAATGATCGGAGGGACCAACATTATCGAGAAACTTTTGCGCAATGATCTGAATTCTTCTAATCTGAAGGAGTGGTGGCGAACGGAGCATTTTGAAGGAATTCTCAGCAGTCCGCAAGCGGGCACGACTATTTTTCCTATCTCTGCAAGGTATTAAAAATTTCTTTTTGCCCACTTATTAAGTTCCTGCATGTGCCACCGTTTTGAATCAGCTTGTACTTCTAGCAAAGTGGCACGCTTAAAAAATCTAATTCTGTGGTCATACCCTGTTCCTCAGGCTATAAAAAGAGAAATGCAACTTTGTCTTTTATCTTCAAGTCTACTTTGCTTGGGATATATTGCTTTTAGAGAATGTAAGAACTACGCAGCATGAACTGTAATGATGTATTTTTGTGTGATATCTTGCCATCGACTTTGATGCAAACTGCGTCAACAGAAGAATTACGATTTTCTTGAAGCTGACATCAAGATCTTCACTGAGATTTGAGTTTCCACAAAAAACATAATGAGGATGATGATTTCTCCAAGAGTCGATGCGCATGCACTAAACAAGATGATTTTGTGAAGCAAAATCTGAAAGTTTATTATAGGAACTTGGATGAATTTTGCATTGAACACGTCATCTTCAAGTGACTGTCCATAGGATGTCTTGCATTATCACTTCATTGATAAAATGTACACTACACAACATCGAAAAGTTTCCACCTTAGAAATCTACAGTTTTCACTCTTAATAATTCACTGACATCATAATTCACGGATCTTTTAACTGTCATTTGCATGGTTTCACCAAACTGTCCTTAACGTTTAATGACGGTTAAACACATAACGCGGGACAACCCCAATGGCTTGTGAATTGAGGAACTTGAATTGTCGTAGCTGCCATTTTTCATAGTTTATAAAGTTCTCTAGATTTAGACCTTAGAAGTGTTCAGGATAATCAATTTAAAGTTTTTCAAAAATTAAAGTGTTTTTGTTGAATCAGTTCGCGTTCATGCATTTTCTTGCATATTCTTGGAATCTTGATTCATACAAGATTTAGGAGATCTTTTCTTTGATAATTTCTTCCTTTTCGCGCAGTAGACTATTAACTCTACGAAGACATCCGTCATTGGGACATTTCGGGAGATTTTCTGTACCTAATTCCTCCACTGTCTGCTTTACTCCGACATTCTGTGTATGGATGTTATCTGAAGATTACAAAAATTTACCATTCATGTGAAATATCTATGCAACGTCTACAAATATCTGTGCATTGTCTTCCATTTTCTCCTTTTGCTCACCGGCTCTCTGGGTCTGTCATCTGTCAAATTATGGTTTAAAAAATGAGAGATTATCAATCTGATGTGTAAAGAGACAACAATGGACACAGCATGAGCGATCATCATGCGGTCTGCGGTCACGCACGGGTGACAGGAGAGGCGGTTTCATTTGGAAAATTTCCCATTATATTTCTCGACGGTTTCTGATGTATTTTTGCATGAAATTCCGAAAATCATGGTTAAAAATCATACAACTAGTACTTTTCGAGAAGTAAGAAAACTTCAAAATGGCGGACATGAAACCGAAACTGAATTCTTGTGCTGGATTAAAACAAATTCCCAATCATTTTGTCAGCAGTTTCCTATGTAATTTCACCCGCTCTCTTCAAATATAATTGTCAAAAAATCATACAACTAGTACTTTTCGAGAAAATTGCGAAAATTCAAAATGGCGGACATGAAACCGAAACTGAATTCTGGGAGTGGATTAAAAAAGTCTCAATTATTTCGTCAACAACTTTCTACGTAGTTTGACCCGCTCTTTTCAGTTATCGCTGTTGGAATGTCAGGCTAGCAGTTTTCGAGAAGTAAGAAAATTCAAAATGGCGGACATGAAACCGAAACTGCATTCTGGGGCTCGGCTAATGTGTGTTATGGATCAACAACAAGTCTTGTAGGTCCTCATAAGTTCTCAAATTTCTTAGAAGTGTCATCTTCGCTTGTGTGCAACCCAAAATAGGTGAATCAGTTGTCTGCATCAGATCGATCAGAGCTCCGAGGCTTCTTTTTATACAAAAATACATCAGAAACCGTCGAGAAATATAATGGGAAAATTTCAAAATGAAACCGCCTTTCCTGTCACCCGTGCGGTGCCATGCGCGGCGCTGTGTCTATCAGTGAATTAAGAGTGAAAACTGTCGATTTCTGTGGTGGAAACTTTTCGATGCTGCGTACGCTGTGGCTAGAGGTGAAGGAGAATGGTCTTCCAAAGTTGAGAGCGGTCATCTGGTGTCTGTCTTTCATCTAAGCAATTTTGCTTTTGACGAAATTTTTCACTGAGGTTTTCAAGATGGAAATTTTCATTTATGTATAAGAGAGATGTTTGTGACTACAGAATTATGAATGCCACATTACTAAATCCTATCAAACTGCCATTTTTAATGAATGAAACACTCGAAATGGTTGCTTCCATGAAATAAGTGTCTATAGCAGAGAGTGTCGACTCAAATGTGTACAGTGGAAATATTTGTATAGAAAGATTCAGTTTTTTGCGGAGATTACGTTCCTGCAGTCCAAAAATTATTTGAGCAGTTTTTAAAAGCTAAATTTTTGCAAATCATTCCTGTGTTTCTATACGACCGAGATGAAGCCGAAATACAATAGTATGAAGCATGTTGGAGATCAAAAGGAATTATTATTTGCTGAAAAGCATTTTAATGAAGCTGAAATCAAGCTGATGACCTAAGAAAATTCATGAACCGCATTATAATGGAAGTGCCTGAAAGTGTTGAAGGAAAAGTTGAGAGTTTCTTGCCTGAGACGTGATGTCTATGCGTCATGTTTATAATTCAGTTTTTAGCGGCATGATTTTATGATTCACAAGGCGTCATTTCTTGAATGTGAATAGTGATGTGGACCCATTTACATAAAGTCAGCTATGATCATTGTCTTTGATTGTTATTTTGCTGTTTCAGTGGCAAGTAGCTTGTAATATGATCACGCTTATAAAAATAATGTTATTATAGGCTGTGCTTTAAAGTAATGATAACCCATCGAATCGAATCGCTAATTTAACAAACCATTATCTCTCTGAGGCTGTCATGACAGGGAGGATTTGTAAATCATTTTTCTTTCCTCTGTATTGCTATCTTAATCAGTCAAATTTGTGTACATTTCTACAGAAGTGCAAACATTTGCATAGCCTATCTCACATTTCAATTAAAGAGAATTATATTTCAGTGGAGTTAGTTACATGACTGCAAGACCACTTTACAATGTTAATAAAAGCATAGACTAAAAGAATGAAAGTTCATAAAAGTGATTCTTGACCTGTTTCTTCAACTCACAAAGGCTGTCAATTTGCCTGAGATGAGAAGGAAGACCATTTCAGGCACGTACTGCAGCAACGATAAAATATCGATCTCCCAAGGTCGGCTCATCAGAGGAGCGAAGTTGATATCCACGAGATATTGATGACAGTTTTTGAAAATCCGAGACAAGGTAAGTAGGCGCCAGTTGATGATAGCAGGAGAAGGCAAGAGTGCACAATCTATAGTCAATGCGCTTCTCAATTGGTAACCATCTAAGATCTCTGAGTAGTGCAGTGATTGCACAATAACGCGAGTGGCAACAATAACATGAACATAACAATAACAATAACAATAACATATAATAATAATATTATTGCAGCCCCTGAAATAATATAGAAAGGCTGCGTTTTGTAAACACAATGTAAATAGAACAATAAAATAACAGTTTTTTCATGTCTTTTTTGTGATAAATCATGTCAGCCATGGCTACGAAGACTAGCAATTCGGATTTTCACTGCTCAGCAAAAGAGAGCAAAACCTTTCCACTAAATACACGATAGCAATAAAGGCGAATTTCATATGAATTCCTTTATTTCATCTGATATCATATAGTCAACATTCCAAGTCCAGTCAACGATGATCAGTTAGTTACAAATCCACATTTTTCTGATTTATAGAAGATCCTTCATTTTCAGGTTGTGGGAGTGCTAAATAGACTTGAATTCAATTACCTAGCTTCAAAATCAATGCGCTCTAATATCTGTACTTCATAAGCATTCAGAGCAATATATAAAATAGAAGAGTAACTTAGCCACGCCTGTCTCCATAAATGTATTTAAATTGGCAATTTTTAAGTGTGAACGACAAATGAAGTAGGGTTACAGCAGAATCTAGATCAAATTATAGCTCAAGAATGAATCCCCCTTAAGAGTCAAATCAGGCGTCTTGCGTGGAAATGGAATTTAGCATTCAGTCTAATAATGTTATATATCTAGGAGTCTATGACCAGAAGTGCTTGTTGTTATTTCATCGCTCAGGTTATTATATTTGATTTCCATTATTGTTTCATATTCATTCGATATATTTCATTCAAAATATTGTTCTATTTTGTGATTTATCATTTCACTTTTTGCTTGCTTCTGTTTTTAGATTCTGAAATGGAAGATGTGCTTCATGGTGCTCAAAAGAGGTATTCAGAGCTTTCTTCTGAGAAGAATGTACTGGAGAAGATACTCCAAAGTTTTCGCGAGGTGCTTGCTTCAGAAGAATCAGACCGAAGAAATCTTGGAGCTCAGAAAGATGCTCTAATTAACCGTCTTCGTGAGCAGCTATCTGCTGAAGAATCCGAAAGAAAAAAACTTTTAACTGAAACCATAACATTAAAAGAGTATCTGGATTGTCTACAAAGTAAGTTTGCTCTCATCTTTTCAGTGCAGAAATAAAAAGGAAATGTAACAAAGTTTTCATGTGTATCATGTGCATTGTCTGACTTCTCTTTTCCACATCGCTGTGTGTCTTCCCTTAAGAGCGTAATTCCACACCTGCGACACCCGGACGACTTTCCAAAATACAGCACTGCCTCCTTGAATATCTTTGAGTGGAGGACGGATGGGGTAACTTTAGAACTGTTACCGAGCGCGCTATGGTCACTTGCTGTTGAATATCTATGTGGTGTTTATAATGAAGGTCATAGACTTCTGAGTAGCGAGGTTCGATTTTGGGCTTTTTGGTAAATCTTGGGGTATCTCCATCCTGCTTTCTCGTCGTGATAAGTGGGTGAATACCTAAGGGTGGCCAAAACAGGCTGTGGGACCGAGTGTCCGGCGTGTAACCGAGTCATTAGCTATAAGCAGCGGGTGAACTTTCGACTTGGTGTTTGTTGGTGGTGTAGGCATCATTGTACCTAATCGTGTTGGGTCCTCAGATGAACGACGCAAGGTGTAGGTATACTTTACATCTCGTAAATAGAATAATTAAATATTGAGTTGCATCCTCAGTTGAAAAATGGAAACTACAGAAAGATATAACCTCGGCCTGCTGATGATTCCTGATATTGGATGAAATAGCAGCTGTTTAGGTCTGCTTCCATTTTTCAACTGATGATGCAACTTAGTTGTTAATTATTCTATTTACATTGTGCTTACAAAAAGCAGTATATATTAATATTTCAGGCGCACTCTTAGGCGATTTACCAGTAGTGTGTTTAAAGTGATATTCAATGAATGCCCGTCGAAATTTCACTGACTTGCTAATTGCAAATCTCAGGGCATAGCCTGGTTTGTCCCGTGGGCTTCCTCACTTGCTCACGAAAAGAAGAAAGGTGGAGGACAATTCGTTCCTTGTAGCATCCCAAGGTTATTAATAGACTTATTCACGGAAGGTTGTCGCTGCCTCTTATACCAAATATGATAGAAAAGTGACATGGAAGCTATAAGTGATCTTTGATAAAATCAGAACGCGTACAATGACGTCACACAGTGTATCGGGATACATAGAGATAGACACAGCAGAAGATTAAGAAGCAAATGCAGCACGTCAAAGACAAATCTTCTGCTTCTCAATCGTCTGCTATTTCTATCTCTATGTATCTTTTCCATCTCTGCACTGTGTGACGTCATTGTACGCGTTCTGGTTTTATCAAAGCTCACTTGCAACATCCATGTCACTTTTCGGTCTTATTTGCGTGTAGGAGGCAACGACAAGCTTCCGCGAATAACTTCCGCATTTTAGGCATCAGCAGACTTATTACATACAGTTCAGGTGGGAATCAGTCAATGATTGATTGCATCGCAGTTAGGAGTAGGGATCGATGTACTGCCACATGTGAATGTCATTGTAAGTGAAGAGCGCGTACCTCAGCACCGGTTACTTCTTGCCGAAATGTCCCTCGTAAGTGTACGCAAGGTGTGTAAAAAGTACGTTCCTATGCTGAAGGTGTACAAGTTGAAAGTTAAAGAAATGGCTGCGGCCTTTGATGCATTTATCAGTGACAAGAGACAACTAGTAAATGATTGCCCTACAGATGAGAAATGTCAGAAGAAGGAGGAAAGTTAGCTGGAAGCAGCTGAGGAACTCCGTGGTTAGACGAAAGTTCCCTGGAGACACAAAGAGACTTGGTGGTGGAAGAATGAGGCAAAAATGGCAGTCGAGAATGAGGAAAGCCTATATGACGTCTGGTCACGGCTATTAGCGATGGGGAGGCATGTGTGTCCGCGAGGAGAGACATCCACAATATGCCGAGCACATAAAAGGCTGCACGAAATAAAATAGAGAAAGGAATGTTTTCAGAATTCATGAAGATTTGCTTGGTCAAATGTCAATTGTTTGATATGTTTAAAAATCCATTGGGGATCCGTTCAATGAAGAGATATCAATCAGTGTAGCCACTTTTTTATGGAAATTTACCAGCAATCTACAAGCAGCGCATGTGCTCTATACAACAAAGTGAGTAGGAGGCCTCGCTTCCAAGCAGTAGGACAGATTGCAATTGAGAATTAATTTAATGTAATTCAATTAATCTAAGGCAATTTCTAAATTGACTTCGTCATTACGAGAAACGAAATTTGGTAAATTCACCAGATTACTGAGGTCTAAGAAATCATCCTCACCTACAGTTGAAGTGGATGGATTTGTTAATTTTACTGATACCGATATTTCGGAGGACTTACAAAATTTGTTGAGGCAAGGACCCTCTCTGGTTTTGCCAGAAATCAAATCCCACACTATGGAAGCAAGAATAATGGAGGTACAGGCTGATCTGGAAGTATGCATCAGTGAATTATCTAGAGAAGGTGTTTCGAGAGAAATAATCAACGAATTTTCGGGAGGCATGATTAACATTACGAACAGCATGTCTAATTTCAAATCTCAAGACAGGAGTTTTACCAAACGCATGATGGATGAAGTGAAAAGTTTGAAAGACAATGGCACAATTATAATTCCGAGTGACAAAACATCCAAACTTATTGCAATTACAGAAGAAAAGTACAAGCAGATGCATCGGGAAGCTACTATTGACACCAATAATTTTGAGAGAGTCAGGGAGATATTGCCTTCGACGAGACAAGGTAAATTCAACAAGGCCTTGACATGTATTGCTAATAAATATAAAGATAATCAGCAAATGGTTTATGGTTGGCTGATGAGATGCAAATGTTCGGAGCCTTCTCTGTCGTCCACATATATTCTTCCTAAAGATCACAAAAATGGACCATTAAAGGGCAGACCAATCGTGGCGGCTACAGACGGACCTGGGACTTTCTTGGCTCGAGAAGTGGCTGGCAAACTGTCTAACTGCCTTAAGGCGGTTGAAGCTCATGTCCCTGATACAATTACCTTCGTCAACTGGATCAGGGAGGTCGATGCTTCTGAAAGTACTAGCTTTGCGTCCCTTGACGTAGCAAATCTTTATGGCAGCATTCCCAGGATGGATTCCGAGGAAGAATATGGTATTTACACTATTCTAGAGGAATTCCTTTCTTCCTTTTCATTTATGGATGATTTGTTGATACAAATTCACGTTCCGGATCTATTGGACCTCATAAAACTATCTTTGGAAAATGACATATATTTGAGCAGATGACATTCAAGCAGATTAATGGTCTATCTATGGGAAACCCCTTGGCCCCTATAGTGGCTATTATTTACATGAATTATATCAAAAAATGGGTTTTGAGGAGCATCCCTGATACCATTCTATGGAAACGCTACATAGATGACATTTTTATTATTTGGCCTGATGGGATTTCATTGGATCAGATATTACTTAAATGTAACGGGGTAAGCAAGTCTATCAAATTTACCTGTGAGTCACCGAATAGTGTTGGCTGGCTACCCTTTCTTGATTGTGAAATCAAAAAGTTTGGTGGCAAATTTCAAACACGCCTTTTTATGAAGAGTTTTCATAGTGGTTCAATATATCCGTGGACTTCAAATGGACCCATTTCGCAAAAGAGAGCCATAGTTATGGGAGAATTTCACCGGGCCAAAACGAGATCTACTAACCGAGAAAATTTTAATTATTCTGTGGATAAGGTGATCAACAGGCTTATCGCCAACGGCTATCCGAACGACTTCATTCAGAATTCTCAGGTGAAATTTATCTCTAAAGAAAGGCAATATGGAGCAAATTCGAATGCTCCGTCAGTAGTAAGTAAAACTCCACCACTGGACCGCGCAAGATGGCCGCCGTCGTGGCTGACGTCCCCCCCCTCTGGAACATGAGAGTGGGTAGAGGTGTGCAAGGCGTCGTGGTGTGCCGGCCATGTCCGCTGACGTCCCCCCCCCCTCTGGAACGTGAGAGTGGGTAGAGGTGTGCAAGGAGTCGTGGTGTGCCGGCCATGTCCGCTGACGTCCCCCCCCTCTGGAACATGAGAGTGGGTAGAGGTGTGCAAGGCGTCGTGGTGTGCCGGCCATGTCCGCTGACGTCCCCCCCCCGACACCGATCTTCGACCTGGGACCCTGACCAAAGTTTGTTTCATCAAATTTCGCTGACGTCCCCCCCCCTCTGGAACGTGAGAGTGGGTAGAGGTGTGCAAGGAGTCGTGGTGTGCCGGCCATGTCCGCTGACGTCCCCCCCCTCTGGAACGTGAGAGTGGGTAGAGGTGTGCAAGGAGTCGTGGTGTGCCGGCCATGTCCGCTGACGTCCCCCCCCCGACACCGATCTTCGACCTGGGACTCTGACCAAAGTTTGTTTCATCACATTTCGCTGACGTCCCCCCCCTCTGGAACGTGAGAGTGGGTAGAGGTGTGCAAGGAGTCGTGGTGTGCCGGCCATGTCCGCTGACGTCCCCCCCCCGACACCGATCTTCGACCTGGGACCCTGACCAAAGTTTGTTTCATCAAATTTCGCTGACGTCCCCCCCCCTCTGGAACGTGAGAGTGGGTAGAGGTGTGCAAGGAGTCGTGGTGTGCCGGCCATGTCCGCTGACGTCCCCCCCCTCTGGAACGTGAGAGTGGGTAGAGGTGTGCAAGGAGTCGTGGTGTGCCGGCCATGTCCGCTGACGCCCCCCCCTCTGGAACGTGAGAGTGGGTAGAGGTGTGCAAGGAGTCGTGGTGTGCCGGCCATGTCCGCTGACGTCCCCCCCCCTCTGGAACGTGAGAGTGGGTAGAGGTGTGCAAGGCGTCGTGGTGTGCCGGCCATGTCCGCTGACGTCCCCCCCCCCGACACCGATCTTCGACCTGGGACCCTGACCAAAGTTTGTTTCATCAAATTTCGCTGACGTCCCCCCCCTCTGGAACGTGAGAGTGGGTAGAGGTGTGCAAGGAGTCGTGGTGTGCCGGCCATGTCCGCTGACGTCCCCCCCCCCGACACCGATCTTCGACCTGGGACTCTGACCAAAGTTTGTTTCATCAAATTTCGCTGACGTCCCCCCCCTCTGGAACGTGAGAGTGGGTAGAGGTGTGCAAGGCGTCGTGGTGTGCCGGCCATGTCCGCTGACGTCCCCCCCCTCTGGAACATGAGAGTGGGTAGAGGTGTGCAAGGAGTCGTGGTGTGCCGGCCATGTCCGCTGACGTCCCCCCCCCTCTGGAACGTGAGAGTGGGTAGAGGTGTGCAAGGAGTCGTGGTGTGCCGGCCATGTCCGCTGACGTCCCCCCCCTCTGGAACGTGAGAGTGGGTAGAGGTGTGCAAGGCGTCGTGGTGTGCCGGCCATGTCCGCTGTCGTCCCCCCCCTCTGGAACGTGAGAGTGGGTAGAGGTGTGCAAGGAGTCGTGGTGTGCCATCCATGTCCGCTGACGTCCCCCCCCCGACACCGATCTTCGACCTGGGACCCTGACCAAAGTTTGTTTCATCAAATTTCGCTGACGTCCCCCCCCCTCTGGAACGTGAGAGTGGGTAGAGGTGTGCAAGGAGTCGTGGTGTGCCGGCCATGTCCGCTGACGTCCCCCCCCTCTGGAACATGAGAGTGGGTAGAGGTGTGCAAGGCGTCGTGGTGTGCCGGCCATGTCCGCTGACGTCCCCCCCCCGACACCGATCTTCGACCTGGGACCCTGACCAAAGTTTGTTTCATCAAATTTCGCTGACGTCCCCCCCCCTCTGGAACGTGAGAGTGGGTAGAGGTGTGCAAGGAGTCGTGGTGTGCCGGCCATGTCCGCTGACGTCCCCCCCCTCTGGAACATGAGAGTGGGTAGAGGTGTGCAAGGAGTCGTGGTGTGCCGGCCATGTCCGCTGACGTCCCCCCCCTCTGGAACGTGAGAGTGGGTAGAGGTGTGCAAGGCGTCGTGGTGTGCCGGCCATGTCCGCTGACGTCCCCCCCCGACACCGATCTTCGACCTGGGACCCTGACCAAAGTTTGTTTCATCAAATTTCGCTGACGTCCCCCCCCTCTGGCCGGCCGACGTAGCGAGCGGTGGTCTGTGATGCGCTCTCCAGGTTGGCGTGGTGTGCCGGCCAGGTTGGGAGGGTGAAATGTCGTAGCTTACCTGAAAAAATCCTAAGTGTCAGAGTGACTTTGTATGGGAAAAATTAAAAATTTTCTAAAGTGTGGTATTTCGACCTGGGACCTTTACCAAAACATTTTTCATCAAATTTCGCTGACCCCCCCCCCCCCCCGACACCGATCTTCTAACTTTGGTTCTAGTGGACGGATTCTGTCTTACAACTACGCGTTCGAAAGAGGAGAACAAACTGATCGGCGACATTTTTGGTTGCGAGTTAATCGGACCAGCCGTTCAAAAGTTAGAGCTGTTACAAGATTTTAGGTCGGAGCTCACCTGAAAAAATCCTAAGTGTCAGAGTGACTTTGTATGGGAAAAATTAAAAATTTTCTTAAGTGTGGCATTTCGACCTGGGACCCTGACCAAAGTTTGTTTCATCAAATTTCGCTGACGTCCCCCCCCCTCGGGAGCGCTAGCTTCGATCTTGGCTTCCAGTGGACGGATTTTGTCGAGTGAGTTGTCATTTAAAAGCTAAGAGTGAGACAAATTCAGTGAAACAAACGGCTTGTTCATATTTGTCTTCGTTTAGATGTGAGACGCCATTTAAGATTTTGGGAGATTGGTGAAAAAACGACAGAGTTAGAATTTGGGACGTTTTGGGCTGTAGCTTCAAAACGAAGCATCGGATTGGAAAACGGAGGCCAGATTTGGAATCAGCTTGATGTTATTGTCCAATGAGGATCATCATCCAATGAGAATCAAGCATTTCTTTATAAATAGCGAGCCTTCCACAGTGAGAATCATTCCATCGTTGAATCACACGAGTGACGGACGCACATTTTCTCTCTCTCTCTATTCTATTATCCAACTAAAATGGTAAGTCGCTACTTCCCTCCCTCTCCTCCCTTGAACGTAAACTTAATACAATCTTTTTTCATTTTCAGGCATCTACTCCATCTGCTGCACTAGTAGGACAAAATGACGGTCAAACGTTACAAGGTTCGCTCCGATCAGATCATCTACAACTGAGGCCAGTGGAAGAAACAACCAAGGTACATAATCCTACACCGCTACAGCGTAAATTTAAACAAGTCTTGCGTTATGACGATCATAGCGTAATACTCCAAACGGGAATGCTCCCTTCCACGGATGTCAAGATAATGCGCAATCAGTATGGGGACTACATACTGATCCCCGTGAGTACATACATTCGCCGCCAACTTGATATTATTGAGGAGTACGTGACATTAAATATGGACATTCCTACTCCTCTTGCTCAAGAGTGGAAGGCGAGAGATGACAAGGATACTCCCTATAGAAAGATTTGGGATGGTAATCAAATTTGCCTACCGGTATCAAATTGGTGTACTTACTATAAGAAGGAGGGAGATCATTCAACAATCATCACATGCAACGAGGTCGGAGAAGGTACTTGGGATATCCTTTTCAAAGTGAATGGACTATATTATGGTCAGCACAAAGATAATAAAATAGCCTCTCTCTCCATGCATATGGAATCCATCCTATATATTCCAAAACCACCCAACGTGGACGACATAATTGATCAAATCCTCAACAGCAGTGGTACGAAGCGCAAGTCGGAGAAGAATGCTACCTCAAAACGCAAATCAAAGAAGGAGAATTACTAGTCCTTTCCTAACTCTACCCTATGACAATTCGCTTATGTGCTTTGAGTGTCGTAGACGTGGTCTTATTAGATACATTTTACTTCTTCGTTGCCATCATATCATTTGTGTATTTTGCCGTGAAAAGCATCGATGTAATTCTTCATTTTGTAATATGTTATAGAACGTTTCCTTAGATGTGTAAATTTCCATTTTAGGCTTCTATCATCATTGTATGGATTGTGAGGGTGAACCTGTACAGGAGCTCAGTGCTATTGCTATGAACAATTGGACGTATCAGATTGTTAGTGTCTATCATCAACATGCCAACTGTGATCCCAATGTTGATCAATGGGCGAGAAAACACATTCATGGACTTAATCTGAAATATTTGCAAGACTACGGCTTTTCTTGTGACAGTGCTCTTCTTATTGACTTTAAACGATGGTTAGCTGCTTTCAATGTTATACGCATCTTTTGTAATAATCCTGGTAAGGAGAGAAAAGTATTTCCCAATCTAATCATTGATGATATTTTGCTCCCGCCTTGGGATAGTAGAGTGAATCAACATTATCATGAAGTCACGAAACGTTTTAAGGATTTGTGTGTTCCTATTTTGTCTGTTCGTTGTAGTAGCTACGTTCATAACCAATGCTTCTTTCCTCCTTACCTCAACACTGCCAAAGTCCTGTATGGTTATCATTGCTCGCTGTATGATAGTTACCAGCTGTATCTATTTTATCTCTTTCAAACCATTGATTTATAATGCATGCTTGTTACAGTTATTCAATAAATGTTACTATGAAAAGAGTTGTTGTTTTCATGCAATGGATGGGTTAGATAAAGGGCGATCATGTCTTTCTCAAACGACTGCGGAACATTACATTTTTATAGACAAAGTTTAAAAGGAGCTGTTCAAGATTATGTGATAAATTTTCATAAAGATGAGACCGACATCGAAGCAGTGGTCGATGATGCTAGCACTCTATTTCTAGAGTTAATGAATACATTCTCTGATAGCATTGTCATGGCGCGATTAGTTGCGAAAATTAAGTTTAGTCATTTTGGAAAGGAAGAGGTGGAAACTCGCTCTTTCCATTTTACTTCTTATTCAATGGAAGTGGTAGATCACCCCGAAGAATTTTTTAAAAGACATATGATAAAAATTGCTGAACGTCTTAACGCATTTAACCATCATGGTAGCAGTCTAGTGATTGAAGCGATTTCAGATATTCACATTCAACTTTCCATAAAGAAAAATTGAAAATGCAGTGGTACTTGATTGTAGCACAACTGGTTTTCGAGCTATGTCTGCTCACTCTCGAAGTATATTCCTTCTGTACATGCGTCTATTATTTAGAAAGGCTAGCAAATTCATATCTTCAAAAAGACTTGCTATAGACATCAGTAACGGTGAAACTATGTGTTGTGATGTATGTAAGCGAAAGGATGGAAATGAAAAGCGCATCTTCAAGAGATGTAAGCATGCTTTTTGTCAACGCTGTTTCATACGTAATTGCATTCAACTTTGCAAATGTAACCACTGTGATATTGCTCATTTCGAGTGTCACTTATGCCGCAATAGTTAGTACCTATGCAAATGTGGTAAAGACAGGTTTTAGCAAAGACTAACACGGAAAATGGCGAAACGTAAAATGACGAAACGTAAAAGTCAAAAGTCTTCAAAGTTTTCTTCAGCCATTCAAGCTCTCCGACGAATGAAAGCAAATCAGCGATACAATGCTATACGACATGCTAACGATAAATTCATTTGTGAAATTATTTCTCATGTGAGAAAGTTGAGGACGAAGAAATTAGCACCAAAACAACGAAAGTTACTTAAGCGATATGCTACAAAATTGCGTTTCATCTCCAATCCTAAAGTCACCCTTCAAAGAAAGAGGAAAACTCTAACACAAAAGGGCGGTTTCCTTTCAGCAATACTTCCGATGTTAGCTCCTGTCGTGGGTAACCTATTGGGTAATATCTTTGGCTCTAAGCGTTAATTATGCAAATGTTGAATCTCAAAGTAATAAAATGGATTTCAGACTTCAATGCGATAAAGTTCTGACTGTATCAGGTCCATCTCATGCAGGTAAAACTGTTTTCACGCTGAATTTATTGGATAAAAGAAGGGAGTTGTTTAGGGAACCTATCAATCGAGTGATTTGGTGTTATGGTATTTATCAACCGTCGCTGTTTCAGGAATTGCAAAGTCGCAACTTTATTCGACATGAAGGAATTATTGCAGTGGATAAACTTCAGTCTAATGATGTTGTTGTATTGGATGATTTATTAAAAGAAAGTAAGAATTCCAAAGATGTTACAGATATGTTCACTCGCGCAGCACATCATAAAAGGTGCTTTATCATCTATATCACACAAAATTTGTTTCCTGATGGAAAAGAAGCTCGTACACGAAACCTGAATACACACTATTATGCTATTTTCAAGAATCCGCGAGATAAAAGTCAATTTGAAATTTTAGCGCGACAAGTTGCACCCAGAGGATCAAAAGCCTTAATTGAAATTTTTCAAGCAGCTACTGAAAAACCACACGGTTACTTATTCATTGACTTTACGCAAGAGTGTCCGGAAGAATTTAGATTTCGAAGTGATATTTTGAAAACTCCCATGATTATCTACAAACTATGAGTTCTTATTCTCGCATGATTGTTATTCCTCAGGATGAATATGTACAATTGACTGCTATGCAACAAGTAAAGCAACCTCTTGCAAATCAAATGTATAGGAAAGAATTAGATTATCAGCAAAATGTTCACATCAAAGATCCACATCGTGCTGTATTATTACAATCGGAAACTGTTGAACAATTGAAAAATTTGAAGAATAAGATGCGTGACTCTGTGTCGACTGCTACACCTTTAGCATCTCGTGCACATGCCATATCTCTTTTCAATAGTATTGAACCCCACCTCAATGTAAATGATAGAGGAGAAATCATTACAGATGAAAATAAAGTGATTGATGCTTCACGTTATGAAGACTTGATTCAGTATGCGACACGTAGAAAGCGCCGTCAGGGCTATGTTCCACCTGGGTGGACATACTTTCTTAAACTATTGAAAAAGCATAATGTGCCAAAATTTGCTTTGAATAATGAGACATTGAAAGAACTTGATTCAACAGTGGCTACTGCTCCAATGCTTCAGACGATGAAAATGCCAACAAATTGGTTTAAGAGGTCACCTTCTACATCCCCTCCCACACTCACTAAGCAAATAAGAGGAAGAACTCGACGTAGATCTACGACACCACTAAAACTAGTAAAAGGAAAACGTAAAACAGCTCCTCCCAAGAAATACATGTTCTCAGACTATTAATATGAAGCAGATGTGTTGCTTACCATGTAATGAACCGCCGGAGGTGAGTGTCGTTGTCACTTGCACTTGCTGCGCCAGCTCTCACAATGAGACCCCTAAGCAATGTGAACATGATCGCAAAACCGCTAAAGCTAAATGCTGCAGTTGTTGTAAATGTAGAAAGGCAAGAAAGCAAAAAGATGAGAAGGAGGAAAAACAGTCAGTCGTCATCGACTGAGCGTTTGAAGTCAATCTATTATGATGTAAAACATCCAGCAGGATTTGCATCGATCAAGAAATTGTCAAAAGCGAGTGGTCTTCCACAATCACAAGTGAAACGATGGTTAAAGGGACAGGCTACCTATACACTCCACAAACAAGCGAAAAAGAAGTACCGCACCCGCCATTATATTGTTCATGACATTGATGAACAGTGGCAAGCAGATTTGTGTGATGTCGCCTCCATTTCAAAACATAACTCGGGCAATAATTTTATTTTAACCGTCATTGATATTTTCTCGCGTTATGCGTGGGCTCAACCTTTAAAAACTAAAGAAGGGAAAGGAGTAGCAAAAGCATTCCAAACAATTTTTCGAGAAGGTCGCATTCCAAAAAGAATTCAGAGTGATCAAGGAAAAGAGTTTGAAAATCAGCATGTGAGAAGATTATTTGAGAGGCATGACATTGAGTTGTTTAGTGTAAAGAGCGCTTATAAAGCTGCACTCGTTGAACGTTTTAATCGCACATTAAAAAATCGCTTGTGGCGACATTTTACTGCCAACTTGACACAAAATTGGACAAAGGTTCTACAAGATACACTCCATGCCTACAATCACTCTGTTCATCGTTCTATTGGACTCAGACCAGTAGATGTAAATGCTGACAATGTAGATAAAGTGCGCGAATCATTCCAGCGTAAACGCACTCATGTGAAAAGTGATGTGAAAATTGGTGACAAAGTTCGTATCTCAAAAGTGAAAAGTGTTTTTGCCAAAGGGTACCTCCCGAATTGGACAGAAGAGGTATTTACAGTATCAAGGATTGATCAAAAAGACTCTCCCACCACCTACAAGTTGAAAGATTACAATAATGAAGAAATTGAGGGTAGCTTTTACCGCGATGAGATTGAGGTAGTCACTGAAAGTGAAACATATTTGGTAGAGAAAATCATTCGATGTAAAAAACGGCAAGGTGAAGAATGGTGTCTTGTTAAATGGGCTGGTTATCCTTCAAGTATGAACTCTTGGATGCGTCGTGCCGACATCTTTCATCTAAGTGATCGACAGTGATTCATGCAAAGTTGTAACTAACAATGTTTAGGGTTTGAGCTATGAATCCAACTGCCTCATTTTATTCACGACCCTCCTATGTAAGTGGTGGAGGACAAATTTACATCGGTGCTCGCCGCCAACGTGGAGGTAGCATACTTGGTGCACTGAAATCTGTTGTAGCACCTCTCATATCCAATGTCGGAAGATCTTTAAAACGAAATGTTTTAAGTAATGCCGTTGGCTTTGCTGGTGATGTTGCTAGTGATCTTTCCAGAGGTAGAAGTTTTAAGAGCAGTTTGTTGAATCGTGGGAAGGAACGCGGTTTAAAAACATTGAAGCAGACCTTTGCTGGTGTTACTCAAGGAAAGAAATCGCCTAAACGAATGAATAGACGAAGAAGGAAACATCGCGGAGCTGGTAAGGTGCGATCTTCAGTCAAAAGGCATTCACGCAAACGTCGCAGAGGCTCTAATCATTCATCAGGCGCTAAACGACGACGCTGCTATAACTTCTAATCATGGAGTGTAAAACTTCCGGGTTTTGTTTGTTTGATCAACAAGCCATACAGACAGATATTCTTAGTTCAAGTATTGTAGATTATCATCCTCGAACAGCTGAGAATGCTGGCCCCATTGAATTTGTTATTCCTGGTGGTAGTGATGACTACATAGATTTGAGTTATGCGATGGTTGATTTGAGGTTTAGAATTCAGCAAGCAGATGGAACTGCTATTGAGGATGCGCATAAAGTTGGACTGAACAATTTACCATTGACTACATTACTTCGCGATGTTTCTCTAACGATTGGAGAGCAGCAGGTGGAAGGTGGTCAAAGCGATTATCCCTATAAATCATATTTCAATCATGTATCACAGTTTCATCCAGCAGCACAAAAAAGTCATATGGAAGCCATGGGATGGTACAGAGATGAAGCAGGAAAATTTGATGCTGAAACAAACACTGGCTTTGTAAAGCGATCTGCTATGATTAAAGATAGTAAAGTATGTCAGCTATATGGTCCGCTGAATTTAGACTTCTTTAGACAGTCAAAGTTTTTACTCTGTAATACCAGCATGCGACTCAAGCTGACATTGAATAAGCCTGAATTTGCGCTGAATGCATTTGCTAAAGTTGACAATTTTAGAATTCATGTGGAAGATATTGCACTTTACATTCGTCGAGTAGTACCGAATCCAAGTGTTATTAGAGGGCATGCTGAAGGTCTTAACCGCCAAAATGCCATTTACCCCGTTCAGCATACAAAGCTTCTCACCTTTACAATTCCGAAAGATCAAAAGAGTTTCATGAAAGATGGTCTCTTTCCATCGGAAGCACCGAAGCTCCTCATGGTGGCAATGGTTGAAAATGATGCATTTAATGGTAATATAAAGAAGAATCCTTTCAATTTTAAACACAATCAGTTAAGTGAAATTGCTTTACGTGTAAATGGTGTGAGTCATCCTGGTCCACCCTACAAACCAGATTTTGCTACGGATCAATTTATGCGCAGTTATGTTGATTTTATGGATGTCTTTGGCTTTTACAATACGGATGACACCAACGGACTCACTATGAAAGAGTTTAAGAGTGGATATACTATTTATGCATTTGATTTGACTGCTGACAGCGATATTAGTGCACCCTATCGTCAAGCAAACGTGCCTCATAATATTCGTTTGGATTTGACGTTCAAAAGAACACTACCTGAGACGATCAATGTATTAATTTATGCAGTCTTCGATTCAAATATTGAAATTACAAAGTATCGTGACGTGATTCTTCAGTATAATCGTTAATGAGTTGGTTGACTGCTGACGATATTAAAACTAAAGTACAGCGTAATGCAGACGAAGCGACGTTGAAAGCTTTCGATAATGTCTATTCGCTCGATACCTTACCACCTGCAGTAAATCACTATCCCATCTTTATTGTGCTAAACACTCATTCGCAGAATTTAGGCGGTGAGCATTGGAAAGCGATCTTTATTGGAGAAGACCGACGTGGTGAACTATTTGACTCTCTTGCTCAACCTCCAAATATACCAACACAGCAGTGGTTGAGAAAACATACGCGTCAATATCAGCGAAATGAACGCATACTACAACATCCACTTTCATCAACGTGTGGTGCTTTTGTACTGTACTTCATCTTAAAACGTTTACATGTATCTCGTTTTGTATCTGTTATTCAAAACTTTTCATGTAATCCATCCTCTAATGAAAAAATGATTTGTAAGTTCTATCATGATTTGAAATAAAAACATCATGTTGGAAAAAATTGTTTTTTATTTTACAATCCGCTGGGTACGCACATACTCGATGAGATAGTCTAGGATTACATTTGCTTGCACATGAGATTTTAGTCCAGTAATGATCACTTTACTATTATGAAAGATTGCAACATGCACAGGTAACCAACAACTAATGAGAGCTGCAGGAAAAGTTCGGGTTCATAACACAAATTGTAACTGCTGGTATGAATCTTCAAAAATGACACACTTTCACTCAATTGAGTAGAGATCACCATATTGTCCACAGTCAGATTCGACATCACACACCTCTCCCTCTTCCATATCCAACGTAGTAGTCTCTGTAGCTCTAAGCGCATTGACTGCGCCGATGAATGAGAAAGGGCGCCGAGAATCTGTACAGTTCCATTTGGGAAGAGTTGAAGATTCCGTGAATTGTTCATCTTCACCACTAACATTTGAGGTCGACCCGGGTAATACTTGCTGTTTGGAAGGTGTTGGTGTAATGTTGTGAGATCGATTTTGATGTAGAGTCTGAAGCGACGGAGAATGTTGACGATGGTGTAGCGATGGCGCTTCATGATGAAAAAATGAGTAAATTGAGCGATGTACCTTCCTTTTATACTTTTCCCAACTACCTTGATGAAATGTGAAGTTAGTATGAAGTTGGGAATGATAGAGTTGAATTCGCCAATTGTTGACGCGCAACCAGATGTGATTTCCAATACGTGAATGTCTTTTCATATAGAAGTATTTCAAATCCTTCATGATATGATGTAGAGATTGAAAATGACGATAAGATAAAGCAAACTCTCTTCTCACATTTCCAGTTGAATCTTTGAAATAGACGTTTCGATCATGATCCGTTTCAATACGTTGTAGGGAATCTAATTTCCAACTCATGGTGCGTGGTAGTCATGTCTGATTAAGATTTGCATAGTAGGGCGATGAATTCACGACGAATAAATGTCATGATGGAGCGATGTATGTATCTTCTATACTTCTCCCAATTGTATTTGCGAAATGAGAAACAGTTTGCGGAATGAGAATGACAGATTTGAATTTCATTGTTGCGACGTTGAAGCCAAACTTGATCACCTAAGGAGATGAATCTTAATGTTTCAAAATATTCCAAATCCCTCATGATATCATTGAGGTTAACAAATTGTCGCCATGTTAATGTAATACCTCTTGCAGTATGACCATGAGAATTTTTGAAATGCACGTTTCCATTACGGTCAACTCTGATATATTGTAGAGAGTCCAAAATCCAAGTCTTCATGATGTTATGCAAAGCTGCAGATCACCAATATAAAAATGTCGTTTTATCATATTTTGCTTAGCAATGCGGCCGCAAATAGATTTGCTAGTAATCGAGCCGCACTCTTTTCTACTCCCATTGATCATGCACAACAGCTAAATGGAAAGTGGGAAGTGGGTGTCACTCAACTTGTTCATAGCAACTGTGTCTATACTTTTGATCATGAGGTGATGACTATTAATATGAGACGCACAGCTGCTTACCAATGTGAAAAGGGCTGCCGAGTATACATTCCACAGTGGCCAAAGAAAGATCTCTTATCATGTAAAAAGATTATATATGATTTCTTGAATAAAGCGTGTAAACATATTGTCCAATTTACTCCGCACAATGATGATCATACTTATATACATCATGTAGTTGAGAAAGATTGGATTGTTGGTTTAAGTCCAAGTTTAAGAAATGATTTAGGTTACCTCGCTAGCGCCTTAACAAGCTATGATAATTATAACGTTAATTACCACACAAGTGGTCATAAGCAGTTAATATATCGAGAGGAGGCTTATTATGTAGATCTTATTCCAAAAAATGAGAAGACGTTGGTGAAGAAGATTGTGATTAAGCCAAGAAAGACAAACATGACTCCTGAAACATTATTGAAGAAATTTAATTATCTCCTTCGAGTTGATGGTAAACAAGTGGCAACATTGACTTATATCAAAAAATCTAATCATATTATAATAAGTAAATTAAATGATGATGATGATCTAGTATTAGTTTGTTCAAAAGATTTTCATCAGTTCTTACGACATCATTCTGCAGCTGTTCATGGAAAATTTGATATGAAACATTTACCATGTGAAAGGTCAAATCAATTTGATACAGAATGGACCGTATCTTTATACAGAAAGTGTGTAGAGCCTTTAGGTGGTATCTTACATGAAACAAGAGTGTTGATGCCTCGCATTATTACTTCAGTTAAATTGGTTGTAGATTATTTAAATGAAGTGATTAATGAGCAACAAATTTCATTTTCTGAAAAAGAAGGTGTTTTGTCTCTCACTATAAGTGGAAAAGGTATTGAACTAATTATGGATAAAACTCTAATGGAAATTTTGGGTTTTGATCAAAATATCTTTAAAAGTGGTACTGTAACCAAAGCTAGCGCAGACATGTCACTATCGCGTCGTATTAACTATTTTCAGATATATTCCAATATTGGTGAAGATGTACGTGTGGGAGATGTTGAAGCTCCATTGCTAGCAATGATACCATACCAGCCAAAAAGCTGCAGTATTTTATCTGAGCATACTTTCAAGAAAGTGCATTATACAAAGCTGAAATCAAACTACATCCCACAAATTGATATTGCAATTTATGACGATGCTGGTGCATTGATTCCTTTTCATAAAGATGCTGTGACAAGTATCACACTCCATTTCCGAATGAAGAGTTAATGCAAAAGTATGCTAATATATTTTTCCAATGTGATTAGTATGGAAAGTGAAAATAAAGACTCGTTTCTAATTTACTTACCCAGTAATGCCTCTATGAATAAATTTCCCAAAAATAAACCATCAGACTATCGAGTAGAATTAAATCGTCCACTACATTTAGAAGGTGAATGGGAGGTTGGCGTTTCTAGTATTTCAGTATTTCAGTTATTCAGAATGTGAATGATGTGGAAGAAATGATATTTACTCCTCGCACCCATGATGGAATAACGATGAGTAATGCATTCCAGTTCCCATACAATTTAACATCAGATGGAAAGTGGAACTATGAATGGATTCAGATAAAATCAGATTATTATGGTCCATTTGGGAAAGAGAAAATTATTAAGGCATTCAACAGTGGTAATACTTCCATCATGAAGAATAAAAATCAGAAAGCTTATGAGTTTACTATCTATCATTGGAGTGGGAGACAGTTCCTTCGCTTTCATTCTTTTACTAAAGGTTTTACACTGAGGTTGGATAATGAATTCTATCCACATCTCGGTTTTGGTCATGGACTACATCTAACGTCAATTGCTACTGCA
This sequence comes from Prostheceraeus crozeri, assembly GCA_907163375.1. NCBI lineage: Eukaryota > Metazoa > Platyhelminthes > Polycladida > Euryleptidae > Prostheceraeus > Prostheceraeus crozeri. The sequence continues at coordinate 40,610 of CAJQUW010008909.1, forward strand.
AATGTTAAGAAAGTTTATTCAAATCGAATCAACAAATTTCATTATAAATTTAAAATATTTGATGAAGATGTTGTAGAATGTGAAGAACGCATCATTTTGAAAAAGCAAGGTGTTCAACCTTTATCACTTATTGAGTTAGTAAAACGATGGAATGAGACTGTGGGTAAGAAGTATGGAGAGAAAATTATGGCGGACAAAAATAAGTTGATCATTCAGAAATATAATGACAAACTTACAGTTTATTTCTCTCCAACCTTGCGTCATTTTGTAAGACATTATACACCTATTATTGGAAGCGGTGTGGTGTATGCGTCTCATGAATATCACACTAAAGCTGATTCAGTTAATGATGAATGGTGGGTGGACATCTATGTTGACCGCATCAAGAAAATTTACCAGTCTTATGAAGAATCTAAAGTTGCTATCAATATAATGCCGCGTCTATATCATACAGTTGAAAGCTTCATTCATGTAGTAAATCCTTATATACAACAGAAGTTGAAGCATGTGATGAAAAGTAAATATGATGTAAAGACACACCACATTTCGTTTTCAATTGAAAATCAACGCGTTGTTCTGAAACTGGGTGATGACATTCAATGTCAATTGAGTAAAAATTTGAAAAAACTCTTTGGTTTTTCAATGCTACAAACTGTGCTTACTGCTGCGCATACGATTGGTATAGAAACACCAATGACACTTGATAAACATGAACAGCACCTTTACATTCAAAGTGATTTGATTCTACCTATTTCTGTTGGTGAGAAAAAAGAATACATTTTACGTGATTTCATTCATGATAAAGACGCTTCATATGGAATAGTCGAGAAGATGTTTCAATCTATTTTCTATCATCCCGTCATCAAACAAACTATACCCTCTATTGCAATCAAAATTACCAATGGTTTACAAGAGTGCATCCATGTGAAAGATACTAAATCCCTCGTAACTTTAGTGTTTCGGAAGACAAAGTGAAGTCATTGTGATATGTTTATTGAAATAAAAATATGTATATGAAAAAGTCTTTTCACAGATATAGGGGGAATGGGCTGACTGTAGGCATATATTCACAAGGAAGAAACGATCTCATACGATGCATAAAACAACCATGTATATCTACAGAAAGCAACATCAAAATACTGAGTTAAAGTTGATTATGTCAATACATCTCCTGAATGTGGTAGCGTGAGTTTTATTCTTTTGGGTGGAGGTATGTTTGTATCAGGATGTCCATGTGGAAGAGATGTGTTATGTCCTATCCAACACCTCTTATCCTCCCATGCTGAAAGCGCTCGTTTCTTAAATGTGTACGTTTTCACAGTATGAATTTGTGATTTTAAGATTGTCATATTGACAAACGTTATATTTTTATTTTTATAGGCCCTCTTATAGAACCGATGTTTCATTTTTTGGACAATTGATTTTGATATTCCTTTAGCACGCTTAATACTATCTGCACATTCTTTTAATTTCATGGAATACATTTTAGGGCGGAGGAGAATCATTTCATCTATTTCCTTTCCTGCTGTTTCATCCTTAAAACAACCAAGTTTGGCTTTATTCTGTATGGAAAAGAGTGGATGAGCGGGATTGTAGTTAGATGTGTCGAAATATTTTCCTAATGACATAGCTACTTCATTAAAATTTAAATCTTTTTGAGTGGTAATACCTAAGAAGAAACCATCTGTATCACCACCCAACAAACGAACCTCTTTTACGAGAGGACATGGTTTTAGTATTTTATAAAAGAGTTGGTACATTTCAAGCTTAGAGTAATCTAGTACAGCTTGGCCAATATAGATGGGCTTGCACAACTCAACTTCAGATTTTATCATTTTAACACCTACAAGATCCTCATCGATAATGTCTCTATCAATGAAAAGAGGTGATGAGGTCAATTTGTGATATTTTTGATCATCAGTGACTAGTTTGTAGTTTATACGTTTTCTAACATCCTCCATGGTCTTTCCGAAAAGACTGTTATTCTTATATTTATAAAAATCTTTTTCAAAATTATTTTGGGCTAGTGCACGTTTTTGACTGTTACTATCTATGTAGGGTTTGAGGAAGGCTTTCTGTCTAAATTTGATAATGCGGTGAACTGACTTTAGAAGCATGCCCATTTCTAAATAGAATTTTAGTATGCAGAAGTGTACGAGATAATTTTTCTTATCATATTGGGTGAGTAAAAGTTTGCGGCATGGTTTGTACCTTGGCTGTCCACACTCTGTTAAGTTATTATGAAATTGTGACATGAATGGTGAAAACATATCTTCAGTCACTTCACCAGATTCAGGTGCGAGTGGGAAATCAGCAGTTTTATTTTTAATGCTATTTGGATAAATCAAATCCACTTCAAAATAATGTCCCCAATCACCTTCATCTGGAATCTTCAGTATGTTTGAAGATGTTTGTTGAGTTCGAATGCTGTTATGCGGTTTTTTCTTTCTGTGCTTCATTGTTATCCTGATGTTTGTCTTTGGTCCGATGTCTAAGTCAAGAGATCTTTAATGTATGTCGTTTTGAAGTCTATGATGTTTGTTGAAAGATGTAGAGATCACTTTATTAGTTTTGGTGTCGCATTTCTTTGTTTGTTTGTATTTCTATGGATGCGCCAGTTATGTAACTTATGTGAGATCTATGCATGATTCTTCCTGGCAAAGACTATCATATCGAAATCACTTGTGACCATCTTTGAATTTTGAACTGATAAGCTAAAATCTTCTTTGTACAGTCCATGCATCAAGTATAGTCTTTAAGTTTTGTTGGTGCTAGTTTATCGACTAATCGGTAAGTCATTGCATATTTGCGATGTCAATTGTACATAATTGTGTAAATCGTACCTTTTTTGTAGAAATCGTTTTTGTCTCTTGGTCAATGTCCTTTCTCTGAAAATTAAAGTTTCAAGTATAAAAGTATCTTCACTAAAAAGGATCTTTTTCTTTATGGGGCAAATTCGCGTACTCGAAGTCCTAAAACTTTGCAATTAAAGTTTTAACAGTTTCGATTACTGATTAAACTACAAAGCAGTTTCGATAAGTCCTGCAAAGCAGTGTCAATTATGGTCTCAAGATAATCTGCGAACAAAGTTAAGCAAGCAAAGAAGATCTGCGACTTCATTGAATTCTTGAATGATCAACACAAATTCCAAGTCGTTTACCGCCTCCGTCTCAATCTTCCAAGTCAAGTCAAAGTGAAGTTGATTCGAGGTTCCAAGTTCAAGTTCCATTCAAGTAATTGACGGTAATAAGTGATTTTTCCAAGAACTCAGTAAGTCAACGATTGATTCTCTATTGAAGCAGTATTTTGAGTACTTTTCATGCGAATTATACATTATAGTGCATGCATAATTGTACATTTGTTGCATAAAAAGCGCCTGCTTTTATTTGAACATTTTATAAAGGTGTATGTACTCGGTAATACGTTCGTATAATCATCCTTCAATATTCGCAATTTTGTGGTAGGAATTCATTGTTATTAGTCTCTATGTTGAGTATGTCTGAGCTGAGTAGAATCAGTAGAATTCGCGGTTTCACTAGAGCTAAGATAACGAAAACATTGAGTAAAGCTGAGGAAGCGATTGATTCAAATAATTTGAATGAAATTTCTGCATTAATTGAAACGCTGACTTCATCTTTAAAAATTGTAACAAAACAGAGCGAGGATATTCTTGAGTTATTAGAAGATGATAATGCTGATGAAGAAATTGAACAAGCATTAGAATATGAGTTAAAGGTACAAACAATGATTAATACTTTGAACGAAATTGCAAAAAGGAGTGTTAGTTCTACTTGTAATAGTAATAATTCTGATAATTTGGTCGAAGTCTTGAAAGAGCAAAATGACATCGCGATTTCACTCGGGAAATTGCAGGATAAAGCAAGTCTACCGCCGAAAGAAATTCAGATTTTTGATGGTTCCGATATTACGAACTTTAAGCTGTTTCAAAATGCTTTCTCTAGAATTATTGAGACTAAGACTGATAATGATGCCGATCGTATTTATTACCTAGAGCAATATACTTTGGGGATGCCAAGAGATCTTGTAAGAAGTTGTTGTCACATGAATCCAACTGTAGGTTATAAGACTGCATGGAAGATGCTAATTGATAAGTACGGGAATGATTTTGAAGTTTCCTGTGCGTTCTTACATAAGTTGGAATTGTGGCCAGAAATTAGTCATGAAGACGGCATTGAGTTAGAAAAATTCAGTGCCTTCTTGCGAAGTTGTCTGAATTATATGGAGAACGTCAGTTCACTCAATCAGTTGGATAGTCCGAAGGAAATAAGGTCGATAATTCTCAAGTTACCTTATAAAATGCGCGAAGCTTGGCGTACAAGAGTGTTGAATATCCGAGAATTAGGATATGATGTGATATTCAAGGATCTTGTCGAATTTGTTGAACGACAATCGAAGTTGATAAATATGCCGATATACGGAGATTTGAAAAATACAGGTAAACCCAAAAGTAGTGATCATAAGCAGAGAGATTCCTTTCGACAGAATAAGCATGTCTCTAAGGCTAAGCAGTTGGGTAAATCAGTCTCTTTGTCCACAAATATTCAGGAACATGAAGCTTGTAATCAAAGTGATGCACAGTCTAAGACAAGTTCACATATATCTTCGCGTGAATGTGTATTTTGCAAATGCAATGATCATGATCTAAACTCGTGTAGTTCATTTTTGAAACTAGCGTTAGATAAAAGACAAGCGTTTATTCGTACGAATTCCTTATGCTTCGGTTGTCTGATTAAAGGTCATCATTCGATAGGTTGTAGGAAAAAGTTAACGTGTAATACATGTAATAAGAGTCACCCTACTTGCTTCATGAAAATCGAGCGAAGCAATCCACTCATTTTGTTAGTAGTGAGAAGTCGTGTTCTTCGACTTCTACAGAGAGCAAAAGTTGTCATACTGGGGCCGGTGCAGCTCATCGTGTAGCTTTGGCACTTATACCTGTAAAAGTTAGGTCAAGCAACAGTAGACAATCTGTAGTTACGTACGCCGCTCTCGACAACTTTAGTTCTGATTGTTTTGTATCTGACAGCGTAATGAAAAGTTTAGGAATTAAAGGGAAATCAGAAGAAATAAGATTAACAACAATGGAGAAGTTCCAAAGTCCAACGATGACTACAGTTGTAAATGGGCTTGAAATAACCGATCTTGACGAAAATGAAATCGTTCATCTTCCTCCGACCTATTTCCGCCCTGAATTACCAGTTTCCACTAACGATATTGCGAAAAGAAATGAGTTCTACAAATGGTCACATCTTAGGGAAATTCCTATCATTGAAGTTGATGCCGAAGTAGGTTTACTTATAGGAATTAATGTTCCAGAAATGTTGAAACCCTTAGAAGTTGTAAGTGGGTCTCCTAATGAACCGTTTGCCACTAGACATAAGTTGGGGTGGACAATTAGTGGGCCAATGAACTTGAATTCCGAAGATATCGTCAGAGTGTGTAGGACACAAATACAAAGACTGAGTGACATTGAAACAAAATTAAACATGATGTATTCACGAGATTTTTATGATAGCGAATCCGATTTGTGTAACCCTTCGATAGAAGACAAAATGTGGGAAGTAAAAGTGTCATCAGGTACATTCCAAGATGGTCATTACGTTATTCCATTACCTTTACGGCAGGAAAGCTTAACAGGTATCGATAACAAACATCAAGCTTTACAAAGACTCTTTTCTTTAAGAAAACGTCTTTCTAAAGATACCATATATCATAAAGATTATTCTGAGTTTATGGATCTTATGTTGAAAAACCGTTTTATGGAAGAGGTGCCTGTTGACGAATTATCTAGTACGAAAAATGTCTGGTATCTGGTACATCATGGAGTGTACCATAAGGAGAAGCAGAAAGTGCGTGTAGTTTCAATTGCTCGTTGCCTTACCAAGGTAAGTCTCTGAATTCCATGCTGCTTCAAGGACCGGACTTGACAAATAGTCTGATTGGGGTACTTCTTCGATTTAGAGAAGGGTGCTTTGCATTCTCTGGTGACATTGAGAAAATGTTTTACCAGGTGAAAGTACCTAAAAGTCAATATGATTATATGCGACTGTTTTGGTATCCAAATGGGGATCTGAGTATCGAACCATCCCAGTACAGACTTACTGTTCACGTTTTCGGAGCAGTTTCGTCACCTAGCTGCGCGAATTATGCTCTTCGTCAAACTGTTTTGGATGGCAGAAATAGTTATCCAGATTCAGTAGTTAAGACTGTTCTCCGAAACTTTTATGTCGACGACGTATTGAAATCTGTTGATAATGAAGACGACTCAATTCAGTTACTTCATCAACTTAAGAGTGCATGCTCACAGGGAGGTTTTAGATTAACCAAATTTCTAAGTAACTCGGAAAAGGTAATTGGGTCTGTATCGGAAAATGACCGCGCTAACAATTTACAGAATCTTTCTTTGAATTTTGATGATCATGTTGATGCAATTCAAAACGCTCTCGGTGTAAAATGGAATTTGACAACCGATAAGTTTAGTTTTAAGATCAAGTCTCAAGAAATTGTTTCTACGAGGAGAGGAGTTCTGTCTTGCATCTTTTCGATTTTTGATCCTCTTGGACTTCTGTGTCCAGTAGTTTTGATTGCAAAACGTATTTTTCAAGAGTTATGTCGTTTAAAGACAGACTGGGATGATATACTTCCTGAAAAGGAGAAACAGATTTGGGAACGATGGATCTCAAATCTGTCGAAGTTAGCTGAATATGAAGTCCCAAGAGCTTTAAAGACAAAAAGTTTCATTGATTCGAAATGCTCGATACATATATTTTCTGATGGAAGCGAAGTTGCTTATGGAGCTGTAGCGTACGCCAGGTTCGAAAACCCAAATCAGATTGTTCACTGCTCCCTAATTTACGCAAAATCACGGTTAGCTCCCATCAAGAAAATTACAATACCCAGGTTGGAGCTTACAGCAGCGAAGCTCGCAGTTACCATTAAGGGTATTCTGAACTCTGAATTAGAACTCAGAGTTGATAGTTTTACATTTTGGACTGATAGTACAACAGTCTTACGATATCTGAATAACGAAACAACCAGATATCACCGATTCGTTGCAAATCGAATAACGTATATTAATGAACGAACTGATACTAATCAATGGCGTTATGTTCCATCTGAACAGAATCCCTCTGACATTGCAAGTCGAGGAATCGAGATGGATAAGTTCCTTGTCAAAGACGACTGGAAGAACGGGCCGGATTTCCTCTGGAAATCAGAGATTGATTGGCCTAAGAATATTACGAATTTTCAAAATATTGATACCGATCCTGAAATAAAAAAGGAAAAATCCGCTCAAAGTTATTATACAAATGTTTCTGATGATACAATTGAGAAATTACTATTGTCATCTTCAGATTGGTATAAGTTGAAGAGAAGGATTGCCTGGTATTTGAAAATAAGGGAATGTCTGAAAATGAATGTAAGACTTGAAAGAGATATTTCAATCAGTGATTTAGAGAAAGCAGAATTCGCTATTTTCGAATATGTACAGCGTACTTCATTTGGTAATGAAATAAAAGCGATAAAAAACAGTGAAAGTGTACCAAAAATAAGCCCCCTTCGTAAGTTGAGTCCTATTCTTGATGACCGAGGTCTACGTCGAGTAGGAGGACGAATTTCCAGAGCAACAGTCTCATACGAAACTAAACACCCCATCATTTTGCCAAAAAGTCATCATGTATGTGAGTTAATTGTAAGATATACACATTTAAGAATGGGATGTATGGGTAAGGACACAACGGTTACAGAGATCAGGCAAAAGCTGTGGATAATTGGTGTTAGGCAAATTGCTCGTAAAATCACCAAAGACTGTTTGTGTTGTCGTAGACTGCAAGGAAGAGCAACTGTTCCGATGATGCTGATCCTCCGTCGCATCGTATAGAAGGTGATCAACCACCTTTTACTAATGTTGGGATTGATTGTTTTGGTCCCTTTCTTACCAAAAATGGAAAAACAGTCAAGAAAAGATACGGTGTAGTGTTTTCATGTCTTGTCAGTAGAGCTGTTCATATTGAAACTTCGAGTTCATTAGAAACAGATGCGTTTATTAACGCTCTGAGACGTTTCATTGCACGAAGAGGAAATGTTAAGGTCATTTGAACAGATAATGGTAGAAAATTTGTCGGGGCTAGCAGAGAATTACGTCAGGAGATGAGTAAATGGAACGAAAAAGTAATTAGAGAACGTCTTCTAAAACAGGGAATTGAATGGATTTTCCATCCACCATTAGCTCCTCATTTCGGCGGAGTTTGGGAAAGGGAGATTAGATCCATTCGTAAAGTACTACATTCTGTCATGCGTGAACAGAATATTCGTTTGACTGATGAATCGTTTAAGTACCCTTATGTGCGAAATAGAGTCCATTTTGAATTGTCGTCCATTGACAACCATTTCTGATGATCCAAATGATCTTGACACGTTGACCCCTAACCATTTGTTGCTATTGAAATCAGAACCAACCTTTCCTCCAGGTCTTTTCTCTAAGAGCGATTCCTATATTCAGCGTCGCTGGAAGCAAGTCCAGTATTTAGCTGATTTATTTTGGACGAGGTGGAAGAGAGAATATCTCATTTCTCTTCAGCAACGACAAAAGTGGACTAAAATGCAGAGGAACTATAAAGTTGGAGATCTAGTGCTACTAATTGAAGATAATTTGCCTCGAAATCGTTGGCTTAAAGGCCGTATTGTCAAGGTATCTAATGAAAGTCAGGTGCGTTCGGTAACCGTCAGAACGGTCAATCATACGGTCAAGAAAACAAAAGGATCGTACAAAAGCATACCTAAGTGTACTGAGCTCATTAGGCCTGTAACCAAGTTGATTCTCTTGCGTACTGCTGAACTCTAATCGTGACAAATATCGTTATATTTGTGGGGCCGGAATGTTGAGTTCGAATGCTGTTATGCGGTTTTTTCTTTCTGTGCTTCATTGTTATCCTGATGTTTGTCTTTGGTCCGATGTCTAAGTCAAGAGATCTTTAATGTATGTCGTTTTGAAGTCTATGATGTTTGTTGAAAGATGTAGAGATCACTTTATTAGTTTTGGTGTCGCATTTCTTGTTTGTTTGTATTTCTATGGATGCGCCAGTTATGTAACTTATGTGAGATCTATGCATGATTCTTCCTGGCAAAGACTATCATATCGAAATCACTTGTGACCATCTTTGAATTTTGAACTGATAAGCTAAAATCTTCTTTGTACAGTCCATGCATCAAGTATAGTCTTTAAGTTTTGTTGGTGCTAGTTTATCGACTAATCGGTAAGTCATTGCATATTTGCGATGTCAATTGTACATAATTGTGTAAATCGTACCTTTTTTGTAGAAATCGTTTTTGTCTCTTGGTCAATGTCCTTTCTCTGAAAATTAAAGTTTCAAGTATAAAAGTATCTTCACTAAAAAGGATCTTTTTCTTTATGGGGCAAATTCGCGTACTCGAAGTCCTAAAACTTTGCAATTAAAGTTTTAACAGAAGGGTTGGAGTAATACTCAAGCTCATCTCGATTTAACCAACTAAACTCGGAATGAGGTAGTGGTTTAGACAGTGAACTGCCATATAAATTATTTTGGTCATAGTACTTTAGGTGGATATGATCATCACCTACTGTTTTAGATTTTATATGATGTTTATTTACAAATGTGAGACCACCGCGTATTCCGCGCTCAAATATATTATACATCTCGGGGTCTTGTAAGAGATGAATGGTCTCACCAGTCATTTTAAAGGCTGATTTTAAGGACATGGCTGGTAGACTGACAAAGTGGACAGGATCTAATTTGTCTTCTTCTAATGCCACTCGTCGAAATTCCTGAAAGACATCAGCCAGCTAATGACATCTAATTCTAAGTAAGCGATCATATAATCGCCAAACGTTTTACAATCAAATTTTAACCATGCCTCTTGAGCATGTTCATAGTCCTCTACTGGACAATCTTCACCCGTCAAATCGTTTTTGAATTTGTCAATGGAAGGAAGGGTTGTTTCATTTAGTTTAGACATTGAGCTAAAATACGCATAGGGAAAGACTCCTTTGCGAGTGATCATGTCATCCGTTAAGTTTGGATAGTGTTTCTTCAAAGTTTGACTATGGGGAAGAAATGTGAGATTTCGAACGAGAGAAGCTAGTGACGCTGACATGAATTGAAATGAATCTAAAAATTTTATTTCAAAGAAGACTGTCATATTTTCTTTAGTTTTATCAACTGGTACTTTTGCTGTCATTGCCATGAATTTTTCTCTCGTTTGTGCTATTACATTAAACTGCCACGATTTCATCTGGCTCAACCCTCCTTTTATGAGCATATGACTGTCATAGCCCTTAAAGTTATGAAAAATGACGGGTAGTACACGACGTCTCAACCTAAGTGAAAAGTTACATTTGGAGCAGAGTGCGTTTCTAAATTTACCAGTGATGTGATCATGATCACGCACTTTCTTAATTTTATCGTCATCAAACGTTTTATGACATTTAGGACATGATGTGCAACTTTCAAATTTTTGTTTGTCTTCATCTGACATATGTAGTGACTTACGCTGCAATTGTGAATCATATGATTGTTGAAATTTAGCAGCTTTATCGAGAAATTCTAGAAATTTTGAAATGCAATCTTCACCTTGCCAAGTATGCATTTTGTTTTGTCTATTCCTAAAGTGGTCATGCCATACTTCATAGCAAGATATGGCTGCTGGCTTGTGGATGATATCATCAATGTAGCATTCTATGACTGCGTAAATGATACGCAGGGGAATTAATTCGTCACCATTATCCCTATGTGAAAAGATTTTATCTTTGGGCATGCGTTCCATTTGTAATTTACCTCGCTTGCACCATTCATAGTGAGTTCCAAATTTATCTTTACTCCAAAAGGAGCGGATGCAGCGGTCGCATACAAAATGTTCACCTCTTTTAGAGTGTCCCAAGTGAGTGTACAAGCGAGAGATTTTGGGAATACTACAGTAGTGCCATTCCTCGCTATCATCTTGTTTTACTAATAAGAGGTTGACTACACGTTCATAACAAGTTGAACGTGAATTATAGCGGGCACCCTTCAACCCCTTCTCCCACACGTGAACTACAATTTTAATCTGATTATGTTTTTCGAACGTTTCTACATCTTTGATTTTCATGTTGTTCCTATCACAACCTTCAAAGTCTAGTTCATCTTCCCACTGTCTATAGCTATAGGTGCGATCTCGATGCGCGTTGATATCATTATAGTGAAGGATGGATAACACTGCATACTTAAAACACTGTGATGTACAATCGACATTGATGACAGCTTTCTTATTATACAACGTTTTTGGTAGTTTAAATGTGCCTCGAGCTGCATGACTTTCTAACAGGGAAATTTTGAACATGGCTGAGTCCACACCATCAAAAATGAGAGCGCTGTCGCGCTGATTGAATTTATCTACATTTGATTTTAAACATTGAATGTGAAAATTTAGCCAAGACTCGCAGTCTACAACTTCGGTTGTGGAAGAGGAAGGAACATGAAACTGTATTCTCTCCGTCACTTGACCCGTTTGAAAATCTATTTTAATATATTTTAGTTTAAGGTAGATGAGCGCCTTCATTCTAAAATTGTCTAAATTGTTGAAGAGCGCTTCGATAATGTTAGAATTTTGAAGGAGCCACTCAGGAAAATCTACTATTTGGCAAAGATTGAAAATTCCTGTTTTCGTCAGCGACGGAATTTCAGAGAGAAATTCCAGATTTTAAGAATGAAGTCACGCATTGAATTCATTCATGTTGTGGTTGTCATACACACTAGGGAGACTATTGATGCTACCACAAATAGAATTTTTCAGTGATGCTTAGTTCAGAAATTATATGGCCTAGAAGCGAGCGTCAGCGACGGATCGCAGAAACTGGTCATATTCTCTCGACTGGATTCAAAAGAAAAAATCTGCGAATTGTACCTATAGATCTGTTATTTGACCCCACAATTTTTAAGCTCTGATCATCTGCTTGCTATATCACACAATAATTAGATTCAGCAACATCTTTACTATTCATCTGTTGTGAAATTTAAAAAGCAAACTTCGTCAGCGTCGGAAACATCAGCGACGGAAAATTTTTCCAGTTAAACGCCTTGAAAGTTAGAGGTTATTTTGAGTCATCTATCTTTAAAATAACTTAGTAAAACACTTGTGTAACATTCATGTACCTTATTGCTTACTTGTACTTATTTCTATATCATCCTGAACTTGTAGTAGGCCTATAGGCCTAAGTAGGACCTATTCAAAAATTCAAAATTTGAATATGAAATTCATTTGAATAGACATGGCGCTTAAATAAAGACTTATAGGTAAGCGGCAAAGATGAGTAAACAAGTTTTATCAAAGCAAAAGTGTCATCTATTGCAATTGCAACACTCGTATAAAAGTTTAGTAACGGTATCAGTCTTACATGTCTAATCGTTCCAATGTTTCTTGTATTATATATTGTCCTCGCTTGCTGATGCAATAATTCTGAATGACGCGCTTCACACTTGTTTTCTTCACCACATCAACATCATCACACTTGATTGTATAGCTAGCTGTTCGCAACACCTTTCTTCAAAAACTCAACATGCCCATCATTCTCATCACAATCGCATACAACACCCATGAACTTGTATAATTTTTTTGTTGTTATGTAGTCCACAACAACCGCATCACCAATGCTCACACTCAGATCATCGTCGACATCACTCACCTGGTCATCTTGACTTGGCACTGAATTCGAATCATTGGGACCATCCCCAGGCTCAGACAAACTCGAATACACCACCGTGGTGATTTTTTCAGCTTCTTTGCGATAGTTCGAGTGACAATAAAAGTCAAGAGTATCGCAATTCTTCCGCTGAATGTGGTGTACTTTTAAGGTGCCTGGAATTTACACTGAATCAAGCAACTCATATTACAGAATGTTGGTCTTATCGAGATATCTGACGTCAATGTTTGATATTTCATTGCCATAAGAGGCGAAGTGCTCCGCATTTCGGATAACGGCCTTCTGTGTAGAAACAGCAGAGCACACCATTCTTTTGATCGTTCCCCCGATCCCATCATGCGGTCCTTTGAAGTGATGAGACTCACCGTAGTCCCATGTGATTTTAAGATCTGATGGATAGTTCGACATCAAGCGGAACACATACTGTGAACGAAATTGACTACTCAGCCATCACTCAAGAAATGAACTTTTCGTAAGTTCGGGAGAAGCTCACGCACAATCTCAACCACTTTCATGTTGCACGAAAACGCGATGTTTCTTTCATGAACGATCTCGTTCGAAACAATGACCAAAGAAAGAACTTGGAGACTATGTTCTTCATCCAGAACAACTTTCCTATCATTGGGAAGTTGGACATCAGGATCATCACGCACATAAAAAGCACACGCATACAATGTGAATGCCTCGTGGCCAAAATAAGCGCTTTGGATCTCATGGTTTTGCTTGTTATCATAATTTTTTGAAAAATCAACAGAAAGAAGGACTTCGTCAGTCTGAAGGTTACTTTTCTTGAACTTCAGCTCAGAATATTGCCTGAAGATGTTGTACACATGATGCTTGAATTTCTTGCTAACAACATTGTAAAATGTTTCAACAATCATGTAGCCAGGTTCAGTGACCTCAACTTTTTGGTACATGTTATTTTTTCGAATCCATTTCAAATATGTCACATCATTCTCACAGCTCGCAAGAAATTCGCAGATCTGTTTCACATCACTCATAGGACAACAACTGCATTCATCATTGTAGCAATCAAAATTGTCTGTGCAACATACCAGACTTTGAATGAATTGGATTGGATCTATCAATATTTTTGATGTCAGCTCATGATCAGAATTTTCTAGCAGCCGTTTGACAGCAATCAACAGCAGTTCAACATTCTCGCATTTCTCACATCGACAATCATCCTCATTTGAGTCACTGCGCTTGAAGATATACTTTTCTTCGCTCACTAATTTCTGAAATGCATAGTACGACAGTTTGATATCATCATGCTCATCATTGAACATATGAACAATCTCCTTGAATGTCCACAGAAGAAAATGTTTTGGTTTATCAAAAAAAAAGAGTTTATCAAAGAGTTTTGTCCATCAAAATCTTTCCCGCAATAAACGGTATCCTTTCTACCCGGCTTGCAGTAACTGATATCAGGTACTATATAGAAACGAGAGATACACACTCCTGGCATCCGTGTCAATAGGTCGTCCAGCTTTAGGATGAACCGATCTCCTCGACTTTGTAAAGATTGCATCTTTACTACTTGATGACACAGATGAAATGACGCCAACAAGAACATCTGTGACAAGAGACTCTCTTTTTGGAAGACTCCTAACTGTCATAGCAATTGCTTTACCAAGTGCTTGTCGAGTTGTAAACGATGTGTCAGATGGGTTAGTGCGAGGGGCTGCTGTACTCTTGGCCTGCTTTCTTAATCTATCTTTAGCTTTATATATTTTGTACTTATCTGGATTCAATTTCATTCTTTGTCGTTGAAGCCGCTTCCGTTCCCGTCGTTTATGAAGATAACCTTCTCTGTTATTCTCTCTTTGACGATTGTCATATCCTCGCTGTCTCTCGCCATCAAAGCTCGCCACTATAGCTCAAGAGGAGGCAAATTTCTGAGAGAACCATTTTGATGCTCGGCTAAGGTTAACGTCATGGTGGTTAATAATAGCCTCCCGCTGATTGGTCCTGCTATCACCATAAAACGCGTAGTTCTTTTCCTAACTGCGAGGACGCAACAGCGTTCTGCCTGGGGAAAAAGCTACATTCACAACCAGTGTCATTAAACACAGCTGATCAGACTGGTGTCGATGAATCTGACGGAAAGTGATAAAATCCTTGAAAAACGTCAGCGACGGAAAAAAGTTTGACGGTATACTACTTGATTCAGACGCAAGCTTGGATAGCTCAGTCGGTCTCATATTATAAATACATCATAAATTAGAAGTTATCAGATTCTGATTGATTTCTGATGAGAACACAGCCTGCTACAAAAGTAGATAGATCATTTTTCGTCAGCGACGGAATTTCGTGTCTGGCAAAATCGCCTAATGTACACTTTATTTTTATAGGCTAGCTACCCTGCTTTGCATCTTAACTTAAAATACTACAAAGACAAACGCATGAAGCTTCAAAATCACGCATTATAATCATTTAGAACCAACTTCTGAAAAAAATTCTTTCTTCATTAAAATATGATGATTACTGCATTTTTCAATTTATGCAGAGAAATTATTTGTTCCATGTTCGAAACAATATTTTTTGGGGATCTTGGTGTTTAGAGTGAAAATCCATAGTGATACAGTCCATACTTGGGTATTAATAAAACATTTATGGGGCATATAGTTGCGGTGCTTTACTTTAATTTTTTTCATTGTTGGTTGACGAATTATCAATTTCACCCATTTGAGTAGTGGACTCCATGCAGTAGTCGCGTACTAAATTATTATGTGAAACATTAATGAGGGAGATGGTAGAGGTACCGTTGGTGTAGTGATCATTTGCATGCGTGTGTTGAAGTCTGTGCGAAGATCGCTGAAAGTGGCTATCGAAAGAAAGAGGGCACAAATCGCAAGGAAAGGAGATGTCATCGTCAGAATCAACCTCACCTCCGGAGATTGATGCCGCTTTGCGTTGACACACACGTTGTTTGATGTGTCGAGGGAGACTGTGCTTCCTTGTAAACATATGTCCGCAGTCGGCACATTCCCACTCGTTGCCATGTCGCGACAGTTCTGAGGTGGAACTCACATCACCTGAAAGAGAAATCATTCTATCATCTCTGTTCAAGTCTCAGTGTATTGCTACAACCTACCTTGACTCAACAACTCTAAACTTTCCTCGAGAAGGGAGGGCGTTGGTGATGAAGTTGATGCCTGAAATTGAGGAAGATGCTATTAGCCACACGTTTGAGGGAGATGAGAGAGGAAATCTTCAACTTACCATTTCAATGAAATCAAGTTTAAGGTTGATGCTTCAATAAGATAGAGACTTCACTAGAGAACAGTTTACTTACACGTCTCAAAGACAGAGTGAAATGACACGAATGTCACTTTGCTTATATCCTTTCATGCTCATCATTCATTGGCTGTTCATTCTGATTGGTTGCTTGTTTATACTTAAGAATTAGAAAACATTTCAAAGTTATTATTCACAGTCAACATGACAAGCCCTCCGACAACACCGAACACAAAATTCTCTTCTCCATGCTCAACACCAAAGGCGCTCGTTGCACCAAACGCTCCAACGAAGGGGAAGGTGGAGAAAATATACCGACTGGACAATATCAGAAAGTTGTCATTACCAGCGGACGACGAAGAGGAGAGTGTATGTGAGAAGGAGTGTCCCGACTTAACAGGCGTGAGGTGGAAGTATCTACAGTACGATACTGATGATGTGATGGAGATCACCAGCACCAAATTCCTCCACCAATTATGGGAATGGTACACCCCTAACTCCCAGCCACGAACTATGGCGGAGTGGGAGTACATCGACAAAGTGAGGCTCGCGGTAGAAGAACGATTGAAACAAGTGAACTGTTTTTGTGATCTATGTGAAGTCAGACTCTGGGACGATATTGACGATGAAGACCTTTTGAAATACATGCCATAATAAATGTTTATTTCTTTTTATCTTTGCTTTCATACTGACTTACTTGAATGGGGCTTTAGTGGATGATTTAACCATGTATACTTTTTCATTTGGAAATAGTAGCACGCTTAGTCTAACTTGTAAATCTTAAAACATTTCATATGGGCGATGATGATAGGTGAAATAGTGTCAAATAAAATTAAGATAGCTTACACTTCTGATACAGGGATAGCAATCGACTGCGATCCATGTGTAAAGAGCTTGTTAGACTACGGAAGAGAGAAGTGTGTTATGTTGCGTGTGGCGCGTGAGTGTCCTCCCTTTCATTCCATTCATCAATTCATCTCATTGATAGAGACAGGTAGAACTCGTGGCTCTCATAACGTATGCAATGGAAAGTTTTAGGCAACTTTCGACAGTTGGCTAAATGTCGCCCTGGCGCGAATGCATACTACGTTGAGACACAGGCAATCACTTGCAAACATGACGCAGAGAGGTTTAACAAGATTGACCATTGCCGAATGTCCCTTGCGGTATACATAGCTACGGGTTTCACCGCCGCCCTTTACAGGAACGCCCGTCGAAAGGAAGTATTACACCGAACTTCATTTGCAACGTTCAAGTTGACTGATAGCAGAGTCAACTTAATGATAGTATTCGCCAGTCCGAAGACTGCCCAGGGCAAACCGCGTGGAGGTTCTATCATGTCTTGCCCCATGGTGGCCCTTAAGAGAGCCGATGGTTCGTTCTCGGGAGTGTCGTGATGGGGTGGTGAAGGTGGGCAAAGATCTGCAATGAAAATGATATGTATTACAATAGGATATACTATCTTATTTACTTTTCACTTACCAAGTTAGTCATCCTTAGGTAGTCTCGCGGGCTTCCTCACTGAAAATTTGGGTAGATGCCCGCGCATGCATAGAGTGGCGTGGAGGCATTTCTTCCTTGGATGGCCATTATAGCACGCGATGCTCTCGTCGAGGCTTTGATTTACGAGGACCTGGCCGTCCAGATGGTTATCCCGAATAGGGATGTGGAACTCAAACATTCTGTCCTCATTCACACGATTCCATTCATTCCTGATACGCTCCAACTTTGCAAACGACTCTCTCTCATCAGCCTGTCTACTCACACTCCTCTCCAACTCAGCATTCCTCGCTCTCAACACACTCATCTCCTTCATCAACTTCTCATACTTCGACTCTGCCTCTCCCATTCTCCTCTCTGCAGCACTCGTCCTCTTCTCTCGCTCATCATTCTCGTCTTCCAACACTCGCACATTCTCCTTCAACTCTTTCACAACACGCCTCATACGGATATTCTCATCCGCCACCTCCTTACATTTCACCTCCTTCATTCTCAAGTCATTCAACTCCTTCAACACTCTCTCATTCACCTTCTTCAAACTTTCATGTCGATCAACCAACAAAGCATGTGCCGCTTGCTGCGACACATGCTTCTTCTCCATGTCCTCATCCCACCGCGCCGACTGCTTCCGTACCCCACCACCCTTCACTATTGGGGAAGATGAGCTCTGCGGGGGGTCCTCAACAATAATGTTGGATACCTCCGACGAAGAAGAGCTCAACTTCCTCACACGCTTCCTCACTCGCTCCCTATCCAAATCCACATCATCCTCATCATCACTCTCAAACACTCTCTTCCGCCACTTTTCAGCCTTCAAACCGGCCACAGCACTCTCTACCTCATTCTCCACAGCATTCCCACTAGCATTCTCAACAAAATTCCCACTAGCATTCTCAACAACAACAACATTCTCGGCCTCAGGTTTCTTGGCCTCTTTCTCCAACATTCGCTCCTTCTCAGCATTCATCAACTCCACAAATCTCAAATCGGTCACCAACCCTCCTGTACACTCACCATGCCTCCGATAAAACTCGGCCTCCAGCCCAACAACCAACAGCACCCTGCACTTCACACAGGCAACCCTATTCAGGATAACCATGTGGTCAGCCCCTGCCTTCCTTATGTGGTCCCTGAGACCGTCTCGGCGGTTGATTCGACCGCATACACACATTTTAATGTGAAACTTCTTATTTCTATCATTGTTCACCATTTTTGCTGTCGGTACTCAGATTTCTCGTTACTCAGATTTCTCGTTAACTGTAAGATAATGAAATTAGTATAAGTTTTGAATCATGTAGTACAGTAATATTCCTAAAGCATTACACTTAGTCAGGAATGATAGATTTGAGTGTAGTGAGTGGCACTCGATCCCGTCGACAGCCCGAAGGCCTTGTACTGATCACTAGGGAAGTGAGAGATCTTCCCCGATACCCGCTCTTTACAGCTGAAGACATCATTGTCACTGCCCCGAAGTGGTAACAGTAACGCCGAGTCAAAGGTAGTGATCAGTAGCTGGGATCTAACCCCTCAAAGCTGCCTTAGTTAAATTTTAATTTGAGTGTAGTGAGTGGCACTCGATCCCGTCGACAGCCCGAAGGCCTTGTACTGATCACTAGGGAAGTGAGAGATCTTCCCCGATACCCGCTCTTTACAGCTGAAGACATCATTGTCACTGCCCCGAAGTGGTAACAGTAACGCCGAGTCAAAGGTAGTGATCAGTAGCTGGGATCTAACCCTCAAAGCTGCCTTAGTTAAATTTCAATTTGAGTGTAGTGAGTGGCACTCGATCCCGTCGACAGCCCGAAGGCCTTGTACTGATCACTAGGGAAGTGAGAGATCTTCCCGATACCCGCTCTTTACAGCTGAAGACATCATTGTCACTGCCCCGAAGTGGTAACAGTAACGCCGAGTCAAAGGTAGTGATCAGTAGCTGGGATCTAACCCCTCAAAGCTGCCTTAGTTAAATTTCAATTTGAGTGTAGTGAGTGGCACTCGATCCCGTCGACAGCCCGAAGGCCTTGTACTGATCACTAGGGAAGTGAGAGATCTTCCCCGATACCCGCTCTTTACAGCTGAAGACATCATTGTCACTGCCCCGAAGTGGTAACAGTAACGCCGAGTCAAAGGTAGTGATCAGTAGCTGGGATCTAACCCCTCAAAGCTGCCTTAGTTAAATTTCAATTTGAGTGTAGTGAGTGGCACTTGATCCCGTCGACAGCCCGAAGGCCTTGTACTGATCACTAGGGAAGTGAGAGATCTTCCCCGATACCCGCTCTTTACAGCTGAAGACATCATTGTCACTGCCCCGAAGTGGTAACAGTAACGCCGAGTCAAAGGTAGTGATCAGTAGCTGGGATCTAACCCCTCAAAGCTGCCTTAGTTAAATTTCAATTTGAGTGTAGTGAGTGGCA
The DNA here is from genome assembly GCA_907163375.1 of Prostheceraeus crozeri. Classification (NCBI taxonomy): domain Eukaryota; kingdom Metazoa; phylum Platyhelminthes; order Polycladida; family Euryleptidae; genus Prostheceraeus; species Prostheceraeus crozeri. Next base: position 60,497 of record CAJQUW010008909.1, read on the forward strand.
CTCGATCCCGTCGACAGCCCGAAGGCCTTGTACTGATCACTAGGGAAGTGAGAGATCTTCCCCGATACCCGCTCTTTACAGCTGAAGACATCATTGTCACTGCCCCGAAGTGGTAACAGTAACGCCGAGTCAAAGGTAGTGATCAGTAGCTGGGATCTAACCCCTCAAAGCTGCCTTAGTTAAATTTCAATTTGAGTGTAGTGAGTGGCACTCGATCCCGTCGACAGCCCGAAGGCCTTGTACTGATCACTAGGGAAGTGAGAGATCTTCCCCGATACCCGCTCTTTACAGCTGAAGACATCATTGTCACTGCCCCGAAGTGGTAACAGTAACGCCGAGTCAAAGGTAGTGATCAGTAGCTGGGATCTAACCCCTCAAAGCTGCCTTAGTTAAATTTTAATTTGAGTGTAGTGAGTGGCACTCGATCCCGTCGACAGCCCGAAGGCCTTGTACTGATCACTAGGGAAGTGAGAGATCTTCCCCGATACCCGCTCTTTACAGCTGAAGACATCATTGTCACTGCCCCGAAGTGGTAACAGTAACGCCGAGTCAAAGGTAGTGATCAGTAGCTGGGATCTAACCCCTCAAAGCTGCCTTAGTTAAATTTCAATTTGAGTGTAGTGAGTGGCACTCGATCCCGTCGACAGCCCGAAGGCCTTGTACTGATCACTAGGGAAGTGAGAGATCTTCCCCGATACCCGCTCTTTACAGCTGAAGACATCATTGTCACTGCCCCGAAGTGGTAACAGTAACGCCGAGTCAAAGGTAGTGATCAGTAGCTGGGATCTAACCCCTCAAAGCTGCCTTAGTTAAATTTCAATTTGAGTGTAGTGAGTGGCACTCGATCCCGTCGACAGCCCGAAGGCCTTGTACTGATCACTAGGGAAGTGAGAGATCTTCCCCGATACCCGCTCTTTACAGCTGAAGACATCATTGTCACTGCCCCGAAGTGGTAACAGTAACGCCGAGTCAAAGGTAGTGATCAGTAGCTGGGATCTAACCCCTCAAAGCTGCCTTAGTTAAATTTCAATTTGAGTGTAGTGAGTGGCACTCGATCCCGTCGACAGCCCGAAGGCCTTGTACTGATCACTAGGGAAGTGAGAGATCTTCCCCGATACCCGCTCTTTACAGCTGAAGACATCATTGTCACTGCCCCGAAGTGGTAACAGTAACGCCGAGTCAAAGGTAGTGATCAGTAGCTGGGATCTAACCCCTCAAAGCTGCCTTAGTTAAATTTCAATTTGAGTGTAGTGAGTGGCACTCGATCCCGTCGACAGCCCGAAGGCCTTGTACTGATCACTAGGGAAGTGAGAGATCTTCCCCGATACCCGCTCTTTACAGCTGAAGACATCATTGTCACTGCCCCGAAGTGGTAACAGTAACGCCGAGTCAAAGGTAGTGATCAGTAGCTGGGATCTAACCCCTCAAAGCTGCCTTAGTTAAATTTCAATTTGAGTGTAGTGAGTGGCACTCGATCCCGTCGACAGCCCGAAGGCCTTGTACTGATCACTAAGGAAGTGAGAGATCTTCCCCGATACCTGCTCTTTACAGCTGAAGACATCATTGTCACTGCCCCGAAGTGGTAACAGTAACGCCGAGTCAAAGGTAGTGATCAGTAGCTGGGATCTAACCCCTCAAAGCTGCCTTAGTTAAATTTCAATTTGAGTGTAGTGAGTGGCACTCGATCCCGTCGACAGCCCGAAGGCCTTGTACTGATCACTAGGGAAGTGAGAGATCTTCCCCGATACCCGCTCTTTACAGCTGAAGACATCATTGTCACTGCCCCGAAGTGGTAACAGTAACGCCGAGTCAAAGGTAGTGATCAGTAGCTGGGATCTAACCCCTCAAAGCTGCCTTAGTTAAATTTCAAATTGAGTGTAGTGAGTGGCACTCGATCCCGTCGACAGCCCGAAGGCCTTGTACTGATCACTAGGGAAGTGAGAGATCTTCCCCGATACCCGCTCTTTACAGCTGAAGACATCATTGTCACTGCCCCGAAGTGGTAACAGTAACGCAGAGTCAAAGGTAGTGATCAGTAGCTGGGATCTAACCCCTCAAAGCTGCCTTAGTTAAATTTCAATTTGAGTGTAGTGAGTGGCACTCGATCCCGTCGACAGCCCGAAGGCCTTGTACTGATCACTAGGGAAGTGAGAGATCTTCCCCGATACCGCTCTTTACAGCTGAAGACATCATTGTCACTGCCCGAAGTGGTAACAGTAACGCCGAGTCAAAGGTAGTGATCAGTAGCTGGGATCTAACCCCTCAAAGCTGCCTTAGTTAAATTTCAATTTGAGTGTAGTGAGTGGCACTCGATCCCGTCGACAGCCCGAAGGCCTTGTACTGATCACTAGGGAAGTGAGAGATCTTCCCCGATACCCGCTCTTTACAGCTGAAGACATCATTGTCACTGCCCCGAAGTGGTAACAGTAACGCCGAGTCAAAGGTAGTGATCAGTAGCTGGGATCTAACCCCTCAAAGCTGCCTTAGTTAAATTTCAATTTGAGTGTAGTGAGTGGCACTCGATCCCGTCGACAGCCCGAAGGCCTTGTACTGATCACTAGGGAAGTGAGAGATCTTCCCCGATACCCGCTCTTTACAGCTGAAGACATCATTGTCACTGCCCCGAAGTGGTAACAGTAACGCCGAGTCAAAGGTAGTGATCAGTAGCTGGGATCTAACCCCTCAAAGCTGCCTTAGTTAAATTTCAATTTGAGTGTAGTGAGTGGCACTCGATCCCGTCGACAGCCCGAAGGCCTTGTACTGATCACTAGGGAAGTGAGAGATCTTCCCCGATACCCGCTCTTTACAGCTGAAGACATCATTGTCACTGCCCCGAAGTGGTAACAGTAACGCCGAGTCAAAGGTAGTGATCAGTAGCTGGGATCTAACCCCTCAAAGCTGCCTTAGTTAAATTTCAATTTGAGTGTAGTGAGTGGCACTCGATCCCGTCGACAGCCCGAAGGCCTTGTACTGATCACTAGGGAAGTGAGAGATCTTCCCCGATACCCGCTCTTTACAGCTGAAGACATCATTGTCACTGCCCCGAAGTGGTAACAGTAACGCCGAGTCAAAGGTAGTGATCAGTAGCTGGGATCTAACCCCTCAAAGCTGCCTTAGTTAAATTTCAATTTGAGTGTAGTGAGTGGCACTCGATCCCGTCGACAGCCCGAAGGCCTTGTACTGATCACTAGGGAAGTGAGAGATCTTCCCCGATACCCGCTCTTTACAGCTGAAGACATCATTGTCACTGCCCCGAAGTGGTAACAGTAACGCCGAGTCAAAGGTAGTGATCAGTAGCTGGGATCTAACCCCTCAAAGCTGCCTTAGTTAAATTTCAATTTGAGTGTAGTGAGTGGCACTCGATCCCGTCGACAGCCCGAAGGCCTTGTACTGATCACTAGTGAAGTGAGAGATCTTCCCGATACCCGCTCTTTACAGCTGAAGACATCATTGTCACTGCCCCGAAGTGGTAACAGTAACGCCGAGTCAAAGGTAGTGATCAGTAGCTGGGATCTAACCCCTCAAAGCTGCCTTAGTTAAATTTCAATTTGAGTGTAGTGAGTGGCACTCGATCCCGTCGACAGCCCGAAGGCCTTGTACTGATCACTAGGGAAGTGAGAGATCTTCCCCGATACCCGCTCTTTACAGCTGAAGACATCATTGTCACTGCCCGAAGTGGTAACAGTAACGCCGAGTCAAAGGTAGTGATCAGTAGCTGGGATCTAACCCTCAAAGCTGCCTTAGTTAAATTTCAATTTGAGTGTAGTGAGTGGCACTCGATCCCGTCGACAGCCCGAAGGCCTTGTACTGATCACTAGGGAAGTGAGAGATCTTCCCCGATACCCGCTCTTTACAGCTGAAGACATCATTGTCACTGCCCCGAAGTGGTAACAGTAACGCCGAGTCAAAGGTAGTGATCAGTAGCTGGGATCTAACCCCTCAAAGCTGCCTTAGTTAAATTTCAATTTGAGTGTAGTGAGTGGCACTCGATCCCGTCGACAGCCCGAAGGCCTTGTACTGATCACTAGGGAAGTGAGAGATCTTCCCCGATACCCGCTCTTTACAGCTGAAGACATCATTGTCACTGCCCCGAAGTGGTAACAGTAACGCCGAGTCAAAGGTAGTGATCAGTAGCTGGGATCTAACCCCTCAAAGCTGCCTTAGTTAAATTTCAATTTGAGTGTAGTGAGTGGCACTCGATCCCGTCGACAGCCCGAAGGCCTTGTACTGATCACTAGGGAAGTGAGAGATCTTCCCCGATACCCGCTCTTTACAGCTGAAGACATCATTGTCACTGCCCCGAAGTGGTAACAGTAACGCCGAGTCAAAGGTAGTGATCAGTAGCTGGGATCTAACCCCTCAAAGCTGCCTTAGTTAAATTTCAATTTGAGTGTAGTGAGTGGCACTCGATCCCGTCGACAGCCCGAAGGCCTTGTACTGATCACTAGGGAAGTGAGAGATCTTCCCCGATACCCGCTCTTTACAGCTGAAGACATCATTGTCACTGCCCCGAAGTGGTAACAGTAACGCCGAGTCAAAGGTAGTGATCAGTAGCTGGGATCTAACCCCTCAAAGCTGCCTTAGTTAAATTTCAATTTGAGTGTAGTGAGTGGCACTCGATCCCGTCGACAGCCCGAAGGCCTTGTACTGATCACTAGGGAAGTGAGAGATCTTCCCCGATACCCGCTCTTTACAGCTGAAGACATCATTGTCACTGCCCCGAAGTGGTAACAGTAACGCCGAGTCAAAGGTAGTGATCAGTAGCTGGGATCTAACCCCTCAAAGCTGCCTTAGTTAAATTTCAATTTGAGTGTAGTGAGTGGCACTCGATCCCGTCGACAGCCCGAAGGCCTTGTACTGATCACTAGGGAAGTGAGAGATCTTCCCCGATACCCGCTCTTTACAGCTGAAGACATCATTGTCACTGCCCCGAAGTGGTAACAGTAACGCCGAGTCAAAGGTAGTGATCAGTAGCTGGGATCTAACCCCTCAAAGCTGCCTTAGTTAAATTTCAATTTGAGTGTAGTGAGTGGCACTCGATCCCGTCGACAGCCCGAAGGCCTTGTACTGATCACTAGGGAAGTGAGAGATCTTCCCCGATACCCGCTCTTTACAGCTGAAGACATCATTGTCACTGCCCCGAAGTGGTAACAGTAACGCCGAGTCAAAGGTAGTGATCAGTAGCTGGGATCTAACCCCTCAAAGCTGCCTTAGTTAAATTTCAATTTGAGTGTAGTGAGTGGCACTCGATCCCGTCGACAGCCCGAAGGCCTTGTACTGATCACTAGGGAAGTGAGAGATCTTCCCCGATACCCGCTCTTTACAGCTGAAGACATCATTGTCACTGCCCCGAAGTGGTAACAGTAACGCCGAGTCAAAGGTAGTGATCAGTAGCTGGGATCTAACCCCTCAAAGCTGCCTTAGTTAAATTTCAATTTGAGTGTAGTGAGTGGCACTCGATCCCGTCGACAGCCCGAAGGCCTTGTACTGATCAATAGGGAAGTGAGAGATCTTCCCCGATACCCGCTCTTTACAGCTGAAGACATCATTGTCACTGCCCCGAAGTGGTAACAGTAACGCAGAGTCAAAGGTAGTGATCAGTAGCTGGGATCTAACCCCTCAAAGCTGCCTTAGTTCAATTTCAATTTGAGTGTAGTGAGTGGCACTCGATCCCGTCGACAGCCCGAAGGCCTTGTACTGATCACTAGGGAAGTGAGAGATCTTCCCCGATACCCGCTCGTTACAGCTGAAGACATCATTGTCACTGCCCGAAGTGGTAACAGTAACGCCGAGTCAAAGGTAGTGATCAGTAGCTGGGATCTAACCCTCAAAGCTGCCTTAGTTAAATTTCAATTTGAGTGTAGTGAGTGGCACTCGATCCCGTCGACAGCCCGAAGGCCTTGTACTGATCACTAGGGAAGTGAGAGATCTTCCCCGATACCCGCTCTTTACAGCTGAAGACATCATTGTCACTGCCCCGAAGTGGTAACAGTAACGCCGAGTCAAAGGTAGTGATCAGTAGCTGGGATCTAACCCCTCAAAGCTGCCTTAGTTAAATTTCAATTTGAGTGTAGTGAGTGGCACTCGATCCCGTCGACAGCCCGAAGGCCTTGTACTGATCACTAGGGAAGTGAGAGATCTTCCCCGATACCCGCTCTTTACAGCTGAAGACATCATTGTCACTGCCCCGAAGTGGTAACAGTAACGCCGAGTCAAAGGTAGTGATCAGTAGCTGGGATCTAACCCCTCAAAGCTGCCTTAGTTAAATTTCAATTTGAGTGTAGTGAGTGGCACTCGATCCCGTCGACAGCCCGAAGGCCTTGTACTGATCACTAGGGAAGTGAGAGATCTTCCCCGATACCCGCTCTTTACAGCTGAAGACATCATTGTCACTGCCCCGAAGTGGTAACAGTAACGCCGAGTCAAAGGTAGTGATCAGTAGCTGGGATCTAACCCCTCAAAGCTGCCTTAGTTAAATTTCAATTTGAGTGTAGTGAGTGGCACTCGATCCCGTCGACAGCCCGAAGGCCTTGTACTGATCACTAGGGAAGTGAGAGATCTTCCCCGATACCCGCTCTTTACAGCTGAAGACATCATTGTCACTGCCCGAAGTGGTAACAGTAACGCCGAGTCAAAGGTAGTGATCAGTAGCTGGGATCTAACCCTCAAATCTGCCTTAGTTAAATTTCAATTTGAGTGTAGTGAGTGGCACTCGATCCCGTCGACAGCCCGAAGGCCTTGTACTGATCACTAGGGAAGTGAGAGATCTTCCCCGATACACTCTCTTTACAGCTGAAGACATCATTGTCACTGCCCCCGAAGTGGTAACAGTAACGCCGAGTCAAAGGTAGTGATCAGTAGCTGGGATCTAACCCTCAAAGCTGCCTTAGTTAAATTTCAATTTGAGTGTAGTGAGTGGCACTCGATCCCGTCGACAGCCCGAAGGCCTTGTACTGATCAATAGGGAAGTGAGAGATCTTCCCGATACCCGCTCTTTACAGCTGAAGACATCATTGTCACTGCCCCGAAGTGGTAACAGTAACGCCGAGTCAAAGGTAGTGATCAGTAGCTGGGATCTAACCCCTCAAAGCTGCCTTAGTTAAATTTCAATTTGAGTGTAGTGAGTGGCACTCGATCCCGTCGACAGCCCGAAGGCCTGTACTGATCACTAGGGAAGTGAGAGATCTTCCCCGATACCCGCTCTTTACAGCTGAAGACATCATTGTCACTGCCCCGAAGTGGTAACAGTAACGCCGAGTCAAAGGTAGTGATCAGTAGCTGGGATCTAACCCCTCAAAGCTGCCTTAGTTAAATTTCAATTTGAGTGTAGTGAGTGGCACTCGATCCCGTCGACAGCCCGAAGGCCTTGTACTGATCACTAGGGAAGTGAGAGATCTTCCCCGATACCCGCTCTTTACAGCTGAAGACATCATTGTCACTGCCCCGAAGTGGTAACAGTAACGCCGAGTCAAAGGTATTGATCAGTAGCTCGGATCTAACCTCTCAAAGCTGCGTTAGTTAAATTTTAATTTGAGTGTAGTGAGTGGCACTCGATCCCGTCGACAGCCCGAAGGCCTTGTACTGGAACCATTCTCATATGACCACGGGAAGTTGGTGCGTCAGCACATGTCCATGTAACATGCCACAAGTGAAAAAATTCCTAAGTGTTGGTAGAGTTGTAGGAAGGTAGTAGGTAAGGAGAGGCTAAGCTCCAGTAGAGCAAGCTAGCTGATTAGGTAGCGCAGAGCAGCTTTAGCAGCTTAGAGGAGCTCCAGGAGAGCTTTATCGAAACGAGGAGAGGGTTTGAAGTAGGTTAGAGCAGCTAGCTCATTCTTGTGTGGTGAAAATTTTGAAAAATTTAAAACTTCCGAATTTCGACCTGGGACCTTTACCAAAACATTTTTCATCAAATTTCACTGAGCCCCCCCCCTCCCCCCCTCGTTCGGAGAAATTCCTTGAAACAAACTTTGGTGAGGGTCCCAGGTCGAAATGCCACACTTTAGAAAATTTTTAATTTTTCCCATACAAAGTCACTCTGACACTTATAATTTTTTCAGGTGAGCGAGCTACGGACATTCCACCTCCAACCTGGCCGGCACACCACGCCAACCTGGAGAGAGTGCGCATCACAGACCACCGCTCGCTTACGTCGGCCGGCCAGAGGGGGGGACGTCAGCGAAATTTGATGAAACAAACTTTGGTCAGGGTCCCAGGTCGATGATCGGTGTCGGGGTAGGGGGGGGGGGGGAGGGGGGGGGACGTCAGCGGACCTGGCCGGCACACCACGACGCCTTGCACACCTCTACCCACTCTCACGTTCCAGAGGGGGGGACGTCAGCGAAATTTGATGAAACAAACTTTGGTCAGGGTCCCAGGTCGAAGATCGGTGTCGGGGGGGGGGGGGACGTCAGCGGACATGGATGGCACACCACGACGCCTTGCACACCTCTACCCAGTCTCACGTTCCAGAGGGGGGACGTCAGCCACGACGGCGGCCATCTTGCGCGGTCCAGTGGTGGAGTTTTACTTACTACTTCCGTCCAACTCTCATAGACCATTCTTCTTGAAAGTCCCTTATGTAGATGAGGTTAATAAACGTAAGATGAATTCCCTTTTAAGAAGGACTGGTCTGCAAGACAAAATTAAATTTTCTTTTAATGGTGGCAATAATTTAAAGACTTTACTGCATCCTCCAAAGGAAAGGAAGCAATGCAATAGTGACTGTGATACTTGTGCCTGTGCGCTTCATCCAAATAGATGTCACAAAAAGTTTTTGATTTATGAAATCACTTGTAAAGTTTGTAATCAAGTGTTATATTGGTGAAACAGGTCGGAACAGTACAGACCAGACTCCGTGAACACATTTTTAAGGATAATTTTTCAGCAGTGAAATTACATTTTCGTGATGCACACAACACTGACATTTCTACGAGTTCAGTTATATGGAGGATTCTTCATGATAATCTCAGAAGTGTCACTAGGAGGTGTTATTTGGAATCTACGTACATTTCCAAGGTTCGATCCTTCTCTTCTGATGACCAGAGTGTGGGACGTAATCTAATGTACAGTTCTTGATTTTATTTGTGAATATTTACTTCTTTTCTTGTATTTTATCTTATGACTATCTTACTTTTCAAAAACTTTGTGAGTATTATGTAGCTTAGGCCTATTGTACGTGATGTATTATTTTTCCTAGTTTTGACCTTTTGTTGTAAACATAATCTCATTGCTGTAACTTTGCGAATCTCTGTGTCCAATATTCACACGTGAAACAAGCTATGGGTGGGGGGGGGGGGGGGGGCTAAGCGAAACGTTGTGTGCAACCAATACAATTTGTATCCGAGAAGTTATTCTCGCTCTTGATCTAACATTCCGGATACGTGGACTACACATGATTCATAATTTAATGTAATTTGGTTTCTTAAACACAACTGTCAGGAAGGTGCCGCCCCTCTTGTTCGACAGATTGGGAAGCCGGTCAGATGACCCTCTAACAACCGTCCAACTGACTCAACGATGGCAATGGTGTTTCAGTCAGAGGAAGCATCTATCGATCTTTTTGGTGCTTAGAGGTGTATTGGCTAAATGGTCATTATTTGTATTTTAATTTAATGATTTTACATTTATATTAAACACAAGTGTCAGGAAATTTTCATAAATATTTCTTTTGTAAATTCTATCGTAGGATGCCATGAGTTAGTTGAAGAACAGATTGCAATCATCACCTTCAAAAATGAGAAACCGCAGATTTTCAAGTTCGGAAAGTTCTTTGCATTGAGAAATTTGCATTCTATAGCCCTCGTGAAAGGTGGCTCGAATTTGAGAGGAATTGAAGAGGAAATGCGACTTCAATGTCATATCCTTGATATTTGAATCACACCATCGTCACATTTGAGCTCAGAGGCATTGCTTAGGACGGGATAGAGGTCGCAAAAGGCTACTTTGCCAGCCAAAAATCACCTGAGATTTACGCGCATATGATGGTGCGGACCGAACCGATTCGAATGACACCGTTACCGAACTTGTGCGGTGTTTGGAAGGCCGTCAAATCGGGCCGGTGTCCTGAAATATGCCACTTTGTACTACTGGTTATTGACTTGTGGTTACTTTAGGAGATTTTGTATTAATTCAATATTTTTGAAGTAATTTTCAGCAGTAATTGAAGATAATTGCCTGACATGAATAGTGATAGTAAGGAACATGAACTAGGCCATTTTATTTTATAGATGCACGACGTCCACCTTTCACTTCTGGTAAGTTTGATTGATAACTTACTTATTTTACGTGCACCGATAGTGGGCAAACAACTCACTGGCTTTCTTTATAGGCACTGATCTGCCTTATTAATTAATCTCAACTTCCTTTTCTTTGTGCATTTCAACCCAAAGTTGCGCTGGTGTTGAGCGCAGAATGGCAAAAATTAGCAAACAAAAGAAAGAGGAGAGCTGTTCAATGCTAATTGTGCCACTCCAAACCCGGTCGTTTACATAACCCGCGATTTGCATTGGATATTTGAAAAAGCTTAAATAAGACAAAATAAAATGATAGGACTCCAGACTCCGCCTGTAACTAGACCCGAAATATCATACAAACAAATTATTCATTCTCGTGCATAGCTGTCACTGTCTTGATGTCAACTTTCTCCGTCAAACAAAAGTACAGAGACAGCAGTGCATGCAAAGCTTGTAATAGTTCAGAGAATGAACCGTGATAGCGAAAAAAGGACTGTCGTTTCACTCGGTGATTTAATAGAGAAGACAAACCTTCTTACCTCGATCATACTTATGCACTAAAGGTCACATCAGAGACAAAAATGAAATACTAGTTTGTTTGAGAACAAATTACCTCTTACCCTCACGTTAATTGTGTGTGATGGCTCCTCCAAAGAGCATACTAAAATCGAAAGTGCACTATATTTTTTGGAGAATGATGGGGATTTTCCTGCCTGGTAGAGACTGGAGAAAAGCGCGTATGAAGCACCACAACAAGATGAGAGGAGCCGAGTCTCATGCATCTAACTGATAGCGACATTTGATGAACTTTCATCGAAAATGATTGACAATTGATACAGCAATGATTGTTCAGGTAAGCCTATAATGATCTATGATGTAGGTTGCCAGTTAATTTTTCAAAAAACTAAGCTTTATATATTGCCACCCGGAGTCGGAGTCTAATCAAAATGATAGGACTCCGCATCCTGGTTTGCAGATTCCTTTTGTTAGCCACTCGTATTGTCACTGGCGCAAGCGAATGCATGCGTGCATGAGCAGTTGTGGAGAGAGAGTGAAAATGTTAGATGGGCCTATCATGCGTTGAATTACATAACATTTAATTTGAGTCTATAATGAAATGATCAGCTAGCTTTGTAAGAGCTATTTTTCAACGGTCACAAAAAGGGCGAATCACATTATCTTCCCATTGTCCACATCGCTGAGGACAATTTTGAATGTGTCACAGAACTGATGGCTTCATAAAGGTGTCAAACAAAAGATAAATGCAAGCAATTTATTCCTTCAATGAAAATCATGTGGTCTCGTGGCACAGTGGTTAAGTGCTTGGCCTAGCGATCCTTTGGTCCAGAGGTCGAGCCGAAAGTGTCATTGGAAGTCGGCAGGGAGGGCATCCAGACTAAAAGTATAACAGAAAAGTCTGGACTGTGTCAGCACTGTCCAAGCTCAGTAGGGGGGAGCAGTGACTTTAAAGCTTCATTCATTAAATGAATCAATGAAAACATGCAGGAAGTTTGAATACATAGAGTAAGTATATTAGGTAGAGCAGCAACTCATCAATAATGAAATCCACTTTATGTATACAGTTTCGATTTTATTAAATGAACTCGATCTCGCGAGAACCAACATCAATGTCAGATATACAAAGGTTGCACTTTTGGAGAAATTTTGGATTTGACTGATCATGATAGCAATGCAGAATAAAGGATAGTATTTCACAAATCGCTGCATGTCATGTCAACCTGTGTGGAGAGGTAATAATAGTTATCTTTAAATTGGCATATCCGATGGGTTTACCATCACTTGAATACATAGCCTTATCAATAAGAGCACTTTCATGAGGCGTGATCATAACACAAGCTATTAAGCCTTGTCAAGCGGAAGAGACAAAAATTAAGTAACCACTTACAAGAATCAGATTTAACTTTAAAAAGATGCAAAATGGGTCCGGCATGTTACTATTTACAAGGATTTTAGGTGAATCATGGAAATGAATTATTACCGATGACTGTAGAAAATTAAAAACTTGAAATTTCAGCCAAAAAAGCACAATTAACGATGTCCACGTTTTTATGACAGACTTGCATATAATGCAGCTCAAGGAATTTTCCTTTGATAATCAGTCTTTAATTTCCACTTCATTAACGAATATTCATCCTTTTGATATCCAACTTGTTCATTTACTTATAACGGGCGTCATCTCGGTGGCGGTAGTATATAATGCTCGGAATAATTTGAAATTAATAAGCTTTTAATTAAAACGGCTAAAAATTTTTTTTGGACCGATGGAACGTAGTCTCGCAAAAAAACTGAATCTTTCTCATATATAAATTTTCCATATACAGATTTGTACACCAGAACATCTTGCTGACCAACATAGAATGCTCTAGTGAATTCTCTGCTAGACATACATCGCATGAATCTGAGCTCACATCACAACGAACATGAGAGATAAGATACAATAGGGTTAATGACCACAAAATTCATGTTTGAGTCGACACTTTACCTACTCTTGTTTTGAATACATCATTAATACTTCTGTAGCTTCTGTAGCAGATTGTTCTTGATTCGTTGATGTTTTTTTGTAGTCAATAATAGTAGTACTAGTTAGATTGTAATATTAAAATGATGTCGCTGTGGAACGCATTTGAAAAGTAGCCGCCATTATAAAACAACTTGTTCTGAAAAAACAAACACGTGTTTCGATTACTGCGCGACTGAATTAGCGTCGTCGGGTGGTATTACACTTACACTTACAAAGCGAAAATGCAACGGAAAAAGAGTCGATATAGATAATTTTATTCAATCACAATCGGTATTTAAGTTCGGGATATTTACAGTAATCATTCTGTACTTTGTGTGACCGTGTGTATCTCCTTAATACTCAAATTGTAAATTTTTTTAAAGAATATTTATTCTATTAACTCACCGTCAGCTGAATGTACGGAAAAGACTTCAAGATGTCTACGTCTATGTTTCTCCATCTTTTGCAGTTCGGTTGTCGCTGGTTAGATCGCACAGGCAAGATGAAGTCAGAACTGGGAATACAAATTTCAACTTTCCTGATCTCCAACTGTTTGGTCATCTCCGCGAGAGAATTGCTGCGAATTGCGCTTAAACCCGGAGGCAAACGCTGATGTTTACATTCACAGCCGTCAACCGAGAAGTGGAGTTGTTGTTATGGGTGAGCGAGAATTAAACAGAGATGTTTTTCACGACATTGGACGGACGGAAAGTCAATCAGTTGAGATGGAATCTTGGAGAAGAGAAATCATTGAAAATGATGACGATGTCTTCAATTGTACGTTAGGACGCGGTCGGAAGTCTTGAAATTTATTCTTAATAGCTTTCGATAATAAACTAACCTTCAAGCTTTTTAATACACTAAATGTTCAATTTATGTAGGAGCAAATTTTGTTAATTTGAGTTCGCACTTGAAGAAGACTGATGGGTGATAGTTTAAAAATAATGAAAACTCCATTGGTTGCCGATCCATTTTACTACTTCGATGTTCACTACAATTTGCAGCCGACTTCTCCGCTATCTCAGGCATCTTTGTGTCTCAAAGATCTTATGTTGGACCCGTAGAAGTGGGACATGTCATACCAGCAAACTTGGGCCAAATTCATGGCGACGAAGTGAGGTATAGGCAAGTGAGGCTAAATTTGCACATTCTGTGCCTCCCACGGTTCCGTACTGTGACAATACTTTTGTTGTATTTTTCTTGAACGACGATTATTAAATTGTTGACTATTTTAGAATACATGTATATATGTTTTTAACTTATTTACACAAGTGACCACTCAAAAAGTAATGTATGGTAGGAATGATCGCCGTTGACATTTTGAGGATGTTTTTAAGATCTTTTGCACGAAGAATACTGAAATGCCTCTTGAGAAGCTGATTTGATTTCAGTGTTATACTTCCATGTTTGCGATCCGTCTTTGAGCAGTGTGCCTCATATTTTGTTAGTATTCTGAAATGTCCATTTCACAAGACATGAAGAAATTACAGCGGCGATCTCAATAGCCAATTTGTGGTTTGGAGTGTGAATTGTCAATGTTTGGGAACTTGAAGCGTCAAGAGACTCAAATCATCAAAAAAAGGGTTTCCCTTCTAGCGGTCTTTGAGCAAGGCGTTATTGTACCGTGTCCGCGGTGACTTTGCGTCAAAAGACTTTAACCTTCGAATGTTCAATTAATTTACAAAAATATGTGCTAAAAATTCCTATTATGTCAATCATACCATTGTCCTTTGTCTTTGCCGGTTAAGGTTGGTTTGACTTCGTCTTGCGGTAAAAGGTTTGGTTTGACTTTGTCTTGCGGTTGAAGGTGAGTTATGACTTTGTCTTGCCGGTTAAAGGTTGGTTTGCTTGTCTTGCCGGTTACGGTGGGTTTGACTTTGTCTTGCCGGTTAAAGGTTGTTTTGACTTCGTCTTGGCCGGTTACCGTTGGTTGATTCATCTTGCCGGCTAAAGGTTTTTTTACTTCGTCTTGCCGGTTAAAGGGTGGGTTGACTTCGTCTTGCCTGGTTTACCAGTTGGTTTGACTTGCCTTGCGGTTAAAGGTTGGTTTGACTTTGTCTTGCCGGTTTTTTTTTTTTAAAGGTTGGTTTGACTTCGTCTTGCGCGGTTATAAAAGTTGGGGTTGACTTCGTCTTGCCGAGTTACACCAGTTGGTTTGACTTTCGCCTTGCCGGTTAAAAAATAAAGGGGGGGGTTTTGGTTTGACTTTGTCTTGCCGGTTTACCAGGTTTTGGCTTTGACTTCGTCTGTGCCAGGTTTTTAAAAGTCTGGTGGTTGAACTTCGTCTTGCGGGGTTACCAGTTGTTTGACTTTGTCTTGCCGGTTGAAGGTTGGTTTGACTTTGTCTTGCCGGTTGAGGGTTGGGTTGACTTTGTCTTTCCGGTTAAAGGTTGATTTGACTTTGTCTTTCCGGTTAAAGGTTGGTTTGACTTCGTCTAGACTGTTAAAGGTTGGTTTGGCTTCGTCTCTCGGGTTAAAGGTTGGTTAGACTTCGTCTTGCCGGTTAAAGGTTGGGTTGACTTTGTCTTGCCGGTTGCCGGTTGTGTCAGAAAACTCCTCACCGGTTCCAACCCTACAGCGATAGCAGACGTTTTGATTATTTCATGTTGACTGTTTTATTCATCCCATCTATGTTAATGAATTTGAAGTAAAGAAGTGATAAAAAACGAATTTATGAAGTAGAAAACATGAAATTTTGGATCATAAAATCAGAAGTAGAGTTTATAGGTTTTCTAAGCTTAGCATAAAATGCAAAATTTTCTCACCGATTGAAAAATAAAACAAGACTTATTTGATTGTTTGAGGTTTCCGTTGCAAAAGGAGGTTTTCCACAAAGAAGGTGTGCCACTAGAACCAGAACTTCGAAAAGAAAGTTCATTTTGGAAAGTTTTAAAGGTAAGTTTGATGTGGTCTCTTTGTATACGCTGTAATGAGAATGACAGTTTTTTATGACCTATTTGTTCTTTACTACTTTACGTATGTACCCGGGACGAGCAAACCGAATAATTTTGTTAGAAACTTGCTAGCTGTTTGCTAATTTTGTGAAAAATAGAAATTTTGATAAATTCCTACTATGTTTGCTAATTTTGTTAGAGGCCTACCAGTTTCTAAGCAAAATAATAAAATTATAAAAAACTTTTTAATTTTGTTAAATATTTATGAAATGTTAGTCAAATTATCCTAAATGTCAGAACAAAACAATAATTAAATACATGTTTTCAGATAAGATCTGATTATAGCCATCCAAACGCAGTGTGTTGTGTCAGGATCATTATACTTTTGATTGACAAGAATCGATGAGAATTGTCATAATAAAGGCATTGATTCACTAATATCTCTCATTGAAGACCTGATTGATTCGATGCTTGTGTCAAATGAGCTTTGAAAAATAAGTTTCAGGCACCGAATGTAGCAATCCAGATCTTGTGTTCGAAATTGTATGTTTTACTTCCATTAGCTTGTATGATTTCTTGTGTATTATCTTCGTGAAAACTACTTCGGATACGTCATGATATGAGCCTTAAATCGAAGAAAAACAGGTTTAAGTCGTGTGAAATTTCACCGACTCTGAGACTCCTATCAAACTGTAGTAATTCGCTTCAAACTTGCTCTAATCGGTTCTTCACGGAAAACGATAGGGAATTCCGCGTGACGAGAATCCTATATTGGGTGTGTGCTATATTTAGAAGTCTGTATTAAGGCGCTCAGAGAGTTGCTATCATTTCCCGATGTTTCACGAGTGTGTCACGAGCCATGTTGCAACGAGTAATCAGTTTTCATGATTATTTCTAAAGATTACTTTATCGCTAATGTCATCCATAACCTCCTGCAATTATCGAATTTATATTTAGACCTATTCTGAGAAGGGAGTATCATGTTACTTCAAGATGGCGAGGCATCCCGACTTCGAAACATTGAAAAGCATTTTCTTCGCGCGCTCTTACGTCTATCAGTCAGTTCACGGATTTTCCTCAATGAATTGTGTGTCGGGCGGTCGTGATTCCGCTCGTCGAAGTGAAGACTGACGGCGCAGTTTTCTCTATTCATTGATAGATACTGTAATATGCATGTTGTCATCCTTTGTTTAAGATCAATTAGCAGTCGAAGGTGTCACAGATGGAATACTTGGGGGTCATAGTGGGAGTTTGTTGTTTGTTTTGGTGGTTGGTGGGTGGGTTAGGTTTAGGGTGGGGGTGTGGGGGAATTGTTGTATTGGGTGGTGTGTGGGGAGGGGTGGGGTATTGGAGGTGGTGGATATATAGGGGGCGGGGTTTGTTGGTGCTGTTTGGTTTTGTGTTGGGGTGGGGGTATTTTTGTGAAAAGTGGTTATTGAGTGGAGTAGGTTTGTGGTGTTAGGGGTGTGAAGTATGTGGTGGGTTGGGGGTTGCGGTTGTGGTGGGGGTGGGGGTGTTGTGGAGGTGGGTAGCGGTGGGGTTTGGGGTTGTGGGGGGCGGGAGGGGGGGTGGGGGTGTCGAGGGTGGGTTGGGGTGGGGTGGGGTTATTGAGGGTGTGGGTTTATAAGGAGAAGTGAAGTGCGATAGGGGTTTTGGGGGTCGGGGAGGTGGTTGTGGTGTTAGGGGGCTGGTTGGCAGTGTTTGGTGGGGTAGAGGGTCCGGTGTGGTGTAGGGTGGGTGGGGTGGGGGGGGGGGGGCACTGGGGCGGGGGGGGGGGGGATGGGGCTGGGGGGCGTTGGTGGGGGATCTGGGGGGTGTGGGGGGGGGGGGGGTGTTGGTGGGTTGTTGGGGGTGTGGGGGGGGGGGTGGGGGGGCGTATGGTGTAGTGGGGGGGGGGGGCAGTGGGGGGGGGGGGGGGGGGGGGTGTTATGGTGTGTGGATGGTTAGTTTTGTTTGGTTGTTTTGTATTTTTGGCGTATATGTAGATGTTTTGTTCTTTTTGTGTTGTTTTAAGGTTTTTGTTTGTTTTGTTTGTGTGTTGTTTTGTTGATTTTTTATACGGTTTTTTGTTGGTTGTTGTAGTTTTTGTTTTGTTTGAATTGTTTGTTGTATGATTTAAGTTTTTGTTTTGTTTGTTTAGAGATTGTGTGTTTGTTGTTTTGTTTGTTTTTTGTTTGTGTGTTGTGTTGTAATTTTATTGCTACGTGTTGTTTGTAGGTTTGTCGTTTTGTATTTGTTGTTTTAGTTTTTGTGTTATTTTTGTAGTTTGTTGTTGTGGTGGTTGCTCGTGTTGTATATGAGTGTTGTATTGTAGTGCTACGTTGTTGGGTGTTTTGTTAGGTTTGGTGTTGGTTTTGTTTGTGTATAGTGTGTCTTTTTGTGTACTTTTTGTTTTTTTTTGTGGTAGTTTGTATATGTCGTATTTTAGTGTGTGTTTGTGTTGTGTTGTGTGTTTTCTCGTATTTAGTTTGTTGTTGAGTTTTTTATGTTTTGTATTGGTAGTGTATGTTTGTTGTTTGTTGGGTGTGTGTTTTTGTTTAGTTGGTTGTTCAATTGCATGTGTATTGGTATGGATGGTGTGGAGTGTATGTTGGTAATATGTGTTGTTGTTGTTTTGTTGCGGTTTGATATTGGTTTGTGTTATGATGGTGTTTTTGGTTTGTTTTGTGTGGTATGTGTGTATTTGTTTTGTTGTTGTGTTGTTGTGGTGGTGTTATTTGTTGTTGTGTGTTGTTGATGGTGTTTTGGGTATTGTATTGCTTTTTTTTTGTTTTTGTTTTGTAGTTTGTGTTTGTGTGTATGTGTGTCTGGGTTGTGTTGTTTTATGTGTTTGTATATCGTTGTTTTTGTATTTTTGTTTTTTTTTTTTTTGTATGTAGTTGTCAGTGTTTTGTTGTGTTGGTGTTGTTGTATTTGTTTTCCGTATGGTATGTTTTGTTCGTGTGTGTCGTTGGTTTTTTATTTTTGTTTTTTGTATTGTGTTTTGTTGTTGGTTTGTTTTTTTTATGTTTTTGTGTATTAGTGTATTTTTTGTTGTATTTTGTTTTTGTAGGTTTTTTTTGTTTTTTGTATGCTTATATGGGGGTCACTATTTATTCTGACATGTGGTAGCAAATAAAGTGTATTTTTAAATCAGCGCTAATAAACAGATGACTTGGAAAAAAACATTGTAAGCTAACCCATTCAAATTATAATAGTCCTTCAATTACAACTTAAAATGTACATTCAGTTAAAGAATTAATCGTGTGATTCTCTCATGAAGGAGATGGAGACTTCGATCTGATGATGAGGCTATTTCCAAAATAGGGGGTGGTAAATAACATTAATTTCCTCATTAAAAAAATTGCAAGCGTTCTCCGGATTCTCGGATAGAATCCGCAGCGTATGTGGCTGCCTTCCAGTGGCGTGTTTCATTCGGGTGCTTGGTCGGTACGTTGATTGATAGTGTGGTCTCATCAACATGTATCAATATCATAAGAAGTTACTTCCTTGAAATCATCAGCATCGAGTATAGAGAGAGAATCCATATTCTTATGGACAAATCCTCACCACATGACAGCCGGCGCACCTCTTAGCAATGTGCACAGCAGCGCGTCCCATGCGTCATTGAATCTACTGAAAATCTTATTCTTGAGAGAGAAAGAGGGATGCTAAAAAGTAGGTTCTCCACCAATGTGGCATTGATGAAAACTGTCCAAGATTACCTATGACTGAAGTTGAAGTGGTCGTGATTAGATAAATACATCAGGATCACAGGGCTTCTTTGTGGTCAACCCACATACCATATCACTGCACAGCTGGTCCGTATGAAAATTGAAAAAGAATTGAATCTTCTTTTAATTTCGCTGATGATTGATAACTGGTCGATAAATGTAGCTTGCGGTGCACTGCATGATTGCATCTAAAACGTCGATTTGTCAGGCCTACATGCAGGGTTGGCATATGTTTTTTAAGGATACGAATTTTTTGTGGTTTTTATAAATAGGTCAAATAAGATGCTTCACTGTTAATTTGGATTTGTGCAAGACATTTGAGGGTAACGTTATATGTTACTGATTTCAGTTAATGGGGAATTGAATTATTGACATCAGATATCAAATCGGATGTTTCTGCTTAACCGGCATATGTTGTCCACCGTGGGAAAATGGTGTGTTATGGATTAATTCGTGCTGTTGTAAATTAGTTCGAGGATGATAAAAGATATCTTAAGATAGTTAAAAATATCACCTGATGATTCTTATAATAAAAGCTCGCGATCAATAGAAGGAATAACCTGTGTTCATCTTCCTATTTTTTCAATTATTGCTACATTCTGTATGGCCTATTGCCTTTCTCTCATGTGCGTGTCAAATACATTCATACTTTTTGCATCTAGTAACTCTATTGTGCATTTTCAGGACCGCAATATCATTTGTCTTATCAAATGAGATATATAAATGGGAAATGATTATTTGAAACTGACCAAACAGCACAAATCATTTTAGGGTGAGTGGTTTAATTCATTATGAGGAATAAGTGAGTATGATTTTTAGAGGTTCATTTATTATTTTCATTATGAGGTTTATGAGATGAGTTTCAGTTACGAGTGAGGTTATTGGAAATAGAATCCATGGTCACAGCTACAATTGATGGTTGAGTGGAACAATTACGACCAGTTCTGTAGGACTGAGCCATCTGCTGATGGGTGAGTCTTTTAAAATTATGTGATTCTTTGCCACTGCCTCCGAATGTTTTGGTTTTTAGCAGCGATTGAGTTTGCATCTGCTGTTAATCCCTTGGAGCATTTCGCTAGCAGGATGACTTCCCCTCGAGTGCAGAGACAGTTATAATTTGTATTAAATATGTAGGGCGTATTCTTGTTCCAACTGCCTCGAATGTTTTGGCTTTAGCAGCATTGAGTTTGTGTTCTGACTGTTTATCCTTGGAGCATCGTTTCGTTAGCATGATGACAGGCAATCAGTTATAATGCTTAAAATAGTGGTAGGGCTATTCTTGTCACTGCCTCGGCACGTCGATGTTATGGTGTTTAGCAGCATTGTGTTGTTTTTCTGCTGTTAATCCTTTGGAGCATTTCGCTAGCAGGAGTGACTTCGATCAACAATTATATGTTCCATTAATATATCAACGGTTATAATAATTTCAGTCAATGATTTTGCTACGGCGAGTAGGGTAGAACTGTCAATTTTATCATCAGAATGTGATTGGCGAGTCCTGCGGAATGTGTGTTTATGGCGTCAAGATCAAACCCATCAAGATTTTATGATGTGTAAATTTATACTTGTTATAATTATAATGCAATGTTATTTACACACTCGTTAAACTTAGTTTCATCTTGATCATTAAGTGGGATGTCGCTCTGAGGATGAATGTCACATTGTTATTGATAAAACTACAGTTCTTGTCATCTACGGAAATGTTGTTGTGGCAAAATTATTGGGGCTATGTCCTAGAAAACATTCTAAAAATGTTTTAAGGATAACGTTTTTCATAAGTATGTTCATGTATTGTTATTTGAAACATATAACATTTTTGGAAGTGTTTTTATAGCAAATTCTACGACCATTTTCTGAACTGTTTTAGAATGGTGTTTTTGTTGGGAAATTCACGTAAGAGTTGTGTAAAGGATAATATCAGAGACGATAATTGTTGAGGACATTTTTATTAGAATTTTTACCGCAAATAATTTTGCTATTTGCTAAAAATTGGTAAAATCATCAGCTTATGTTAGATAAAAGTATTTGATAAAAATTTTTAGTTAGAAGTTTAGTAATAATGCTTGTCATAGTTAATTTTGCAAAATATTTAGACAAAAGCATCTGGTGTGTTCGTCCCCGGGTAATAGTGGACCCAATTCTACTTCCTCCGCAAAACCTTTTGACAGACCTCATGGCATATAAGTATATATCTTTTCGAAGTATAATTTTAAGGCTTAGTTAATGTGTTTTTAATGATGTGTTGTAGTTGTGTACAAATGCATCAGTAGACTTTGTTAATTACCGACGTGGGCCGAGAAGTCTTCTGTGTCGGTAAAGGAATTGTGAAAAATTGATGAGCCAGGCCGAAGGATTTGGGCCATGATCTACTTAGTGATCGTGCATGATTGTATTTACGGCTATTTTATTTGATGCCACGCGGCTTTCAGTTGATCTGTTCCTGTTTACGTTTTTGGTGTGCATTCAATTGTTTATCTATTACACCAACCAGCATTTTCGATGACCTAAATACCTTTGTACAAATCATAGTCGCCTAAGACGAGTTCAGACAACTTTTGCTAACATATAATTGTTTTGTATGTGTGGAATTTGAGATGTAAATTTATTCCCTTAAATAAACTAGGTGTTATACTTCAGGTACTCTTTTGTGAGTCAATTAAGTAGTATGCGTTTTTGTTCATACATGTTTCGTGTTCGTTGAATTAGTCGGTGTTGCTAAGTTACTGAGGTCAGTTCTTCCCGCACTGTTATTATTATTATGTGTTGCTGCGCCGCTTGATTTTGACAATGTATACCGCGCACATTCGCGCGTGATGTCCCGAACTCTCGGTTGTTTTCACGTGGGTAATAGTGAGATTCAACATTTGCAATGGCGACGAGGGGATAAATGTGATTACTGCTGGAGCACATGGACGCGAATTATCGTACCGGTGCTGTGTTCGAATCCCAGAAGTCTGAAGATTGGAACGAATTTCTTAGTACTTTCGAGAACTACCTCGATAAAATCGTCGATGCTACGAAAGCGCAGGGAAACTTCCGTTGGTTAATTATACTACTGAATTCCATCGGACGAGACGGGATTGGACATACTTCGACGGTGTTAACTTGAAGCCCAAAAATCAGACTACGACGAAGCAGTTGCTGGATTTAAAGCTCACTTCAAGTGGCCGGGACGTCAATTGCCTTCTACGAGAACGAAAACAATTCTTCGAAGACCAAAACATAGGGCAGAGTGTAAACTTCTACAGATTCTACGCGTTGTCGACTACGGCGGTTATTAAGGAATGTGAATTTTCCGGTGCTACTCAAGCGGTTCTTCTACGTGACATTTTCGTTTGTGGTAATTTACAATATACTTTCTAGGGTGAACGTCTTCTCGCTGAGGTACGCCACCGTGCTTTAGAATTTGATTTGAAACCGCGTTGTCCAAGGACTGAAGGCCTACCAGATACGTGCCCTCGGCATAAAAAAGGGGACCGAAAGGAAACAGTGGTGCCGCAGATCTGTGTTCAAAATTTGCGTCGTTCCTAATGGTACAAGGTCCTCAGCTTCGTTTGGTTCCAGAAGTCTGTAAACCTGCTGCGTTTTCAAAATTCAACCTCAGAGAATATGGCCTACGGAACGAGGAAGGTTGCTATCGACATGCACTTCTACTAATCATTGGAGCGAGAACGACTCATCCTGTCCTGCGCGGGAACTGTCGATTGTGCAGTGCAATTGTAATCGTAAGGGACATTTTCAAAGCTGCGTGCTTGAATCTACACAGTGCTATCCGTTCAAACCCAACCCTGCTGATCAGTCTGTAAACGAACGACTGCTGCGGTTGTGTGCTTCTAATGATCCCAGTGTTCTCTAGTGCTTCGCAATTTCAAAATACCCACGTTTGCTTTCTTACATTAATACTAACGAGTTTTCATTTTTGCAACTGATATAATAGCACGAAATGGCATGTTCTGATTGATGAACGTCAATGATGCGCGTGATTTTTGAGTCTCATTCAAAATTGTAAAACGTTTTGATAGATACAGGTGCGCAAACGTGTAATGCCATTTCCACTGTGATTGTATAACAGTTTGAATTCGATTTCTCCTACTTCAACAGGTATAAACGCCTGGGGAACATTTTCCCGTTACTGTTTTGGGTACTACTGAAATTAATGTTTGTTATAAGTCAGTATCAGATGAATGCATTATTTTATGTCGTTGATTTGCCTCTACTGTTTAACACCCTCTATTAAGTTATTTACTCTTTGTAAACAACTAGGTTTGATTGCTGAGCTTGCTCAGCTGAGTATTGGAAGAGTTTTCCGAAAATATTGTGGCTAAGTTTTCTCATGTTTTTGATAGGCAAGGTATTTTGACTACAGGCTACAAGTATTCAGTTTCACTCAAGTCTAATGCTGTTCCTTTCAGTCCACCTGCCAGAAGGTTGGCTCCCGCGTTACACGCTAAAGTTAAGGCAGAACTAGAGAGGTTAGAAGATACGGGTATTATCCGCCGTATCATAGAGCCCAGTCAGTTTTGTGCGCCTATGGTTATTGCCCATAAAAAGTCGGGTGAAATTCGAATAATTTCTGTACTGATTTTCGTAAACTGAACGAAAACATTTTGCGGTGAGCAGTTCCAAATTCCTACGTTTGAGGAGCTAGCTATTTTTTGGAAAGTTGTTAAACCAAAGTACTTCTCTCAGTTGGATTGTAAAAGTGGGTTTTATCAAATTCCAGTACAAGAGGATTCACAGCATTTCTTATCTTTCTCTACACCGTTTGGCCGGTATACGTATACGAAGTTGCCGTTCGGTATCAGTGTTGCTCCTGAGGTATTTTCGCAATGCATGTATACAGTTCTAGAAGGCATTCCTAATATAATGTCCAGAATTTATGTTGATGACATTATTGTCTGGGGTTCGTCTCGGAGGTAACATGATCGTACTTTGAATACAGTTTTTACAGTGCACGTAGATTCTGCCGGCTTAGCGCTGAACCGTTCAAAATGCAAGGTTTTGCCTGTTCAGTCAATTTCATTTTTTAGGACATGTTTGGTCCGTCGATGGCATATTCTACCGTGCCCTACTAAGGTGGCGGCTATTTCTAAGATGTCATTTTCCTGATTGTGCCTGCCTCTTAATTACGTTCATTCTTAGGATTGGCTACTTATGTTTATGGCCAGCGTCGATGTCCCTCACTTCAGTTCTCTTGTTACGATGCCGCTGTGGAAATCTCTTGAAAGTGAGTGGTAATTCCTCCATAACATGGGATGATAATTCGAAGGACCCGCTTTTCTCTCTGTTTAAAAGTGCAATTGCCTAATTCCTACTTTGTGTTCATTCCTCGATCCAACTAATAAGATTTCTGTTCAAGTTGATGCTAGTGGAGTCGGTCTAGGGGCGGCGGCTGTTATGCAGTGGGCGATTCTGTCATTTCCTTTGCCTCACGTGCTCTCACCGATGTCGAAAAAAGATACTCTCAATAGAGAGGGACATTTGCTTTCTATTTGTTTTGTCGCTAGGCGTATGAAAACGGTTTTTCCAATGATATTATTGCCTGTTCGATTTGAGTTTAAAAACTGATCATGCGCCGTTATTGAGTCTTTTGCGCAAACCTATTGATAAAATTTCTTGCCGAATGCAAAGATGATAGTAGCTATTCAACAGTACCAGTTTGATATCAAACACATTCGGGGTCTTGATAACGTTATTGCTGACGGTTGTCCAGAAATCCTTAGTTTCTCAAGCAACTCCAGAAGAAACTGCTGAGTATTCTGTTTGCTTCATGTTGAAATCTCTCTCGCTTGATTTGAGTCGAATTGCTGTGAATCGGTTAAAGATTCATTGTTATCAGCTGTTGCCACGGCAGTTAATTCTAATTGGCCCGTAGTTGCAAAAGTTTGAAACCGTTCTACTCTTTCCGTCAGGAAATTTCCTTGAAACACGGTAGAAATCCTG
Organism: Prostheceraeus crozeri; assembly: GCA_907163375.1. NCBI lineage: Eukaryota > Metazoa > Platyhelminthes > Polycladida > Euryleptidae > Prostheceraeus > Prostheceraeus crozeri. The sequence goes on from CAJQUW010008909.1 coordinate 85,800, forward strand.
ATGAATTTATCCTTTGTAAAGGGAATGTCGTGATATTGCCGAAGTCTTGCAGACTGCTTTTATTGAACTAGCTCACGAAGAGCATGCTGGCGTAAACAAAATCAAAGCTGTCTTGCGTACGCTCGTATATTGGCCAGGTATGTCTGGTGATATTGAAGATTTTTGTCGTAAGTGTATTTCTTGTACTACATATTCAAACCGCGGAGATAATCCACTTCTGACAGTTGTATCAGAGTCAGTATCAATTCCTTGGGAGGTTGTTTCTGTTCATTTGACCGGTCCTTCTGAACTTTTAGAGGGAAATGTACTTTTAACCCTCATTGACCTTCATTCTCGCTATCCTGAGGTTCATATTCTGAAACAGGGCAACTCACAAAGTATAATACAAGCCCTTACATACACTTTTAGTAAATTCGGGATGCCAAAGAAAATATTGTCAGATAATGGGACTCCATTTTGTTTCTGCTGAATTTTCTTCATTCTTATTGAATTGTGGAGTTAAGCATGTTCGTGCTTCAAACTTTAATCCGAGATGTAATGGCACTATTGAAAGATTCCATTCTACGCTAAAGAGTCGATTGAAGCGTATTATTCATGAACATCGAGTTCCTCTGTGGAAGGCTATTCAAGCGATTTTGTATGATCTTCGGGCATCTCCGCATGATATAAATGGCGAGACGCCGTCTTCTTTCGACTCTTCGGTCGTTCCATGCCTACTAAGCTTTCACGCGCTCTTCTTGTTAAAAATGAATCTCCCACTTGCAGAAAACGAAAAGTTGACGTTGAGTATGATAATCGTTGGTCAATTAGTCGACCATATGATCCAGGTACTAAAGTTCGTGTGAGAAAGGGGGATGGGCAACCATTCGATTTCACGGGTACTGTGAAAAGAAAAGTATCGGATTATACTTATGAAATTGACTTTGGAAATTACGTTAGGAATTATAACCAACGCCATATAAAACATATGTATGACGATAGTACTGATGATGGGTTACTTTATTTTGATGCGGACGAGGCCTACGATTCTGTTGAAGCACCTATGGTTGAGGATTCAGTACCTACTTTTTCTCCTTCCCCTCGTAGTGCGTCTAATGATATACCAGCACGTGTTCAGAGAGGTAGACTTCGTAAACCTATTGATCGCTATGGTGTTGTACCGTACTAATAATACAGTAATCTGTTTTATCGAGTGTTAATGGCATGATTTTATTGAGTGTTCTACTTCTTTGTGCGTAAGTTCTTTCCCTTGAACTATCGGACTCATTACATCTTGGCTTTTATCGTTTTCTTGTAATTTGTTAAACATGCTTTGTTGCTGGTACGAGTAAATTTGTAATTTTTCTAAGAAAAGGGTGAATGTGGAATTTGAGATGTAAATTTATTCCCTTAAATAAACTAGGTGTTATACTTCAGGTACTCTTTTGTGAGTCAATTAAGTAGTATGCGTTTTTGTTCATACATGTTCGTGTCGTGAATTATCGGTGTTGCTAAGTTACTGGGTCAGTTCTCCCGCACTGTTATATATATGTGTCTGCGCGCTTGATTTTGAAATATACCGCACATCGCGCTGTCCCGAACGGTTGTTTTCACGTGGTAATAAGATTCAACAGTATGGTAAATGTTTTAAATTTGACTTTGAATGTATTTTCGTGTATCTCCTCATTGTCAAGGTAAAGTGCTTGATGACTTCCAAATTCAAGATCAAAGAGATTATTATTAAAGACAATTAACCACTTCAATTTTTGTTTTCATTTTTCAACCAAAGGAAAAGCAGCTTGGAGTAGACTGCTGCATAAACCTATTACTACTGCTGTCAGAACGATTCATATTCTCAAACGTTCACCCAGCTGAAGGCCTCAGAAAGAAAAGGTTGCCAAATGCTCTGCTCAAAAGACCATTTTAAGTTAAAATTCTTAAAAATTAAACTTAAAATTTTTAACAAAACTGAATTCACAATTATTGAGATTTACCAGCAAAATGTTGTAGTACATTTTTCACTGTGAAACTTGATATCGATATATCAGAATCATCGGAAATTAAGCGATAATTCTACATCGGCAAATAATTAAGCGATTTCGCAGACATAATATCGAGATGAGAAGTATCGGAAATAGGGCGACAATTCGATATCGGTCGATGGACAATTCGCTCACTTTTCGATTATGAATTGATTGGAAATTGTACGATTTCACGATTGATCGCTTTCTCGCTGTTGAATCGAGAAAACGCTTTGAATCCGAGCATTTTCCGATCAATTTTTGCCACCGGGAAATCACTTGATCTGATGTTGTTAAAACATGGGGAATGTATGAATACGCGAGGGCGAGCGTTTATAGTTTGCGCGTTGTATACGCTGCCGCTTGAACCACGGATGAACCGCGAAGCATGTTCTGTCTTCTCTGAGCATGAAATTGAAGTCCTATTACATTGTTTAGCCTCTGATACATGCAGACACATGAGACACAAAGTCTGTATAACAGGACTGCCGACAGATGTTGCAGCAATGTCACGCATATCCACGGATGTTTGAGGTCATGTGTAATTACGCGTGGCATGTCACCTATAGTGTTACTTGTGTGGAGAAAAAAGTTTGAGCAACTTTTACATGCAGGTGTTTTTTCTCTCTTTGAAAACTCTGATTCAGAAATCAATAATCAAACAAAAATCTCGAAAACGCATTTTGTCAAAGGAAAATGTTGATATTAAGTAGTAGATCTTGACTTGACATAATTACTTGTCTGCAAATGAGATTCAGTGTCCGTTTTTGTCCCAATCAGTCATCCCATCTTACGGTACAAAAATAAAAATGAAATATTTTCCCGTCTTGCTACAATTTAAGCGGTCGATGAAGGTTAAACAATGTGGATATGCTGCCCATGAAAATATCTGCGATCAATTTCTATTAGCATTGGAAGACATTTAATGTTCGTGTTAAAATGAGAAAATCGACATTCCACAACGATAAAAATGCTCATCCACCATAAGACTTTCTATGGAATTGTCAATTTCTATGATCTGAAATAATGTTTAGGAGTCTATGATCCTGCAGTGTCGATATCTCTATTACTGCCATATTTCTATTCCACTGCTAATGCTGACATTTGTATTTCATTTTGAATTTCAAATTCTTCTATTTCTCAGACAACTTCATTCGATATCATTCCTTCTGCCTGCAATGTGTTTTGTGAATAATTTGTTTAAGAAGTTGTCATTTGGATAAAAGAGGAGGAAATTGTATCAACAAATGAGAAAGTTATTTAAATGAGAAAATGAATTGGAAACTTGTCAAATCGACGGCCATTTATTTGCAAAATGAAAATGAACAGAAATCAAAATTTATTTCATTTCAATTAAAAAAGAAAAATTTGCAGGAAAATTTATTAGAAAAGAAAAAAGTTTCAAATTTCATCGATGAAGAGGCGAAGAGTCTTTCCGGGAACAATAACAAAGACTTCATCATCGTCATCCAGGAGTTTTCGTGTCTTCTCCTTCACATCATTGAATTCGAATTCATTTCCATCGACATCTGTGTATTCTCTGAGCAACCATCTTCCCGTCCCGAACAAACGTCTTCCACCTCTTGAAACGGCGATCTCCTGCGATATTCGCGTCCTCTGCGGTCTCCGTCCAAATTCCCTTCCGACAACATTTCGAAGGTCTCCAACAGTTGTCGGAGTTGGGAGTTGGAAGGTGCAGCGATGAGGAGGACGGTTCTTCCTCCACAGATCGAACTCAGCTGCAAAGAAGAGAAAATGTTTTGAAAGAATTTGTTTTGGAAGTTCTTCTCTTCTGTCAAGGACTTCTATAAATAATACTATAAGAAGAAAGTTGTTGAAATAAAAGAACAAATGAATAGAAAATACTTCTGCAGGACAATCAGCAGTTCTGTTAATTTTCCAATTATAAAATGTGAAAAATGATTCAATTAACAGAAGAGAAGAACTTCTATAAATAATACTATGGCCAGGACGTTCGGTAGCGATTCAGTAGGGAAATTAATGTAGGCTGGTTATCTGAAGTTCCGATACTCCGTGTTGATTAAGAATTGCACCGATTAAGTACATTGGTTAAGTTACACGACAGGAATGGTGACAAATTTCTATCATAAGACGTTGCCTGTTGCGTTGTTATTGTTCTCTACACGAGGATTGAGGAAGGTTATGGTTATCGATTTCCTCAACGACGCCTCGCAGTGCACGTATCACCGAGTTGATGCTGCGCCGTAACTTGACCCCGTCTTACTCTCAGCAGTCATTCGATGGAGTTAATCGTGTTGTGTCGACTATAGCTTGTCCATCTAGCTGACTGTGTCTTCGTCATATTCCATTGCATTTTTCTTACTACATATTCTACTGCATTTCGACCGACGTAATGCCACGTAAATGTACCGTTGGATATTGTAAGTCCAATTATGACTCCACTAGCGAAAAAGTGACTGTCTTCGGTTTCCCACCCGATGAAGCTGAGCGACAGAGATGGCTTGACGCTCTACCGAATCGAGTCACGAAAGTAACCAGAAATATTGGTGTGTGTGTGCCAAGCACTGGTCATCAAATGCGGAGATGGTGCAGACAACTCGCTTTTCACGTCCCCGAGATCCACCGTCGATTTTTCTCAATTGCCCGCCATCAGTTTTACGGAGTGCTCCTTCCTCCCGGAATATTGAGTCGCGAAAGGTTTGTCTGACCACCAGAGGAACAATTCTGACGAATGGGAAGAGTTTCCAAAAGCGGGATAAGTTACCGGCATGGAATGATTTCACATTATCCATTCAGACATCTGACTTCGTGAAAGTGAACAAATTGTGTGTGACAGTAAGTCCTGATGACTCTTTCATCATTCTATCTCGTCTAATTGGTGATCTAGCAGATTTGTCGATCCGTATTTCTTCTAATTTCAATACTACAGCCTTTCATTTCCGCAATCAAATTGACATTCGTGATCTTTTAGGATTTCAATGTAAGGTAAATAGCTATTCACAAATTGAAGCCATAGTTGCTCGAGCACAAAATGTTTCTCTTGATGTTGATTCTTTGTTAAAACATACAGTTCGAGATGCAGAATCTATTATAGAACTATGTGATAATGCAGAGTGTAGTGATAAGCAACTGTTTTTATTGAGACAGTTATTGTATACTGTTGTGAAACCGCATGAATACTCTTCATCTACTTTAAAACTCTCAACTGAACTAATGCTAAATGGAAGAAAGACGTATGAATCATTTCGTAATATATTAACATTACCGAGTAGAAATACTGTTAAAGGTCATATCCATTGCTCCACCTATTGAGGCTGCGAAAGAAACTTTGCAAACTGTTTTATCAGGCTTCACAGGTTTACAACGCAAACTATGTTTGTTATATGACGAGGTTTACATAAAACCTTCTGTAAGATACAGAAATAAACATGTCATCGGTTGGGCCGAAGATGATAATACAAAAGTCGCGAAGACAGTGCTAGCAGTCATGGCAAAACCATTGATGACCAAAGAAAGTTTCGTTATCAGATTGGTGCCTATTCATTGCTTGACATCTGAATTTTTGCTCAAAATATTGTTGGACATATTCAAGACAATCTCAGAATGTGACAGCGAAGTCTTCGCATTGATTTGTGATTGTCATTCAACTAATCGAAAAGTTTTTCAGTCTCTTAGAAAATCTGACGATGAACCTTGGCTTGGTCACCATTCGTCCCTTGACAAAGACTTCTTTTTGTTATTCGATAGCGTTCATTTACTCAAGTCCATACGAAATAACTGGATATCCGAAAAAATGAAGGAAATTCGCATCCAATCACCAGATTCTGAAGATATTAAAGCCAAGTGGTCAGATGTCGTTGGCATCTACAAAAAAGAGTCATGCAATATTGTACGCCGCACAAAGTTGAGTCGTGATTCTTGTTTCCCTTCATCATTTGATCTACAGAAAGTTTCACTAGCTGTTAACGTTTTTCATGATAAAAACCGTTGCGGCATTAGTCGAAGACGGGAAACAGGACACAGCAAAATTCGTGTCCTTGGTGTTGCGTTTCTGGAAAATAGTTAACGTCAAGAACCCTGAGACGCATACATTTCTCAACGATCCTGATCGTAAACCTTTCAGTGAACCTTCTGATCCAAGGTTAGAATTCTTGGAGAACTTTGCCAATTCAATTTCCAAAATGCCAGGAAATAGCGCTGTTGGCCGTATTAAATCACTTACCACATTACGCGTGATGCTCTTCATCAGACAATTCATGCTCTTGTGACAATGACCAAAAAATTATTGAATGACAATGCATGTAGATTCGTATTGATGGGAATGTTCCAAACAGATCCCTTAGAAAGCGAATTTGGGATATACCGTCAGGCCAGCGGCGGCAACTTTCTTATTGGGTTTGAGCAGATTCTCAACACTGCTGAACTTCGCAGATTGGCACTCTTCTCAAAGTACGCCATTACTGAGACTGTGCAAACGGAACATGTCCATTCTGACTGCTGTCAGTCCGATGTAAGCGACGAAGAGCTTGAGACTATGGATGAAATATTCATTCATGCAGAAGCACTGACGGTAGATGAAAAGACGTCTTTATTCTACATTTGCGGATACGTGGAATTTAAAGAAGGTGAGCAAGAAAATCAATCGTCATCGGATACATTTCCTACAGTAAGCGCAGACTACAGTAACAGCTCATGCTTTACTCATTTAGTTAGTGGAGGGAAGCTTAAATTTCCGTCGGAGAATTTATTTGAATTTTCTTTGTCATGTTTTTCATTTTATAAAAAACACAAACAAACTTGCGCGATTAGGACAACAAAAATATTTCAGGTGTTACATGATCTCTTTCATTACAGCAACCCCATTTCTTCTTCATATTCTGTCTGTAAGAGATTAGCAAATATATTTTTCAAAGGTTTTGTCACTATGAAAACTGATATCTTGAATTCGGAAAAACATCGCAATCGGAAACGGAAATTCACAGAATAATGACTGTCATCACAATTTTATTTGTATTTCTATGTGTTATGACACTGCTGTTTGAACTTTTATGCCAATAGTGCATTTTTTGAAAAAATAACAACCGCATTGACTACTTCTGTTGCTCTTTTATTCGAAAAATAGGGCTGTATGTAGGTACTATAAACTGACAGTATGTCGATCGGATTTTGGGTTTTGTGTTAACTTATTTTATATAGGGCTTATAGCCCTAATTAACCGATAATTTATACTAAAGGAGAAACAACGGTACTTCTATTCTCCTCCCCAACAAATTCAAAGAGCTCTAGAAAACGCTAAATTTAACAAATGACTTTGAAATTGTACGATAAGATAGATATGGGTATGGACTGTATTCAGTTAAATTTTCTTTTCAATCTGATCAATACTTCAGGGGTAAGAGAAAATCTCATACCAATTACCTTAGGAGACTATGGCAGATATCCGCCATTCGACTAGTGAAAGCCGCAACATCGATACCGGTATTAGCAGATGACTAAGTGCAAAACAAATAAAGTCTCCTAGAAATCATCGACCTCGACAGCTTCAGTTGAATCTTAGGGAAGAATAACTTCTGAATAAGGCACAAAAGGATAAAGCACAGCTCGAATTTTAAGAATTTTGAAGCTGAAAAGTTTCAACATGTTGGGGGGGGGGATTAACAATAACAATCAAAGACAATCAATTCTTAGTCTTTGATAACAATATAACAGGCAACGTCTTTTGATAGAAATTTGTCACCATTCCTGTCGTGTAACTTAATCAATGTACTTAATAGGAGCAATTCTTAATCAACACGGAGTACCGGAACTTCCGATAACCAGCCTACATTAATTTCCCTACTGAATCGCTACCGAACGTCCTAGCCATAGTATTATTTATAGAAGTCCTTGCTTCTGTTAATTGAATCATTTTTCACATTTTATAATTGGAAAATTAACAGAACTGCTGATTGTCCTGCAGAAGTATTTTCTATTCATTTGTTCTTTTATTTCAACAACTTTCTTCTTCTCAAATGAAAAATAAAAGTTTTTCTATTTCATGAAAATGTTTTCTTCTTTATTCAAATTCCAAAATTAAATTAAACAAATTCAAAGCGTCGACTGTTGTTGAATATTCATGAAAATTCCAAAAATCAAAGAATAAACAAGAGAAGTCGACGTAAAACTAATTTCCAAAGTTGTTGAATAATTTTCAATCATTTTATTGCAGAAACAAAATATAAATTCATCAAAATAAAATTCTAATAACAAAGAATCAGCGGAAAATAATAATCCTTGAAAATTAAAGATAAAATAGAAGAACGATTGAAACGATTTCAAAAAGAAATTCTAAAATTTGAGAAAAAATTACGGAAATTACAAAATTTAAATTAAATTCTAAAATTTCTTGAAGACAAAATGCTTCACAAACTAAGAAAACATCGCAGATATTCAATAACAAATATTGTCGATAGAACATTGTTCTCTTAGTTTGATGTAAACCATCATTATCATTCAAATAAAATAACAATGTTATCTATTAAACAAACAATGTTCAACTATTTTAAATCAAAAATAGCAAAACTATCGGCAGAAGTTTCGAAACTACTTGCTAATTAATTGCTTTAACTTTTATGATTATAATGAATTAATAAATCGAAGTTTTATGAAAATAGTGGACCGCGTGCTAAAAACTGCTAAGCTACTGGAAGCAAATTTGACAACAAAAGGAAAATGTTGAAAATTTATTCAAGTAGACACCAACTGTTTTCGATCGATAGCAAGTTTCAATACTCAAAACCGACGAAATATTTGTCAATTTCCAATAAGTTTTTGTTCTCATTTATTGGAAAAGTGAAAATAAATAAAACATCGAAAAATAGTGCTAAAAATAACGCTGCTTTAAAGACAGAATTAAGAAAATCGAAATAGTCATTTCAAGTCCGTGAAACACTTATTCAGAACTCAAAGCTATTTACTAGAATTTCAGTGATAATTCTGACTTACCTTCAACCGTAAGTCTTTGTTGAGGAGCTGCATGACGCCGACCCGCCGTTCCTGTAGCTCCCATTGGAGCATCTGTCAAAATAAAAGCAAATTCATTAATCCATTGAACCAGAGAAATTTAACGTCATGATATCATATAACACCAAAATGTCAACAGACTCATGCATCCGTAATGTGCTTGCAGAATCAACGCTGATACTAAAAGACTACTACAGTGATTTTCTGCAGAACTGTGTATTCAAACGGAATAAATCATCAGTGTTGCCACTCGCCTTATTCACATGAAAAACGCAGCCGGCGAGTGGATATGACAATGAACACTTCATCGCATGAAATTCTCGACAGCATTTTTTCAATCAACACAGACTACACTGTCACCTCATTGCAATGTTTGCATATCCACAAATTAATTCTCATTTCCGTGAAAATCATTTGAATAATCTAAATAAAACGGTCGTATGCTTCTGCATTGCAGATACAGTAGCCAGGAAGTAATTCATTCAGAAGTCAGTCAGTTTCTGACAATTCGAATGTTATCTACAGTTTTCAGTGAGTGCACTTGCAGTACATTGGCAGAGTTGGTAGACCGCTTGGTGACAGAATTCACATCACAAAACGTTGTCGACCGCGCTCTAATCGGCCAGCATCCACTGTCATCACTCGTCATTTTCCATTATGTTCTTGTAGATGACGCATTGGATCGCTTTAAGATTGCTTTCCTTCCTCGTACTTTCCTGCTATTGTGCATCTACGAGGCATTGCGTATTAAACGGTTTGCATCTGACCTTTGTGTTCAGAAAGATATCTTGTTCACTTGGTGATCTTTTGTGATAACACCTTCATGACGAAAGCGCTCGTTGATGTCTTTAGTGTCTTTGCACATTTACACATTAAGAAATCGTTAAAGCGAAAATAAAGTTCTGAACTGGTCATTTATTCAATTTCTGGTTTTTGTATTGCAAAGATGCTAGAGCAACGTCAACATTTGAGGCTAAAATCTTGATTAGATTTAGTTTCCTTCATGATAACGAAATCAAAGAAATTGGCAAAGATTATGAATATGATGTTTCAAAACCTGAGTATTGTGTCATTCTTTTTATTTCTATTATATATTTCTATAGTGTGTATTATATATAAGTCTGCATGCGATCAGAGCAGGCTTTTGATAAGCTTGCCCACAGACTTTTCATACAGAAATGTGCTACATCATGGGAGGTATGGGACGCAATTTTCACCCGCTGAATTGTTAAGCTAACGAGAGCGAACGCTCCGACTGCTGACTAAACGTTAGTAGAACTTGTGACCATAAAACAGGGGAGTTACCTTTTTACTTTTCTCGACTGTGAAAATCGTGATATTCAAGAACAACATTTCCAGCATGATGTTGCAATTCTTTGCATTTTTATCAGTGTATTTAAAAAGTGGTTCTTGCATCGACAATCTATGTATTGAGTGCACTGAGATATCATTGTAGTTCCTCGCACTAGTGCAAGAACTCAATATCATGCAGGAAATATAACACTGCACAGCTAACCGTGCTTCCCTTGTAATTGAAATCACTGTCTATGTTACTTCGCGTCTCGTTCTTCAAATACCATAAACAGTTCGTTCGATTATGGTGGATGCATTGCAAGCCATGAGGTAAACATCTTATTGATCGCGTAGAAATGTAGCTTGTCAATGAGGTCGGAATTTTAGCTATCTGTGCTTTCTGGTCCACACTATGATCTTCAATTATTCTACTACCAAGATATCTACACATAGGGTGGGTAACAATCATGGACTTCTAAATATCTAGGAGTCCATGGTAACAATGTAGTACAATGTACGCTAGCAGCCTCGGATTTCTACGATTTTCTTGCTCGTCTTGATTCATAGAATAGCTTCTTTTCTTGTCTTTCTCATACGATGATAAAAATCATCACAGCAATCATTTAGAAAGAATATGATTCTTACTAAATTGAACAAATTAGCGCGTTTAAGCATTCAACTGTCAGTGGCAAAAGCAATGCTGTTGTATTGAATCATGTACCCCCCCATACTAAATCATGTACAGTAGAGAAGTTTTACTTTTACGGAAAGTGCGCGGTGTTTCGGTGGAACAAATGACAGTCTGGCTACTAGAAAAACATTGAAATAGGCAGAGATAATTATCAGTATTTGAAATCAACATTTTCATTATAGAATTGACCATACCATAAATCTTCTCACCATAAGCGTTATAACGTCACATAAATTATATTTTTCAGAATGTATAGGCAGGATAGATTTTTGTTTCGTTGGACTGACAAGCATCTAAGACCCCAACAATTTTCTCAGTGTTCAGCGGTAAATAACAGCTGTTCTTTCATAATTTGTGATTCCAACAGTCGAGCAAGTTCGGCAAGAGCTTTCTTATTACCCTGTTCTTTTTGTTGTGTTTCGATAATCGAATTTCAGACACAAATGAATAAAGTTAGCACGATATCAAACTGCAGCGAACCAAGTATTCCACCTTGTGACGATTGGATTTGGAGGACATGTTGGATTTTCAACGTTACACGACCTCAGAGAAGACAAAAAACGATTTCCTCGGGATGGTGCTTCTACCAAAATAGATTTGATCAATGCAATAAACCTGTCCATTTCTGGGAATGAATGCCTCCAGGCATTTCCTGCAAATTCACAACATGAGCAAGACAATGAATGTAGTTGCAGTTTGGCCACAACAATGAAAGTATATCAGTCCAACATTTGCGCATTTAAGATGCACCATCAGTCACAAAATACAAAATCAATCGAAAAGTTGCTACGGCATTGAATGTCTGTGAAACTGTGGAAAGATTGACGGTCTCGAGGATAAGGGATTTCACCACCAATTGTGATTTTGAATCTTCGTTTTCGAGAGGTCGGAAAAGAGGGTTCACAAGTGGACGATTCAATGGATCAGTTGTTTCATCTGTGAGAATTGCGATGCTTTCACCTTTGGTAAAAATATTCCTTTAAATTGAGCATCTGTATCAGCAAATAGTTTGGGAAACCAGTTATAGCGAAGATTGGAAGCATTAGGGATAGAACCATTTCCCTGAACATGTTTTGTAAAAATGCTTCAGGTTCCAGTGATTGCAATAGATTTTCATGCTTTTTGCCTATGATAGAATCTTTTATAGTCTGAGAGTGAATGTGATCAATCGCTTTCTTGCATACTGAGCAAAATGAAACACCACCACCAGCGTACAAATCTTTTCCGAACTCTTTGCTTCTACTGGCTGCCGCTATTCGCGTCGACACTATTCGCGTACGCACGGATCTCAATACTTCCCTTCAATCACAGATTGCTGATATGACAAATATTATCAACGATGCGATTCATTTAGTTCGACAGAATTGAAGTTTTAAAGGCATTTAATACCATTGACTGATATTTTAAATGCCTTTCATTTGTTGAATTGCTCGTTTTTGTATCAATCAATTTTCATCATATTCAGCGTTTTGTTTCTCCGTTTTTCCGCGCTTCGCGGAAAACAGTTGGCTCTGGTAATGAGCAATGATGTTACATCGCATGGCTGGCATCAATTTTCCGGACAAGATGAATAATTCAATTAAATCACGGCACGGCTAAAAGAATTCGAAGATTACAGGAAACGGAAGGGCCTGAAATACAAGCATATAATGTCTAATGCAGGTACTCTTAAGTTAATGATTGTGCGCTTTATTTGCTGGCTATTCTTCACAAAGGAGTCAAAATTTAACAATATATCTCAAAACAACAACACTACACGAATTGGTTGAAAATCGAGTAGCGGTCACTTCTGTGAAAAAGTCTGCAAATTGAAAGTTATGCATAGGGACCTGAGTCTAACATGGGGCGGCAATTGAAGTGATATGAGATCTATCTGGCGAGGGACGGAAATGAGACTGCATAGGAGACACTGAGTTCTAACATAGGGGCAGCAATTGAAGTTGGTGGGAGATATCTGATCTGCGAGGACGGTAAATGAGACTGGCATAGGGACCTGAGTCTAACATGCGGGCGGCCAATTTGAACGTGGTGGGAGGATATCTATTCTGCGAATGGGACGGTAAATGAGACTGCAGAGGGACTGCGTTAAATGGGGCGCAATTGAAGTGATATGAGTTATCTATCTGGAGGACGAAATGAGAAGCATAGGACGGAGTCTAACATGGGGCGGCAATTGAAGTGATTATGTGATATCTATCTGCGAGGGACGGAAATGAGGCACTGCATAGGGAACCTGAGTCTAACATGGGGCAGCAATTGAAGTGATATGAGATAATCTATCTGCGAGGGACGGAAATGAGACTGCAGTAGGACCCTTGAGTCTAACATGGGGCGGCAATTGAAAGTGGTGGGAGATATCTTTCTGCGAGGGAACGGGTAAATGAGACCTGCATAGCGACTGAGTCTAACATGGGGCGGCGAATTGAAGTGGGTGGGAGATATCTATCTGCGAGGGACGGAAATGAGGACTGCATAGGGGACCTGAGTCTAACATGGGTGGCGGACATAAAATTTGAAGTGATATGAGATATCTGTCTGTGAGGGACGGAAATGAGACTGCATTAGGACTGAGTCTACCATTCCATGGGCGGCAATTGAAGTGGGAGAGGGGAGATTATCTATCTGCGAGGACGGAAATTGAGACTTGCATAGGGACCCTGAGTTAACATGGGGCGGCAATTGAAGTGATTATGTAGATATCTGTCTGTGAGGGACGGAAGATGAGACTTGCATCTATGGACCTTGAGGTCTCTCATGGGGCAGCAATTGAAGTGGTGGGAGATATTTATCTGCGGAGGGACGGAAATGAAACTGCATAGGGACCTGAGTCTAACATGGGGCAGGCAATTGAAGTGATTATGAGATATATCTTCTGATGAGGGACCGAATATGAGATATGCATAGGGACCTGATGTCTCACATGGGGCAAGCAATTGAAGTGGGTGGGAGATAATCTTTCTGCGAGGGACGGATAATGAGACTGCATAGACCTGAGGTCTAACCATGGGGCAGCAATTGAAGTGGATATTGAGAGAGTATTTTTCTGCGAAGGGAGCGGAAAATGAGACTGCATAGGGACCTGAGTCTATCATGGGGCGGCATTGAAGTGATATGAGATATTCTATCCTGTGAGGGACGGAAAATGAGGACTGCATTAGGTACCTGAGTCTAACATGGGGACAGCAATTGAAGTGATGGGAGATATCTATCTGCGGAGGGACGGAAATGAAGAATCTGCATAGGAACCCTGAGTCTAAACTATGGGGCGGCCAATTGAAGTGATATGAGATATTTTTCTGCGTTGGACGGGGGGGGAAAATGAGACTGCATTAGGGACCTGAGTCTTAACTTGGGGGCAAGCAATTGATAGTGAACACTAGAGGAATATTTATTGCTGCGAGGGACGGAAATGAGACTGCTATAGGACCTGAGTCTAACTTGGGGCAGCAATTGAAGTGGTGTGGAGATATCTATCTCTGCGAGGGACGGAAATGAGACTCGCATAGGGACCTGCAGTCTAACTTATGGGGGCTTGGCAATTGAAGTGTAGTTGGAGATATCTATCTGCGAGGGTACGGAAATGGAGACTGCATTGGGACCTGAGTCTAACATGGGGCGGGCAATTGAAGTGGTGGGAGTATATCTATCTGCGAGGGACGGAAATGAGACTGCATAGGGACCCTGAGGTCTTAACATGGGGCCGGCAAAAAATTTGTTGAAGTGACATGAGATTAGCCTATCTGCGAGGGACGGAAATGAGGTAGACTGCATTAGGGACGCTGAGTGCTACAACATGGGGGCGGCAATTGAAGTGGTGAGCAGAAATCTATCGCTGCGAGGGACGGGAATATAGTACGGCATAGGGACCTGAGTCTATACAAGGGGCGGCAATTGAAGTGGGAGCGACAGGGCATGAGACTGCATAGGGACCTGAGTCTAACATGGGGCGGCAATTGAAGTGTTCTTACATTTTGCTTCGGCGTCTTTCCTCTTGCCACGTTCAGTTGTCACTTCCGTCTGCAGCTGTGCTTTCGCCTTCTCTACGTTTATACATTTTGCTTCGGCGTCTTTCCTCTTACCACGTTCAGTAGTCAGTTCCGTCTGCAGCTGTGCTTTCGCCTCTTCCAGGTTCTTGCACTTTGCTTCGGCGGCTTTCCTGTTACCACGTTCAGTAGCCAGTTCTGTCTGCAGCTGTGAATTTTCCTTTTCAAGGTTCATACACTTTACTTCAGCGTCTTTCCTTTTGCCTCGTTCCGTAGCCAGCTCGGTCTGCCGTTGCCGTATCGTTTCCCACAGCATGCTGGGTTTTCGGATCTTTATATGTCCTATATCTTGACGACATGTAGCCTGGGTTTCTCCAACCGCTGTGCTGTCTGCTAGTAAGTTTCTAATACTTCGCCTGAAGCTGAGCTGAGGCAAATCCTCGGTTGCTTTCACATCTGAAAATAAATTCAAAAATACTGTCAATGCCAACAGTCTTTGGTGTGCATACCTGAAATCAAATTCGGGGATTTACCAAAGAAAATGTGTGTATGAGAGACTGTTTGGTAGAAAATTGACGGCAGTAGAATAGCATGAAGTCCAATTGAGGAATTCTATCGTGCGCAATTGTATGAGCCTACTACTTCGACTGTTACTCTCGTCTATTCGAACTGTATCATTCCATTTTAGCTAGATTCTTGAATTACGTCTCTTGGAATGTTATTACAACCCCGGGCCACCACGATTGTTAATGTGTTTCGAAAGGATATTGACTAGTTCAGTGTTCATCGTGATCTTTGGGAAAAGACAAGTTGATTTATTGAGATCAGCTCGATATATTTCAATAGCTCACTGCTATTATCTTCAGGAGCAGGAGGATCGCAATCATTAATCCTGTGATGCACATGGTCATACCATGAGATTGACTTTCGATTTGGTTACTTGCTCTACAAAGTGGTGGAGGGTGGTGCACATTGAACCACTTTGGTAAAACATTTTAAATTCATATTGTGAGAAGATGAAATGTCACAGAAGCGTCCAACAACGCACAGATTACTGAACATACCCTCAACTGAAATATAAGTTAAATGTCACTCATCGGTTAAGAGTCATATAAAAGTACCTACAAATTGCACGAGGGAGTTGACAAGATCACACCGTTTCATTCTGAATGTACATTGATAATAATTCCTGATCTAAAAGTCTATCATATCTCTCTCATATCTATCATATCTAATGAGTAGTAGGCAAATCACAAATTAGCTATTTTTTCGGAAGGAGATTGACCGATTTTTCTTTTTTTTCTGTTACAACAACATAGTCATAGATCTTGCTTAAAATATTGGATTAAGTCCTTTGTCCAAACGAGAACTTAAGTTGTTTCTGGCAAACCGAGAACGCACATCTACTACAAACTCCTTTCTCTATACATGTAATTGCATTTTCTCATGAATGCAATTCGACATTCATCCTTCAAATATGGAGTAGAAAAATAAATGTACTACCGGATACGTGTGGTGCTCAGTGCTCACTTTTGTTGATAACAATGGATGGATGGATGAATAAACTACACTTCTGATGATAATTTTCGAAATAGCGAGGAGCGAGAGCGACTTTCGGCGGTTTTTTATTTATTTTTTATTTTTTTTTTATTTTTTCTTTATCTTTTTTTTTTTTTACTTTATTTTATTTTTTCTTTTTTTCTAAATTATAATTACGCTTTTGTTTATTTGCTTACTTGGGCAGGAACATAAAATTCGAATGAAATGACCACGACTGCTACATCATTACATGAAAAATAGAAAACCAGGTTGTGATACGCTTGCAAAATTCAAAAAATACACTTGGGCATAAAATATGACATAAAGGCATGAATCTTCACTCAAAATACATTCTGACTCTGACATCTCTTTTCAAATCAAAAAGTCAACAGCGATAACTCAAAACTTGACAATTCAATAGCTGATGATTAACTGATTCAAGTAAAAATAGAAAAAGTACGCATAAGCCTTTGCAAAAGTTTAAGAACATGCACAGAAATGGAACTTCTCATCAGACTCAATCAAAATTTTCAGTTCCGAAAGTATCAATGTAACTATATCCAGATTTTTTTCTGATGCACTGTCTTTCAATCACAGATAAGCTCGCCTTATGTTTCCAATATTTTCAAAATCTCTGAAAATGTGTCAATGTTCCTACACAAAGCGACAAGAGTAGTTTTGAAGTAGTACTACTCCAGTCAAATCAAAGTTCCTTGCAATCAATTTCAGTAAGTTCCAAGACTCTGCGTTCTTCACACTTCTTCTTTTGAAGAATCTGAACCATTTTGACCATATTCTTCAGCATGAAGCGTCAACAAGAAACAGAACAAAGAATTGACCTGATCGGTAAGAATACAACAACGTCACTGGAAAGAAATAGTCCAAAAACTGAAATATAAGTTAAATGTCACTCACAAAAGCAAAATATACCGTAGACATGATAATCATATTATTTCTCACTCATACGTAAAATGGTTGATTTTCTTTGAACTGACGCATTTCAGGTCTCAACATATGAATTTCCGTTCACTTTAAAAAATATGCTGATAGAACTCTTGAAAATCATACAAATACAGCAATGATATAGAAAAAAGCAGACTTGATCAAAAAACAGATCAAAAACACACTTTGCAGACTAGTCTGCAAAAAGCAGACCATTTGGTCAGCCTGCGGTCACAATAATCAAGATCTTACTGCGTGTCAAAAGCCCAAGTTTCTCTCTCAAGCAGATGTCAGGTTTTGACACCCAGAAAGCTGTGAAACACATGTTTACATAACAAACTATATTCCTGAAACTTGCAGTCCTGTCCTGTTTTAATAATCAAATGATGAAACTCATCTGAACATGTTAATAATTACATGTGAAGGGATTCAGTTTATGCCCAACTTTGCAATTCTTGGCAAATATCCCGCTAACGCATCAAATATGGTCTGGAAATAATTATTAACGTCTTACTTGTAGGATTCTTCAATTAACAAAGCGTTATGTACTGTCCACTGCCAAGAGGAGGTGCGCACTGCAAGACATTTCATAAATCACCAATATCTAATCAGCAAGTTTTTGGCTCTTTATTTCAAACACTTGTATTGATTTACGAGTATAAAATACCCTGACTAAGGGCAAAGCAAATAATGACACATGACTAAATGACGATTACAACAGTAATTAAGAAAAAAGACCAATCTGCCGTAAATCGTCTGCTGAATTTTCACGACGTGTCGCAGGTTCTGCTGCAATAGTTAGGCAATAGTTACAAGTCATATGGCAAACATTGATGTAGCTGAATGAAATATCGCACTGGGCTAGAGCAGAATGTGATAATTATTCACACGCTGAAGTCAAAAGTTCAACAGTGCACAGGTTCGGAGAAATGTACAAGTTGGAAAGAGAAAGCTATGTTATGTACAAGATTAAAAAGCAAAAGAAGCTTAAATAAGAAATAAAGTCTAGTCATTAAATTCTTCACGACCATTTGGAGAAGGGCACAATTGACGAATAGCCATAGCTTCTGATATTCGACATCTAATTACACTATCATGTTACTCATAATAGAAAATGTAAAAGCATCTTTAGCAGAACTATCATGACATAGAGATGCATGCAAAAATGCATTTATGCGACGACTTGGTTGACAGTGTTCTGATACACGATCATGAAATGGTCGAGCAGTACTCCCAATGTAAAATTCAGCACATCATTTACATTGACCTTTATAGACGACATTTCTTGCACAGCAAACATTTGGATCATTTATCAAGCATGAGCGTTTGGAACATGCTTTATGTCGTTTTATTTTCTTTAATTGACGAGAGAGATTGACTCCAGGTTTATTAATAACACGGATATTAAATCCGGAATTGCGGACTATACGAGATAATTTTGTTTCCCATGACTGCGGGAAGCCCAAAACGACGATCTTTGCGTATTACTATATATACGAGGCCTTTCGGACGTCACCGACGACCATCGTCAGGCACAGGAAAATGACAGAGTAACTCGACAATGTCTTGTGGAGTAGCAATCATGATCACATGACAGAAAATAGCGTCATTCAGACGATGTCTGGTGAAGAAAAGGCCTTGTCCTGCAATTGATCTGGGAGTAGTCTATCAGGTTCCTTGTTCTGAAAGTGGCTGTTCATGGTCGTATGTGGGACAGTCCAGTCGGACTCTTGAAGAAAGGAGAAGAGAACATGTGAGGTCGATCAGAAGGAGGTTGCCAGACACGTACACGAAGAAGGACATAATGTGGATATGAAGAAGATGGTAACCATCAACCGGGAGTCTCACTGGCACAAGAGACTGATTAAGGAGGCACTATGGACCAAGACTTTGAACTCCTGCAACAAAACCAGCTTTACTGTCGACAGTGCATGGCGATAACTTACATAATTTTTTCTTTCTGTCATTAGTTGTTTTACAGTTAACGGTCTTACTTAATTTCTTCATGTAGTAGTATGCACTCTTTGTAATTCTTTCTACAGTTCGTTAATTTTATCGTCGTGAAATTTTATTCTGAATGACGCTATTTTCTGTCATGTGATCATGATTGCTACTCCACAAGACATTGTCGAGTTACTCTGTCATTTTCCTGTGCCTGACGATGGTCGTCGGTGACGTCCGAAAGGCCTCGTATATATAGTAATACGCAAAGATCGTCGTTTTGGGCTTCCCGCAGTCATGGAAAACAATATTCCTAGCCCTCTATTTCCTGGAATACCAGATAATTTATAATTAAACTTGTCACTCACGAATTACACTTTCATAATGAGAGAATCTTTTCCAAGGTGTGACGTCGAGTGTCGATTACTCTGAGCCCTGGAAGCACGACGTCTGATGTCCTTCTGCGAATAACCATTTCTTGACAGCTTATTTTTAAGACAGGAGGTGGCTATCAATTTATCGCTGTTGTCAGAACATAATCTATTGACTCTGCGAAACTCTTCCATCACAGCATTATTTTTGGCGTGATTAGGTAATGATGAGCGTGCATTGATGAAAAGTCCACGATTAGCCTCTTTCTGACAGTATTTGTGATGAATGCAGCCGGTATTATCAATATATAACAGTGTATCTAACACGGAAAGATAGCCATTATGATCTGCTTTACCAATTTCAAACTTTATAGCATGATGAAGTTGATTGATTTGCCTCAGGACGTCATTGGTATCAGTATCACCATCTACCACTAACACACAATCATCAATGTATCTCAAAAATATGATAGGATTCTCACAGTCCGAAGAAATAATACAGACCGCTCAAAATTATCCATAACCAGAATTGCAATTATGGGAGAATTTTGGAGCCCATGGACAGTCAAGGACTTGTCGATGAAAAGTTCCTACGTAATGGAAAGAATTATTGTGAAGAATATATGACAATATTTCCAAAAGGTAGTCTATCGGTATTCCCCAAACTGAATGCTGAAATTTTGCTCTAAGTCTTGCGTAATTATAGCAACAGCATCTTGAGCATCAATATTTGTCTAAAGACTCACTAGTCCAGACTGTAGGAATCTTATCACTAGTTGATGGTGGGGCAATTCATTTAGAGTTGAAAGTAATTTTTGGGTGTTCTCAAGCTGAGCTGGAACTTCAGCAATAAAATGTTTAAGAATTTGTTGAAGAAACCATGCCATTTTCTCACATGGACTGCCAATACATGATACGATAGGTCGAATCGATAAGGATTATTTATGAGTTTTGGGGAGAAAATAAAAATTGTGAAATCGTTGAATGGGTAGCTTTCAGCTTGTCCGCCATTTTCTTTGGTAATATTGCACCAGTTCGAGATTTTTTCCATAGCTCATTTATCGCCGTTTCTTCGTTCCGCATCGGATTATTTGATAATTTTTCATAAACACTGAAGTCGTTTAGATGTTCTAATGCCATAGAATAGTAGTTTTGCTTGGTAATAGCAACCATTTCATCTCCTTTGTCACTTGGAATGTATATATTACCATCATGTTGCATTTCTCTTAGAAGATTCCTTTCTGTACGAGATAGATTGTTAACTGAAGATGGATGTAGCAATTCGTGATTGATTAAATCATCAACAGCGTCCACCAGGGAGTTTAACTTTCGTTCAACTAAGGAAACAGCTTTCGGAGGTGGATATCTGTAGATAACCGCCTGGAAGCGGTTGCTATTGTCATATAAACAAACCAGGAAGGTAACGTCATAATGCGCGCTGAAAGCTTTACTTGCTCTTGACACGATCATGGAGGGTGTGCTTTGTTGGTCTTGGTGATCTAGATATCTGTTATTTTCAAATGGACAAAATCCAGGTAATGGAATGATATTTTGTTGAGGCTCATTGACCGGCGTGGGATTTGAGTCATTATATAGATGCCATCTCAATTGGTACGCCATATGTGCCAACGAAATTCTCAATTCAGTGGCCATCTTATCATCGAGTTTCCTCGAAGAAATGAATTTAGGACCTTTTTCTAATAAAGACCTTTGTTCATCTGTAATTGATAAACTACCAATAACTGATAACATGTCTGAGTTGTCAGCTGCATTTGATTGAAATTGGTCAATGCTTTCGCTATCTGGTGTTATAGGACATGGATTCGGAAAACAATTATCCGCCTGAAAATTTGAGTGTGATGATATAATCAAATTGGAAATTTTTTTCGCTTGTGTCCGTTTCACAGCCTCAATCTCCATACTAGTAGTCATCGTAGCAATATGTGTAATGGAAGAAACAACTTGTTCTGATAGGTGACAATATAGTGTATCCGAATCGCAAGAAATGTCAATTTTTAGTCTTTGAACCACTGTGTAGTGTGCTTTCAAACAAGACCGCAACACATGATATCTAATGCGATTCACACACGCAGCATTCAAATTTTTGGGCAATTTAATATCAGTAATAAAACGTGGTAAAATACCATATTGTCAACATGACTTCAAGAAATGAATGTGACATCGATGCTTGCCAAGCTTGACTGAATTAGAAATATATTTTCGCACGACGCCAAATGGACACTAGTCAAGTGAAATATAAGATAAAGCAAGTATGGCGTGTTGAGGCAGACGCATGTTTCAATCAGTAATTAAGAAAAAAGACCTATCTGCCATAAATCGTCCACTGAATTTTCACGACGTGTCGCAGGTCCTGCTGACGATGACAGCATCACATAAAGACATGTTGTCAACACGTAAATAAAGGTCTGTACTAAGAAGCACTTTTTTCCTGCTCTAACAAAAAATGGAAAAATAAACGAAAGCCACTCGACAAAAAACGAAAAATCAGGCATATCTTCGAAAAAGCGAATGGTCTGCGTTAGCAATAGTAATGAACTAAATACGAACGCATTGATCACAGCCAATCAGCTATAATTAGGGCTGTGTGCTAGCCGCACCTGCTCGCGCCGGGTATGATGACCGGCTCGGTGCACCGAAAATTTTAAAAAGTTATAATGAGGCACTTATAGCCGAAATAAGGTTGTTTCCCGTTCTAGATTGCCTTGCGATAATCAATTAAAACTTCAAAATCTTGACGGTTGGGCTTCCATCTTTCATAACAGACGCTCATATTTCAAAGAATTCAATGAAAATTTTATGGAGTATCAGGAAAATTCCAGTAGTCTTAAGAATTTGAAACAGACTTTCATGGATCTCATTGTTCACATCATTCCACTCGCAGCATACATAGAACCTGTGCGTCTCTCCGACAGTTCTAGGGGAATTCTATAAAACCAGATGAAAGCAGAAAAGATATGCAACAAAAATAGCAAAAAAATTACAATGACTTAACTACAAAGTGGAGGACGAGACATCGGGTTTTTCATTGATTCTTGTAAATCTATTCGAGACGAATTCGACGAAATG
Organism: Prostheceraeus crozeri; assembly: GCA_907163375.1. NCBI lineage: Eukaryota > Metazoa > Platyhelminthes > Polycladida > Euryleptidae > Prostheceraeus > Prostheceraeus crozeri. The sequence continues at coordinate 108,631 of CAJQUW010008909.1, forward strand.
AAACTCATGTGGAACATTTGTGGATAACTCTGCCCAATTCCACGAAATCATGTAAGGAGCTTGTGAAATGTAGATGCAAGACTTGCAAATAACTTGTAAATGTCAAAACTTTTCTCAGTCATGTGTAGAATTAAGTGGTTGTTCTTGTATATAAGGACTTGTTTTTAAAAGTAGTTTTACTTTAATTTCAAAGTTCAATAATCTTCTCAATAATTGTACCTATGATTATGTTAGCACACATTGTTATTACATGCATATTGTAAGAAACGCCTCAAAATCCGGCCAGAAAACAAACTTAGTGGTGACTGATGGCAATTCAGTTTTGAATACCGAAAATCATCGATGTATGAATTCGAATTTTCATCAGCTTTATTTTGGTATTCGACATCACTATGTTCTGTATTTGAGTCATAATAAATGTACTACATTTACTAGGCTTAACACGCAGTTAATTACATGTATCTCTTGACACCATAAAACCGGGTTTATAGAACATTTCAGATTGGAGTCCATTCCGAGATTGATTCTACATGTCAATAACTGCATGGTGTCAAAATCCAATGCTTGTATCACAATTTGAAATATTTTATCACTAAGTATCCTCACTATTATAATCATACATGGCTTCAGTTATTTCCAACTACAATATGAAAGCACGAGACTTTCGTCAATTCTGTAGAGATAACACACTTTGACTCTGCTCGTCCTTGTGTTTCAAAGTACAAGTGAAACAAGGCAATGTGTTTAATTCATGCTGACTTTGCCTAATTACGGCAGTGTTGTTCATTAGGAGATAGCTACCTACTATACTGTCCAAGATCTTGGCTAAGCGCAAGCAAGGAGAGCAAAAGAAGGAAGAAGGGCTCTCTCTCAATTTTGTGCACTATGGAGTTAGTACAATTACATGCTGTAGAAATTGAGATGTAATTGCGATTGAATTCGAGAAGACAAATTTGACGGAATACAACTGATGTGGTGACTTGATGTGATGCACTTCGAAGGATATCAAAAATAAGCTTCCGAAATATTCCGTTCAAATGCTAAACATGTCATTCTCATACAAACACAGAAACTTGTATAAGTTAATACAGGCTCAGATCTGATGATGACATCTCACCTTCTGTTATCTTCTCCGTCTTCAGCGTCATGGACCGCTTATGACAGCAGCTGATGTTGAGTAACTGCCCTTCGTCTTCATCTTTCGTAACTTGTCTTTTACATCCTACACAAATGTAGCGAAGACGTGTTAGTTCTTGTCTTGATACTCCGGATATTATCGCCAAATGACCCGTAAGGTCATGGAAGTCTATCTTCTTGTTATCTTCGACACACCAACTGAATATCTTGTCATTCAGTGTAACTTTCAATTCAGGTCGAGAGACCTTCAACTGACCTTTGAAGTGAAACATTTCATCTGGACACAATAACCCATCTTTAGATTGGAAAAGGAAATCTTTTCCCTCAAACTTTCTTAGCTCCTTCTTCAGATGGCAAACATTTGACGTATCAGGTAAATGAGCTGCTCTTTGAGAACCGTCAGTCAACTCCACTGAAATCGTATCTACTCCAGTGATAATGCCATCATCTGGAATCTCCAGCTGTCTGATGGTTTTCCTTTTATCAAGACGAATCCCGTTATGCAAGAATGTCAGATACTTGTATTTCCCAACTATTCTCTTTAGCCGGTAATGCGGCCTGACAGCGTAGTGTCGGCACCTTCCATTGATCATTATACGAATATTTCGTGTTCCAGGTGGCGTTGGAGCATCTGAGAGCTCAACAGACAGTACAACCTTCTTCGATCCCTCCTTCGTCTCGCCGACTTCTCTGAGGGTGAAGTCGATATCGTAGATTTCAGTTTTGTCATCCGACCTAAATTCATAATACCCGAAGGCACCGAAATGCCTCTGCCAACTATCCAATATTTGACAAAGTGGAGTATCCGGGGGAAATTTAAAATTTTTGTCCCAGTCGGAGTTGTCAGACGTAACGATGACCCGCCATATCTCTGAAAGAAGAGAAACATTTCATCAATGAACGATCTCACTGAGATCAGCTTTATAAGACATGAGGAAATTCTAACTGCAGCGGGAAATTTTGAATTCCGGTCGGATTTTCACAATACGCAAAATTATTAAGTCGTGTCTGAATAATAGATGGCAAATCATCGAAGTAAATCATTTTAATTCAGAACCTTATCTCATGCCGTGTGCTTTACTGTGAAGCTTCAACTATAATTAACCAACCAGGAAAGCATTGCTCAATCCTATTTATCAATTCAATTTTTTTCAGAATTTTCACACCATAGCACAGCTATGAGCCATGAACGAAACTAGGGGTTACTCAATGAAAAGTCACAAATTGAATTATCTTTAAAAAAAGGAAAAACACATCTTCTAATCTCATTAAGTTGTCCCCATCAGAAACCTGTTCGCACGCCTCTTGAAACTATCACGATTGTATTGGTCAGGGAAGCTGATTCCAAAGCTGTGCAATGCGAACAAAAAAGCTTTTCGAGCGACTCTCATTACGTGCGCCTTCTAACCTTACTCACATTCTGGAGAAGACTTAGGTTTGGGTGCGCACTCATTTACTGCAGAGCTGCTTCTACCGAAATAGTACCTGTAGAAGAGACGGAGTGAAGTAACAAACCGTCTGACGGAGAGCGGCTGCAACTTGTTAGCAAGTTTTTCACCCATAGGATTCTTGACGCGTTTCTCAACCGGTTCAAGGAGGTTGAGATGCGTTTGTTGGACGCCGGCCCACAGATGACAACAATACTCCACCACAGGACGAACAGTGGACTTGTAAAGATAGCAGACAGTCTGTGGTGGAAGATAGCTGCTGACAGGATAGAGACTACCAATGCGTTGAACTGCCTACTTGCTGATGGACTGGATGTACGGTTTCAATGACAGTTCTTTCATAACCGTCAATCCAAAGAAGGAGATGGAATCTTGTTCCCTGATCCTATTATCTGACATCTTAATGCTATGATCATCATCATCGTGAGTGCAGAATACTGAGTTTTGGAAGGTGGATTGTATAGGGACAAAGGAGTTTTATAATATAACTTGTATTTAAAGTCATTGAGCTTCATCGACAGTAAGAAAACTCAACGAATAAAACGCTCCCCAAACTCTTCAGTAATGCCCAAATTCGCATAAGCCTCCACTCGTCTTCGACGCATGCCAGGTGTAAGAAATCGGCAGTCTGGAGATACGAAAACTGCAAGCTGACATTTTGACACCCATTTTCCACACGGGTCACCAACACTTGCAAGGGATGCATTCAGCTCCTCACCGCATCACATCTACATTTCTGTTCGAGAATTTGCATGCAAATGACCGCTGATTTCACCCATTAGCGTTAACTGTTCTATAGATGGCCTGGTATAAGATCTGCTGTCTCTAGTTACAATAGCCGTACGAAACATTCATGAATGTTGTCAAAATCACCCCTGTTACGATCCATACCAGCTCATTTAGAGAACAGCTTCTCCCTAACAACCATACTGTCCATGCATACATGATTTCAAATGAATATTTCATATTTGTTACCAATCGGCAAGCATATTCAGGACATCTCACCACTTGTACTTCTGAAGGAATTTCCATGTCAACTCAAAGAAGCAAATGTTTTAAAAATACACAAGAGAAAGCTCTGAAACATCACATCTATTCAATCCAATGCTGCAATATGACAAATGAGAAATGAGAAAATTGAAGAAAGAGTTCTGAGACGATCACTGTAGACACGTTGATGAATGTAATTAAAACTGTGACTGGTGAAAGTGACACGCTGATAGCGCCTGAAAGAAGACTAAAAGCGGAAACACAAACGTGTGGGCATGCTTTCACTATTTATCCATGTAGTCAACACGCAGAACTTACCTCGATCAAGAGCCGTCGCCATTTCAATTGTGAATTCAGATCTTCGAAGAAACCTGTAAAGCAGAAAATGCAAAAATCATTCGAAAATAACAAGCATTCAATAACAGACGCTGCTTCATGATGCTATCTTTACAAGATGCGCCCTACTCCAGCATTTCCACGCGGAAAGACGAACAGTGCTAAAATTGAAGAAACTAGCAACTAAAAATATTTTCGAGCGTAGTGGAATTGTTGAACTCCATTGACAAAAATATTCAGTTCACAAGAGGTCCCTGTGGATAATTATATGAAGTTTCTAGACCTAAGCATATCAGTGGAGGGCAGTCTTAAATACAAATGGTTTAGTAAGACATGTCATTCGGGCACAACTCTACATAGAGATAGTTGGCTTCCAAGCAAAGCAAGAAATAATTTTCTCAAAAATAATATTAAATACATTAATGATAGCAGTTCTGATGCAGACATGGCCTCTGACTCCATGAAAACTATGAGTGATTGAATAAACAGCAACGGATTTAGGTTTGATCATAAATATGTCGAAATGAATGAAAATAAATACAATAAAATGCCGTCTGCTAAAACAGGAAACATTCCACTTATCACTCGATTTCGCTAATGATAGTTATTTGAGAAAATTAAATACGTTGAAAGTTAAATATGACATTCCGGTGACGTTTTCAACTAAACCAGAGAGAAAATTATTTCAATTGATAAAAGAAAACCCATAAATGACAGTATGCAATGCTTGTAACGTTATTGGTCCTAAATACAACTGCAAAGGCAGATCTATTTAGTTTATTGTTTTAATTGCTCATGGTGGACAAAGTTGTCGACCTTTTAAACTTTGCTATCAAGAGCACGAACGAAGTATCCGTGACAGAGATTCCAAGAGTGCTTTCAGCAATTATCATCCGAAATTTCATGCTGGTAGAGAGATGGAAGTGCTCTCTACTCTCAACTAGAATGGCTGAAGATCGCTTCATAGCGATGAAAATGCCAAAACTTAATAGACGTCATGAACAACTTTAATGAGTTGCCACAACTATGACAAATTAGTATTTAAGGATCCATCCACATTTGCACATCACCCTTGAGACTGTCTTCGGACGAAACTGGTCGGATACCTATTTTAACCTCGTGTAACTTTTTGGAATACAAGTAGTAAACCGAAGGGAGTGACTTCTCTATTTTCGATATAATTGCGTTGAGCTGCCTACTTGCTGGTGGACTGGATGTGCGGTTTCCATGACAATTCTTTCATAACCGCCAATCTAAAGAAGGAGATGGAATCTTGTTCCCTGATCCTATTATCTGACATCTTAATGCTATGATGATCATCATCTTCTGCAAGTTGTGAGTGCAGAATGCTAATGAGTTTTTTAAGGATTGAAAGAAACAAGCCATTTGGCACCCCATTCTGATACCCTCCGTAGGTCTACATGTACATATTAATAACGTCGCATAACCGCTGTTGAGTGTTATTTGCAAGTCGCTCATTGGAATCGAAGAGTGTCGTGTAATCAGCAAACATCACCAATTTACTCACTAGGCAGTCTGGGAGGTCGTTGATGTACAGCAGAAAAAGAGTGGGTACCAAAATTGACCCTTGAGGAACTCCTGCATTGACAACTTTGGTGGAAGTTGCCAAAATAGTTGCTTGATGAAAAAGGACAAGGTTGTAAGCTAGGACTTGTGAATACTGACCTCCACGACTAAGTGGCCATGTATCCACAATCCACATCCATATCCTCAAATTGGTTTTGATTACTTCCCAGTGTGAATTTAGAAATGAGCTTTATGAGTTGAGAGGATCGGCAAGCCAAAGGCCGGTCAGCTCCGGTTGACTAATGTGGTTATGAAGACAAAAGAAAGCAAGAAGAAAGTGCTTGAGAATTTTAGAAAGATTGATCAACAGAATAAACCCAAAGGTATTTTCATAAATCCCGAGCGTACTTTCCCTGATAGTACGGTACTTTTTGGAATACAAGTAGTAAACCGAAGGGAGTGACTTTCAGGAAGAAAGAATTTCACCGCATTCGGTTACTAGCGAAGGAATTGAGGAATAAGTATCCTGATTCAAAAATTGATGTGAAGAAAGGCGTGCTCATGCTGAATGACATTGAATTTGATAGGGAGAATCCTTTACAACATCTTTTTCCTACCGAATGACTGCTCAGTGCAAAAAAAACGACAAAAAAGAATGATGTCCCATGTGTAGGCTTGCAAATAGTGGCTTTGTGTGACTTTCTGTTAAAGAATATTTTTTCATTTGATTACTTTGTAAAAATTTACTTTTTGACCGTCTCACGATTTTTATTATTGAGACTATTTTCTTCAAATATACGACATTTATTATTATTATTGTTATTATGTTCAAATGTTGGGCGGCCCTACGATTACAATAACTTAGGCCAATGTCATGAAATAAGTTTGTTTTCTCATTCTTGTAGACTCAGTGGCCATGTATCCACATCCATATCCTCAAATTTACTTTTGACTACTAATGTGAATTTAGTAATTTACTTTTGTGTTCAAATGTTGCGCTACCTTTTGCTTCATATATGAGTACTATACTATAGTATATACTATAGTACTGAGGCCAATACCAAGAAATAAACGATATTATAATAATTGTCATATTTCATATTTTAAAAGGTCAAACTTAATACCTTCATTCAAATAGCTGATGACAAGGCTAATTCACATAAACAAACAGCCATATAAAATGAACTTAAAGTAAACCATATGAGAGCATCTTCCTAAACTTAATCTGACTGTCAAATTCATAATGCGCTGAAACATGGTATAATGAAAATATGTTCCGTAATTTGACGCATTTGAGAATTCTGTTTCAGAGAGAAGAATGCATGTCGATCAATTGATTATAGTGCACCGTAAAGACTGCATTAGCTTCATGTTTCAGTCAACCAACCATGCATAGCATCACTCATCTCATCAAATACAAGGATGACGTCACTGACTTATCGATGAGAGCAACATTCGATACTTTGCCGATTGACTTAACGCGGAAGAGGAGGGAAGAATTCTCGAAACGTTCGGCATCTGTTCATATTATTCTTTTACTAAACTTCGACTTTTGGTCAATCAAAAGAAGGAGAGATCACTTGCCTTTTCATGATGAAAGCTTTCAACATTCTATATTTTTCTTATGCACGATTTCATGAATGCAGCATGATAGTGTACTAAAGTTGAAAAGGCAAAGCAAACAAAACCAGGCATATTTCATGCTTGTCTGATAACACATTGATTCATAATTATGAATAAGTGGATTGTCAGCTTTCTTTCTAATCGACATCATCGTATGGTGGGGAAAAATATATCTTCAAACTGGGTTGCCATTCGTAGTGGTATCCCCCAAGGAAGTGTACTTGGACTCTTGTTGTTTTCCATATCTGTGGATTCAATCCATCCTGTTTGATCTACTACAAGTGTGATCAAATATGCAGATGACTTGTTATTTTTGCATTTTTGTCGCAATTCTTTTGATGATAAATTGTAGACTGAGTGAAATGCCATGTTTTTTATGTTACAGGATATGGTCTGTCAACTAAACCCATTGCAGTTGATAATGCTTCATTCCTTAGAAATGTCGAATCTATGAAGTTTCTTGGCATTTGGTTTTCTACCAATTTAAAATGGAATAAGCACATTGATGATGTTATAAACAAAGTGTGTAAACGTTACTACATCATCCGTAACCTAAGAAGAGCTAATTTCCCAAAACTCAGCTGTTTCAATGTTATGCTGCTTTCATTCGTTCTGTTATACTTTGTGCACATCCGTCCTTTTGCAATTTACCCAAGTATCTCATGAACAAATTATGAAGTGTGGAACGTCACCTTCATCGTATCATGGATATTCCATTTTCCCATTCCAACTCACTTGATACGATTGGTAATCGAACTTGGGAAAAATTATTCTATGATATTGTTCAAAACGTGAACCATCCCCTTCGTGAGATGTTTCTGGTCAAACCAAGTGGCCGCACAACTCGAAATTGTCTTCCTTTTCGTCGTCCGTTTTCAAGAACTAAGCGTCTTAGCACATCGTTTATAAAATTTTGTAAATAATCTGCTTTTACTGTATCGCTTTTATTTCCCGTCGATCCCATGTCATTGTATTGTATTTTCTTCTGATCTATTATATATTGCAATCGTGACTGTGAAATGTGCTCACCGGATTGCATAATTGTGGGACAACAACAAAGAGATTCATCATCATGATATAAAAAAGTTCCCTCTACATTCATGGGCCACGGAATTAGGGGTCTAGGGGTAGCCAAAACCTCAGGAAAATTTTCGCGGGATCACCAATGCGATTGCCAGCCCTCTCAATTTGAAGTTGCCAAATTCATAATGAAAGCAAATTTGAGTCCACACTAAACCGGTATAAAAACGACGCCATAACCGGTATTATTTAGCTAGCCATCTCATCAACGGCATATGCTTCCAGTACACACGCTTCATTACATGTCTACATTTCACATGTTTTATTACATGTTTCATCAAGGATCTTCATCTTCACAGTTTCGAATCCTTGATATATCTTTCAGGAGGTGGCTATACAAGTGACTGTGCATTCAAGTGGTAGCAATACATAGTGACGAAGTAGACAAGTGAAAACTGAAATACCACATTCAACTGTAATTATAATTTTATTTGATGAACTAGCCTATCTTTCCCCTTGTGGATGTGTCTTATCAGATTAAGACAAATTGGCGTTAATAAGCGATGTGTTTCGATAGAAGGTGCAGAAGATCCAGTGTCCGTCTCATGGAGGTAACACGCGTTGCTCATTCCGTTATTATTGATGCCATTCAAGATATTTTTGACAATCGAAGTGACGCTCATATTATTTTAACTGGTGATGTAAATGACATTCGTCATAAATTAGATGATTTTCTTATTTACAACAACATGGTACAATTCGTTCAATCTTCTACCCGAGGTCGTACTATTCTTGATATTGTAGCTACCAACAAGCCTAAGAAATTTCAGACTCCCCGCCTACTTGCACCGCTAGGGCGCTCACATCACAGGCGTTCTTTTGAAAGTGGCTGTTTAAATTTCCGTTAGTGCCAATAATGTTAAAGTGAGATCTTTCTCTCCATCCTCATTCGCCGCTTGTTGCCAGGTTCTCTCTTCAGTCAATTGGTTCGACTTTTGTCTGCATCATGAAAATATTGATGGGGTTGTCGAAAACTTTTGAGGGCATTTTGCTTTCTTGCTATATGAAGAGCTTCACCGAAAAAACGGTTAGAATGAGAAGTTCTGATCCGCCTTGGATCACTCCCGCTCTCAAAGCCATATCTGATGCTCGGGATTGTGCTCTGAATAAGGGGAACTATGGGAAGTACTTGAATCTTCGTCAAAAATTTATCAAAGAAAGCTATAAGGCCAAGCTTAAGCATCTTTCCAAATTTGCTTCCTCTTCTAATTCTAAGAAATGGAGAGCCATTAATAATCAGTTGAATAGGAAGTCTCATGTTTCTCCTATTGACCACGCCACGGCTGATTCACTAAACAATCAACTTCATGGTGCTTTCCATCCCAGTGACATTCATCAGTTTCATGATAATCGCTTACGTGCTACCTGGTCTGGAGAATCTATGAATGAAAGTCTACTTCACAACTTGTTGTTGAAATGCAAGACCAACTCCACAGGACCAGACAAGATCTCAGGTCTCTTCTATCGGTACTTTTCCCTTGCTCTTGTAACGCCTATCACAGAATTTTACAATCGTTGCTTAAAATATGCATACTTTCCTGAAAGGTGGAAGAAAGCCTTTATCACCCCATACCGAAAGGAAATAAGGACTATCGTGCATTCTCTATCCTTCCCTTTCTGAGCATGGTTTTTCAACGAATCATACGTGATCACATTTTAGGCCCGTCTTTAAGCCAAAACCTCAACAATAATCAATTTGGCTATACCTCTTCTGGCTTTGGTGGCTGTACAAATGCTCTTCTCTCCATTCGACTGTTCATCCTTCAACATGTTTCACTCGAGTCTGCCAACTGCGCCCGAGTTCTGACCTTCGATTTCAGCAAGGTTCTCGACTGTCTAAGCCACAATCTCATCTTAAAGTCTCTTAGCCAGAATTTTGATTGTCATCCACATATCGTTCAACTGATTAAAAGCTTCACATCTGATCGCATTCAATCTGTTTCTGTTATCGACTGTATGACATCATGGAAGTCCGTGTCTAGTGATGCACCCCAAGGATCTGTTCTCAGCCCACGCTTCTTGTTCTATTAATTGATGATTTGCCTAAGTTTTGCAATGCTGATATATTCGCCTACGCTGATGATATCACCATGGTCCACCTTACGAACAAAGATGATTTAGACAGTACTCAGAATCTTGTTGACAAGTTTATTCTTTGGGGTGAAGATAAAAAAATGACCGTCAATGTCCAAAAAACGAAAATCATGACTGTTAGTAGAAACTGTCAATTACAAATTTTAGGTGCGACTTTTTCTAAGGAATTGATTTGAAATGTCTACACTGATATTTACAACGAATGCTGTCGCTCGTTATCCTCGTCAAGCGTCTCAAATGTAATAATAATCATTCCTCCATCATCTGGCAAGCGTATATGGGTCTTGCTTTCTGTCACACGGCGCATGCGTAGCCTGTTATTTGCGACATCAGTGCCACCATATTTAAAAAGCTTGAAAAATTAGACCGTATTTGTTAGGCGTTGGGCCCCAGACATCAAAAAGCCCTCCTTTAGCAGCATGTTGAGTAAAATTTGTATAAAACTGATACAAAAAATTGTCAGATAAATATAATCATCCTCTGTCTCAATTCTTCATTAATCGGCGGAAAATTGTTCAGATCTGAGACATCAGCGTGTTTTGCTATCAAAGAAAAGGAGACTTTGTTTGTTCAACAACTCTTTTATAAAATTTTCTGGATGTACGTGATGTTTGATGTCATGTCTATTTGCTCTGTCATATACCGCATGTTGTATTGACCATTAAATTCATATTATTATTATTATAATGCTTGGAGCGACACGTCTTTTGCATCCCAACTTCCTGCCAATGCTCATTAGTCATTGGCCTCTGTTGTGACTTCCTCACAAATAATTATATTTTCACTGATTCTTGCGCTAAATGTATATTAAAAGATTTTATGTCGATTTTGTTAATATGCATTAATATTCTAATTTGACGTAAAATCATATGGTCACTAAGGTATTATAACTTTCGGTGTACTACGAATTTGTAAGTTCTCTCTTGAGGTACTGTTCTGGATTTATACATGACTTTTATTACAATCTACTTGATATGATTTACTCGGGATATTTTATATTTTAATTACAAAAGGATACAACAGCCTCATTTTGCAGTGCAATGACAGAGGACTTTGGTAATCACGATTTTTAGCATTGGCAGGTGATGGTTGAGTAGTTTTCCGATCAAGTATTCCTATCAAATCACGAGATAATATTATTACCATCAACGCTCATATCATCATTTATGTTATCAACCAAAACAGATCCGCTCTAAATTATCTCATGCTATTTATAAATTATCCAAGAACAACATGAAAATTGTCTACAGTACAGAAAGAAAATTAATAAAAAGGTTCTTCGGATTTAATGTTGACAACAAGCTGAACGTGGATCATTAGCTATAGTTGGTAGAATCTAATTGGTCATTCTTTGTATAGGTTTGATTGTTATTTTCTTTTTGAGCATCTCAGATTTGCAGTTGGTTATTTCCATCTGGATGGACAAGCATGAAGTGCTAGCACGGCAATGTACTGAAAATGGTTGTGATGAGTGTTGAGCATCAGTTAATAGACGTTCTATCATTTCCTACTTGGAAATACATGCTCTAGACAGCTTCGAAAAAAATCATGGCTCTTTGGTCAAAATAGGTAGATTGTCTCTGAATTGAAAAACCAATATTAGATATATAAAATCGAAATTTTATCTCATTAACTCAAGGAATTAGCAAAACATTTTACTTACAGCCTTTGATAGAGTTCCGGGGGTCTCTTAATGACCGCGAAAAAGGCGCCTCACAAATATGAACTGCGAAAATTTAAATCTAGCGCTAATCAGCTGATTAAAGATTATAACAAAAACACTATATCCATGATATGGCCACATATTCATTTCAAAGAAGAAAAAGCAATCTTGTGATAATTTGCTTTTATCCAAAAGCGTTTCAGAGCGTTACAGTCTCCTTTGTCAATGGATTGATGTAAAACAAGGTAAAATCATTTTTATATGAGATGAAATGAAATGAACACTGTTAAAATGGCGTCAGATCATCTCATATAAAAATGATTTTACCTTGTTTTACATCAATCCATTGACAAAGGAGACTGTAACCCTCTGAAACGTGTTTGGATAAAAGCAAATTATCACAAGATTGCTTTTTTTCTTTGAAAAAAAACACTATAATTTAAACAAAAATGAGTTTCTTGCAGTTTTCTCAAAATTCAGCTCTTCTTTTCCAATAAATGCAACCCATGGGCATTAAAAAATATTTTATATATTCAGTGAATTCATAATCAAGTATTCATTTAATCAAGTAGTCATTTATGCATCTCTTGTCCAATTTAAAAATACCAATTCTAGGCCTGTTGGTAAATTTATCACACATTTTCCTCTCAATTCTGTGTTTTCTGAATCTCTGCATGTAGATGGAACTAGTAAGCACCTGAATTCGATTGATGAATCTCAAATACTTCAGCAATCAACACAAAACAGACTTCCCCTTGAAGACAATATGAGATCGACACAATAATGAGAAAGTACCTCCGAAACTGTTCAACAGAATGAGGTTGCAAGCTATAATGATTCTCATCATTTGACAAGTTCTCGTACAGCTAACTTGATCTATTCGCAGGATCCGGTGGGAAATATGAGAAAATCACATGAGCACACGACCTTTATTTCAATCTCATATCAAGGATTTGGCATCGACATCAGCATCGCATTCGGAATGAAAGTTGGCATCCACATTCGCAAGATCATACTTTCGAGAGGTTACAAGAGGTGTACGGGTATGACCTTACACATGAGGTTAAGGTGAATAATGGACTTAGTAGCACTCAAGGCGACAGCGGCGTGAGATGCAACTCTGCTACGCATAGCTTTGTTCAGAGGGGATCATTCATGAGTTGAACACGTGCGAATACATACTCAACTGTGAGGCAAATTTGAAAAGCATCCTAGTGCATTTTTATAAAGCAACCTTTAAGCGGATGATTTAATGGGCGCAAAATTTAAGTTTCGATTTTGTGAGGCGCATTGAAATTTCTGAAGAGTTTCTAGAGAAGTACTTCTCTACCAACCCTTTCACTCCAGCCAGTGCAAATTTTTCTTAATATCTTTATTCTAGTATTTCAATTGTATGCCTGTGCAATAAATATTCTTGATCCTCAACCGATATACCCCTCTCGTGGCCAGATTTGACTAATCTGCGAGAAAGTTCAATTTTGAGGGAAAATCCGAAGTACTAGAGGAAGTTCTGACTAAATAGCAGTCGACAAATATGAGCAGCACGATCAGTCATGTTGAATGCAGTAAATAATGGTCAACGTCAATCAGTGTCAACTGGAATTCGGATGTGTCCAACATGGTCCAGCAAGGCCGTCTCTTCGGAGTCTATCTCAGTCGCTTCATCGTTAAAATGGTTGTTTTCTTTCATTTTGTTGCCTCAAGGTCCCTCGCATCCCTCAATAGGCGTCGACTCTGACTATTTTCTCATTCCTTATGGGAAATCTCACCCTAGGTCGCACATGCACCTCTACTTAGTATCTGAAGCTCATCAAAAATCCTAAGCGATACGTTTCGATTGTTTTATTCTACAGCCTTCTCCAACCGTTTGAGAAGGTCCCGCAACTTTCCTCTCAAAAGCTGCCATCTGTCTTCACTTTCCCCTTCGCACTCTTGACAGAAAGCCTTATCTCTAGTTCCATCCGTGCGTTCAACTTAATCTTACATCATAAAAATCTTGGTAAACAGTACAATTCGAAACTACTCTAATACACTGCCAATCAAGAAGAAATTTTCCATCGTTGTAAGAAATGTACTCAGTAAGTACCTTTGGCATCTCTTGTTGACTCGAGAATGTTTTGGCAGGCTCTCCGATTCGTTCTTTGACTTTCTAGTGATTTTCATTGTCATTGCCTCTCACCATCGAAGAGATGTAGTTGTGATTAATACTGCAACCTCCTCTGGTAGTTTGTGAAGGACCCGCGGCTCCCTCCGAAGTCACCGCCTCATCTTCAGTCAAATTAGTAATTGCGACTCCCACATGCAACCCATCTAAGGTTTTTTTGAATCTCAAAAATGCCTCTCTGAGGTTTTGTATGTCGTTCCATTGATATTCATTGGACTTCCCCCTCACAGTCGAGATAAGAGCTGCAGCTTCTTTTAACCGTTTGTCATTTGTCAATAACCCACGCCTCCCTCAGAAAGTACCGCCTCTCATGACCGTCGCTCTCTTGAAGGAAAGCATGATCTTCAGTCTCATTGGTGTGTGCGCCTCTGACGCCCACCTCATCAAAAGTCTTGCTGGCTCTCGAGAATTTTTTGGCAGCCTCTCTGAGTCGTTCTGTGCCGTTCTATTGATTTTTTTGTGATTAATCGTGCAGCCTCCTCTGACCGTTTGTCAAGGACCCGCGCCTCCCTCAGAATGTACCGCATCTCTTGACCTTCCCTCTCTTGAAAGAAAGCATGATCTTCAATCCAAATAGTGTGTTCGCCTCGGACATGCATCTCATAAAAAATCTTGGTGACTCTCGAGAATGTTTTGGCTGTCTCTCTGAGTCGTTCCGTGACTTTCTATTCGTCTTCATTGGAATTGCGCCTCTTACTAGAGAGATAGAATTGTGATTAGCCGTGCAGCCTCCTCTGACCGTTTGTCAAGGACCCGCGCCTCCCTCAGAATGTACCGCATCTCTTGACCTTCTCTCTCTTGAAAGAAAGCATGATCTTCAATCCAAATAGTGTGTTCGCCTCGGACATGCATCTCATAAAAAATCTTGGTGACTCTCGAGAATGTTTTGGCTGTCTCTCTGAGTCGTTCCGTGACTTTTTATTCGTCTTCATTGGAATTGCGCCTCTCACTAGAGACATAAAATTGTGATTGATCGTGCCGCCTCCTCTGGCCGCTTGTCAAGGACTCGCGCCTCCCTCAGAATGTACCACCTCTCTTGACCATCGCCATCTCGCTCTTGACGAGAGATCTCTTCTCCAGTCTCAGTGATGCTTGCGCCTCGGACATGCATCTCACCAATAGTCGTGCTGACTCTCGAGAATGTTTTGGCAGTCTCTCTGAGTCGTTCCATGACTTTCTATTGGTTTTCATTGGAGTGGCGCCTCTCGCTAGAGAGATAGAATTGTGATTGATCGTGCCGCCTCCTCTGGCCGTTTGTCAAGGACTCGCGCCTCCCTCAGAATGTACCACCTCTCATGACCATCGCCATCTCGCTCTTGACGAGAGATCTCTTCTCCTGTCTCAGTGATGCTTGCGCCTCGGACATGCATCTCATCAATAGTCGTGCTGACTCTCGAGAATGTTTTGGCAGTCTCTCTGAGTCGTTCCGTGCCGTTCTATTGGTTTTCATTGGAATGACGCCTCTCACTAGAGAGATAGAATTGTGATTAGCCGTTTGTCAAGGACCCGCGCCTCCCTCAGAATGTACCGCATGTCTTGAGCTTCTCTCTCTTGAAGGAAAGCATGATCTTCAGTCCAAATAGTGTGTTCGCCTCGGACATGCATCTCACCAATAGTCGTGCTGACTCTCGAGAATGTTTTGGCAGTCTCTCTGAGTCGTTCCATGACTTTCTATTGGTTTTCATTGGAGTGGCGCCTCTCACTAGAGAGATAGAATTGTGATTGATCGTGCCTCCTCTGGCCGTTTGTCAAGGACCCGCGCCTCCCTCAGAATGTATCGCCTCTCATGACCATCGCCATCTCGCTCTTGACGAGAGATCTTATCTCCAGTCTCAGTGATGCTTGCGCCTCGGACATGCATCTCACCAATAGTCGTGCTGACTCTCGAGAATGTTTTGGCAGTCTCTCTGAGTCGTTCCATGACTTTCTATTCGTCTTCATTGGAATGGCGCCTCTCACTAGAGAGATAGAATTGTGATTAATCGTGCAGCCTCCTCTGACCGTTTGTCAAGGACCCGCGCCTCCCTCAGAATGTACCGCATCTCTTGACCTTCCCTCTCTTGAAAGAAAGCATGATCTTCAATCCAAATAGTGTGTTCGCCTCGGACATGCATCTCATCAATAGTCGTGCTGACTCTCGAGAATGTTTTGGCAGTCTCTCTGAGTCGTTTCATGACTTTCTATTGGTTTTTATTGGAGTGGCGCCTCTCACTAGAGAGATAGAATTGTGATTAATCGTGCCGCCTCCTCTGGCTGTTTGATCCAATGTGAATGTCGCATCATGTTTTATCTCGATGGTGTAATGGGATTTGGACAGCCATTCAGCGCAAATAATTCCTGTTTTTCAGTGTGATTAATTCATTGCTGAAAAGAATGTTTTGATTGCGCTGCAATACAATGTTTGATTACACCAGGAAAAATGCCGCATGTGAGTTATGTTCTGAGGGTATAATTAGATTCAGGTTTACTTTCAATTGCCTTCGGATACAATTGGATTGTTGGAATTCCGAAATTTAGCTAAATTCTAAGAGCTTTGCTCGAGTGTAGTCACTCAAAAACATCGAAATATACCCAAATACCCAATTTAATTTCAGAGGGATAATAAATGAAAGTAAATAAATCCAAATGTTTCAATTTATTGAGAAGAATGCACGATTTTTTCCCGATAACCGAATTTTTTTGAGAAATGCGAGAAAGATGATTAGCCTAAAACCAACGCCAATGATGGTAGCGTAACACTTGCTGACTGGATCAGGGAAAATCAATGAACTTGATGCGATCTAACTTCGCATTAATAGAGTAATTTCATCATGTATTATCTGAAGTAACAGATGGATGTGGAGAACCACCATAATGATGAAGGTAATCAACTGCCGATACTTTAGCCACAAACATTTTTAACAGTTAATTCAGTTTTGATGCGAAAATCAAAAGTGACAGATTTCGAGGAGCAGCCAAACTCTGTGCTAATACATCCATATAAATTTTCATTTTTTTCTCTCCATTGCAGGTGAGATAAAGTTAAATTGATAAACATATTGCATTAAGCTACATGTACGTATTATTGATTCATGCTGTCTCTGGCTGATCCTCGACTTAATAAGATATTAGCATAAACGAGCTGAATGAAATAGGATATACATTTAAATTAATTACTAGTTCATTCATCGTGTCGTTTCTGATCCATTTGATTTTTATTACATACATGAATTATTGCCTTTCCTCCTTTCTTTCATATCTCTGCTCTATAGTTTGTGAAATGCACTTTTGTGAATGTTACCTCTATTTTGTTCATTTCATGTTTTTATACTATTTTGAAAACAAACATTTGATATTCTGAAGTCATCATTTCAGACTTAATTTTCAATAATTTTTGTCGTTGGATGAAGGCGAACTCAGTGCTCTGGGCCCATCAGTGAACTAAAACATCGAGATGTCCCAAAATTGACCCTTGGGTAACTCCTGCATTGACACGCTTGGTGGAAGGCCATCTAAGACGACATATCTGCGGTCACTAAATCGAATGTTAACATGTTACGAAGCTCTGTAATACATGTTTCGAAGCTCTATCGGACCTGTCAGAATTATCCATGTTGAAGAATGGCAGCACTTTCGCTCTGCTTACACAGAAGCGGCAAATATACATATGGAGTGCACGCGTCCCCTGAATAGAGACTAGACTCTGGCACTACCCTTGAGTTAGTGTACCAGACTCTTGAAGCACGACTCACCGAATCTCCTGACTACAGAGATTTGCGCTGACGCACAACGCATTCCATCAAACGAGGCAGAAACGCCTTCTGGAAGAACTTCGCGGAAGAAACGGAGAGAGCTGCAGCGCGTGGAGATAGTATGAAACTTTTTCAGTTGGTAAAAGAGGCAGCCTATCAACCACGACAGCTAGCCAATCCTTGATGGACAACAATGATGACATGATATCCGGAATTAGCGAATACATAATGACGTTGTCAGGAAATGATCATTTAGAGATACAATCTGCGCTTAACGACATTCATGAATATGCTTGGCATACAGTAAAAGAAGAACTGAAGAGAATCACCGGCCCACAACTCTATGGATTGCGCAGGTGGAATAAGGACTGAACCGTCCTATCCATGGACGAGGCACAAGACAGCTGCCGTTTGGGATGTGGTGTGCATACTCGAGGATGTCGGCTCAACCCGGTCAGGGTGAATGCCGCTGCAAGTACAAGTAAGTATATGGAACACAGACAAATTACTTTGTTCCTTCCTGTTTATTTTCTCCGTGTGTTCATCGCGATTCACAGAAACTGGTGTCAGCTTTTGCAGGAGTGACGTCTACAAATTAGACTTAGCTGCACTTATAGCGTGTAGTACTTGGTGTAAATACTTCTCAGTGTATTACTCACACTGAAGAATAAGCAGGGTGGCGGCCCTGCCCGGGAATCCCGGACTGTCCGGTAGTTTTGTTTGGCCCGGGAATCGCCCTTCAATTTTAGTGAAATCGCCAATGTCCTTTAAATAGCCCGGGAATGGCACTTTGTGGTATTTCACCCAGGGTTGGCATCCCATGGGTAAAACCCATGGGTAAAATGGGTTTTTTGAAAATTTTGAATTTTTGCGATAACTCAAGCAGTGCTATGCTTAAGCAAGGAATCTGTGATACTCTCTTTATCGAAATTACTGTTTGTGATTTTTGAATGTGGTATATAATACTCGATTTCAATTTCACACAAATAAAAAGTATTTCTATTCTATTCTTTGAAAGTTAGACTACTCTATTCAATATTTGCTCCATTGCTAATAGTTTACCCACAATCAGATAAAACAAAGTTTCTTCATAAAAGAATCTACTTCTTGGGATAACGTGAAACGTAGGTAACAATAGACATACGTGTAAAAGTAAAAATTCGAATGGAAATCACTTTAACAGATCTTGTATAGCAAGTTTGTATAGTTGCGACTACAAATTCTGAAATAACAGCTTGCAAGTTGCAATACAGAATACTCATCATCATCGTCATGCGTCATCGCATGGAATAGGTAGGGTTCTCTAAAATACAATTTAAACTTCATGAAACTTTCCACCAGAAAACAAACAGCTTGATATCTTATTGATCGGAGCAGCGAGTGACTATAATAACAACTTGCCTACGATTCAAACGAAATTTCAGACCTACCGCCTACCGGGAGATAGCGACGAGGTGTGCTAGGAACGACATAGTACATGGAACTTTCACATATCATGGTAGGCCTCTTGCAATGGCCATTGTGCGTCTGCCGGGTTGGATGATTTGGTTTTCAGAATTGAGATATAATTAAGTACTCCAAAGAAAATGAGAGTACGGTATATTGTGACATAATTTTGCCATCGGAAATACATGTACATGGGTTATTATGGACCCTTCTATTTCTGAAACCCAGATCATCCAACCCGGCAGACACGCATTGTCATAGTGGGTAAAACAAGAGGCTTACTATGATATGTGAAAGTTCCATGTAGATGCTATGATGTCACGTTAAGAAAATTCATTTTTTTGAAAAAACCCATTTTACCCATGGGATGGGTTTTTCCAACCCTGATTTCACCACTAAGTTCAATGAGCATAATTTTTTGATTTCAGCTGCTATTAATATGACTAGAATTAAACCCGCTATTTCTATGCTGTAATGGATAGAGGATGGCTATGTGATTCTCTGGGGTGACTTGGCATATGTTTTGTAAAATCGCTTAATAAATGAAAGCGAAGTGTCGGTATTGCGGCCACTCAGTGTCACCACCCGTACTTAAATCATTCCTCAAAGCCTCATTCATGTGGTCAATATAATCTATACACCTAGCATTTTTACATTCGTGGTCAGGTGGGGTGATTTGGCATACGGGTAGGGAGAGTTGGCATAGGAAGGTGTTAGTGCTTAATATTGTCAACTTTTGATCAATTGAAAAAGCATAGAACTCGGCGCTTCGCGACGTTTAACGACTTTCATGGCCATCGCTATGACGACGGCATAAAATCATAAGCCTAGCTGGTAAAAGCATGGGAAAGAAGAGTGTTAATCTAAATCAAAACAAATCAATTGTTTCAACTGCACTTAACATTAGAGAGAAGATACTTTTTTGTGATTTATTTAATCAACGCATTATACGAAAGAATACAACAGGTGCAGATAAGATTTTTTTAAATTGAAACATCGTCTAAATCGACGTTCGGGAGCATTTCAACTTTAGTATCATTACCCGCAATTATCATGACGACGAAAGCTGATAACAAGAGCTTGCTAGTGATGCGTCATTCAAGGGTTTATTTCGTCCTCAGATGGAAAAAATGAATCCGCAATCAGTCATGTAAATTTCTAATTTCTTTTCAGTTGACCTTGTGACCTCATTAGGCTTACCACTTATGAACGCTATTAATAGTATTCAAAGAGCCCTAAACATGGTCTCCACTATCTCTAGAAATCAAATAGGCCTAGTCTGCCATTTACGTGGAAGACAGGAGTCCGATAAAAATGACCTTGGCATTTAGCGAAAGGTCTTTTTCAGATAGTAGGCCAACTCTACCCATCAGATAATATGCCAACTTACACCAACCCCAATCGTGAACGAATGTTTACGTCCCATGTGCCATCTGTTTCATGAAGTCGTGTTCAGTGGTCGGGCCGGCTGCAGAAATTTTCGCACTGCGAAAACGTTAATAAAAATGAACTCGCTGCGAAAAAATGGACGTGGTCCTGCGAAAAAATGAAGTCTTGTTATTTGTGCATTTAAATGGACGTATGCTGTTTAATGGAGGCTGGTTTACAGGACAAAAGTTTTACGTAAACTTGATAGCTGCTTGTGTTATTCTTCATATTTTCGGCTAGTGAAAACTTCATGGTTACCATAGTGTCTTACATCCTGCAGCAGGTTCAGCTAAAGAGAAAAATTGCAGCAATAGCTCAGTATGCAGCTGTTTTACACTGTTGAAAGCATCAGTAATTTGTGTCAAATAACTGCAAGTGTGAACCTTTCAAGGCTATGTTTAAGAAGTCAGAGTAAAAGAGGCCACTGATGATGCACTCCCCACTTTCTAGAAACGGTTCTTACCTGACATTAAATAAATTTGAAAAGGCATTCTTATGAAGTGGATGCTGCAAAAAACACATTTTATACCAGTTATGCAGAAAAATCAGTTTCGTCTGAAGTGATGCAATGTCCATAAGATCTCCGAATATCGAGGCATGGACAATGAAAGTCGCGAAGAGGCTGCCATCTATGTCCAATTATAGAAATCCGACAGTGTACATTATTTTAAATGTCTAGGATAAACCTGCACATTGAAAACAATATTATGCGCAGTGGACACGCTTTGCCGTAACAACAGTACCTAAGGGATAATGGCCTCCTGTGACTGACAATTTATGGTTAGGCACCGGTTCCTTGTCATTGCCTTCTGTAAAGATTCACAGTTGCTATCCTTTGATAAAATTGTGTAATGGGAGCGAATCAACAACTGTTGGATGTTTCACTAATTTCACAATCAATTCTGCCACTCGATACCAATCACAGACGGCCTTCGTGAAAATATGTCGTTGGCCAAGCAACATTCCAAAGCTTGTTTAAAATTGCAAAAGGAGAATAAAAAAAGAAGAAAGAACCGACAGATGACCATCAGAAAAAGGTTGAAAAACAGTCAAAGCAAGAAAAAGAAAAATAAATTAATAAAAATTAATTCGATGCTTGAGAATATATTGAGAGATAAAAGAAAGACATATCAGAGAAAAGGAAACACATAAGGGAATGGAAAGTCATTAGTGGAGCCTTCGTCAAGTCCAGAAATAATCATGTATAGTCAAAAAAATATTTCTGCACACGACGAAGTTCTCAGATCGAAAGTTAGTGCACCAAATTCAAGCCTAACTAAGTGTATTCTTGAAATTTTGATGGAAAATCATATGAGACTGCTTGGGGAGGAGGCGTCAAAAGAAGAAGCACATCATACATTTCAAGGTTATAATTGTTACATTCTTGCAAGTTAAGATTTCCACACTGCTGAATTTCTACATCATCAGTCCTTTCTCTTTTGATTCGCATTTATTATTTGTTTTCCTCTCTTTCAATGAGAACTTTTACTTCTGTTTATTGCTGAATTGTTTTTTTTTCTTTGACCCTTTTGTTGACGCCTGATATCAACTGGAACAGGCACTGTCTTAAATAAGTGACGCGAATTTTTATTGTAAAGTTTTTGTAGTTGTTTGTTGTAAGATAAGTGATTTTTGGTTATGTTTGTGACACGCACTTAGTATATGTAATCGCTAGAAATGCTATGAAGATCGATGTTCAGCTTAACGACTGCATGCACCTCATATCAAGAAGTATTAGATCGGCCCCTACAGAGCTACCTCCAGACATACGAAGAGACAAACAAACATTGCACCTGTACAATCGAGCCATTCAACAACCCAACCATCTTCATCAAGTTGTAACCACCCCGGTATCAGATGAACAACGACTCCAATCTCGAAATGCGCTCTCAAGAAGGTTCTACCATCTGAAACAAAAGGCCTGCGAGACGACACCAGACACTTGCGCCATGTGAGAAAATGGGATGACTCTAACCACCAACCCTGAGTTTATCGCGAGACCTACTAACAAGCGCCTATAGGCCTATATGACCTGCCGCGAGCAAAATGGGTACTCTTAAATCGACTCCGCTCTGGTTGCGGTCGATACAAAGCATTTATTAATCGAATAATTCTCTCAAATAATAGTGCCTGCGTATGTGGTGAAGAACAAACGAACGCTCATGTTCTCTCTTGCCAAGTTATTGGAATGCGTGGCAATATGACCACTGTGGACAATGACTTCCGTGATTGGCTAAGCCAGTCAACCCTAAAACTTTGAATTTTCGTTGTAATGTTTTTCATACGAATATATATATATATATGAAGCCATATTGAGCTATATTAACAAAATGGCTCCTCAGAAACTATAATTGATGACAGATAATGCGAGCTCTTGTAATCAGATCATTGCGAAGAATCTTCTCCGAGGGTCATCAATGACGAAACGCAGTTGCTTTCGGAAAGTCATTCCTGTTACAAGAGCTAAGTTTCAGTTTAAATCAGTACGTTGTAGCAATATCAAAATTGCATGAAAATATGGGATATTGTATATACCTCCTAAAAGATACATAGACGCTCTTGGTCAAGTTTTGATGATAAGAGCGGCGTTTACCCTGCTTGATCATGAAATATGATGCTATAATCTGCTATAATATCTGCTGCTAAAATTCTACTGCTCGCATTAGTAGGCCTGTGAAAATTTAGCAGAGCTGCGAAAAAAATGGAAAAAATCTCTGGCCCGACCACTGGTCGTGTTATACTACCACATAAATGAAGTCTTCGTTCTGACAGAACTTCAGACAGAATTCTGTTCTTCAACTCGTCCAAGTATATATACAGCACCCTTAGAAAGTTACTATATCAAACTCCAAAAAAGGCCATTTTTCCTCATCCTCGCCTGAGACATAAACGACTGAAGCAGGCATCGCGATTTTTTCACTGCCTGATATGAAGATGGTCCTGAAAAAAGCACTGGTGGTTTCATACTGCCTAGTATAAAAGTTTCTTCCGGAGGACCCATATGCCATGTCACCCCAGTCTCCCCTATAGAGAAGGAAATTATTTGATGAATCCCTAGTTGAGCAGAAGTCCAGGGGGTTTAACTTTGCTGGAAAGTTTACCGATTTTAGTGTATTCAGTCTGATAGGCCATAAGTGTATGAGAAAGAAATCGAAAGTCTTATGGAGATTTGCTGGTGGGTGGGATCAAACGGACACCACGAAAGACCCTAAGGTAAGCTGACATAGCTGAAAAAGTCTTCGATTTAAACCAAGTAGAAATTGTATGTGATAATAAACCATAAAAGTAGATAATGGTATGCTAGAATGGATGTTTGATATCTTGCACAAGTAAATGATGAGAAGAAGAAAAATCTTTGATTTGTAGATCAATGCTGATCTAATGCATTGTATCACATTTGTCAATGTCAACATCTTTGTAAACTATTTGTCAAGTTAATTGTGGAAGTTTCTGAGATCGAATTGTGGGGTATTCTTGATCAGGATTTAAGTGATTTGGCAGTAGTGTTTCATTTGAAATACAAGGGTTCCATGGGTTGATATAATACTAATACTTTATTAGTATCGACAATTATTACCTTCTTTTTCACTGCTGGAATACGCATGAAAGATGAATTCACAGACCCAGAAAAGAAAGGTGGTTAGTGTACTGGTTGTGAGGACAGACCGATACAAATTCCAATTATTGGATAATTTCTCATTCAAGCGATAAAGGAAGTGAGTGGTTTTCTGGAATGGACAAATTCCACTGACAAAAATGTGAGGCAGAAAAATAGAGTTGGCAGTAAAATTGACTGCGTGGGTATTTCGAATATAAGGCAATGACTAAGGTAAGTGACGATTTCGAAAACCACAGTAATCGTAATCGTTCACAGTAAATCACGACAGGAATCAAATCAAATCAAACGCTGTTCAAAGTAGCTAATCAAGTACATTTTGCTAGCTTATGCCTGGAAAAATAGGGCCTATCTATTTAGTAAGTCATGGTTGCATGTGTTTGACCGGTTAACCGCGATGTACTCGTATGTATTTCTTACCAAAGACCACCGCATTACTAATCGACGGTAAAACAGGATATCTAAAGAGTCCACGATTGGCTGAAAGCCTATTTAAAAATAGATGACATTTATTTTACTAGGCATATTAGTTTTGAAAGTAATCGGAACCATAAAAGTATTATGAATGAACTTAATCAGGACCACGTTTAATCACACATTTAGTCGGTTAACTGTTTTTTATAAAGAAACACAGATGATCAGGCCTTGATTCACTGGCTTGTAGCCCGTCAGCTATTTACAAGTTGTGAATGATTTTACAACGATGGAATGACTCATATTTCGAACTTTCTAGCGATCAAAAAATATTTCATATTCATCAACTTATAAATATATAAGTAGTAAGTAAAACTCCACTTCTGGATAGCGCAAGATGGCCGCCGTCGCTGACGTCCCCCCCCCTCCTGTCCGTCGAGTCGGTCGTGGTGTGCCGTCGTGTTGCTTCGAGTCTGACGTCCCCCCCCTCCTGTCCGTCGAGTCGGTCGTGGTGTGCCGCCGTGTTGCTTCGAGTCTGACGTCCCCCTCTGGCCGGCCGTCGTAGCGCGAGGTGATGTGCTCTCCAGGTTGGCGTGGTGGCCAGGTTGGGAGGGTGGACTGTCGGAGCTCACCTGAAAAAATCCTAAGTGTCAGAGTGACTTTGTATGGGTAAAATTTTGAAAATTTTCCAAAGTGTGGCATTTCGACCTGGGACCTTCACCAAAACATTTTTCATCAAATTTCTCCGAACGAGGGGGGAGGGGGGTCAGTGAAATTTGATGAAAAATGTTTTGGTAAAGGTCCCAGGTCGAAATTCGGAAGTTTTAAATTTTTCAAAATTTTCACCACACTGGAGCTCTCACACTTAGGAATTTTTTCACTTGTGGCATGTTACATGGACATGTGCTGACGGACCAACTTCCCGTGGTCATATGAGAATGGTTCAGGTGTCATCTGATAGAGAATGATGAGACAAATCGTTTGCAAGAAACCGCATGTCGCTACAATGAATACTTTCGGAGATAGAGCCATTTTAAGTTTTCTTCCGAGCATATATAAACCCCCGACAACGTAAGTCTCATCACTTCATCGAAAGACGAGGTAAGCGACGGTCGTCGCTCTGAGCTCCCGATATCGGGTGTTTCAAAGGACTCTATCTTTTGAAGTAGGCAAGCTATCTTCTTACTTCAAAGTTTGTGTGATAGAGTTTGATAGTGTCTTTACTACTGATAAATTTTTTAAAAAGTAGTATGAGCAGTAAAATGCGGAATTTTTTAAAAATTCTTAATTTTCAGTTTTTTCAAAGTTTAAACATGTAGACTAAGGTTTTCAAGTATGCTGAGTTCAAATCTGCTATCAGATTTGAAATTTAACTAAGTCTAAGGCAGCTTTGAGGGATTAGATCCCAGCTACTGATCACTACCTTTGACTCGGCGTTGCTGTTACCACTTCGGGGCAGTGACAATGATGTCTTCAGCTGTAAATAGCGGGTATCGGGGAAGATCTCTCACTTCCCTAGTGATCAGTACAAGGCCTTCGGGCTGTCGACGGGATCGAGTGCCACTCACTACACTCAAATCTATCATTCCTCACTAAGTGTTGACATTATGTTGAATGTTGACTAAGTTGAATGTTGAATGTTGAATAAGTGTTGAATGATGACATTATGTTTTAGGCCGTATGCTACATTCAAATCTGCTATCAGATTTGAAATTTAACTCAGTCTAAGGCAGCTTTGAGGGGTTAGATCACAGCTACTGATCACTACCTTTGACTCGGCGTTGCTGTTACCACTTCGGGGCAGTGAAAATGATGTCTTCAGTTGTAAATAGCGGGTATCGGGGAAGATCTCTCACTTCCCTAGTGATCAGTACAAGGCCTTCGGGCTGTCGACGGGATCAAGTGCCACTCACTACACTCAAATCTATCATTCCTCACTAAGTGTTATGCTTTAGGCTGTATACTACATGATTCCAAACTTATACAAATTTCATTATCTTACAGTTAACGAGAAATCGCAGCCATGGTCAATAATGACAAAAATCAGAAATTCCACATTAAAATGTGTGTGTGCGGCCGAATTAACCGCCGAGACGGTCTCAAGGACCACATCAAGAAGGCAGGGGCCGACCACATGGTTATCCTGAGTAGGGTTGCCTGTGTGAAGTGCAGGGTGCTGTTGGTTGTTGGGCAGGAGGCCGAGTTTTATTTGAGGCATGGTGAGTGTACAGGAGGGTTGGTGACCGATTTGAGATTTGTGGAGTTGATGAATGCTGAGAAGGAGCGAATGTTGGGGAAAGAGAAAGAGGCCAAGAATGTTGTTGAGAATGCTAGTGGGAATGTTGTTGAGAATGCTAGTGGGAATGTTATTGCGAATGCTAGTGGGAATGCTGTGGAGAATGAGGTAGAGAATGCTGTGGCCAGTTTGAAGGCTGACAAGTGGCGGAAGAGAGTGTTTGAGAGTGGTGATGAGGATGATGTGGATTTGGATAGGGAGCGTGTGAGGAAGTTGAGCTCTTCGTCGTCGAAGGTATCCAATAGTGTTATTAGCGACCCCCCGCAGAGCTCATCTTCCCCAATAGTGAAGGGTGGTGGGGTACGGAAGCAGTCGGCGCGGTGGGATGAGGACATGGAAAAGAAGCATGTGTCGCAGCAAGCGGCATATGCTTTGTTGGTTGATCGGTACGAAAGTTTGAAGAAGGTGAATGAGAGAACGTTGAGTGAGCTGAAAATGAAGGAGGTGAAATGTAAGGAGGTGGCAGATGAGAATATCCGAATGAGGCGTGTTGTGAAAGAGTTGAAGGAGAATGTGCGAGTGTTGGAAGACGAGAATGATGAGCGAGAGAAGAGGACGAGTGCTGCAGAGAGGAGAATGGGAGAGGCAGAGTCGAAGTATGAGGAGTTGATGAAAGAGATGAGTGTGTTGAAAGCAAGGAATGCTGAGTTGGAGAGGAGTGTGAGTAGGCAGGGTGATGAGAGAGAGTCGTTTGCGAAGTTGGAGCGCATGAGGAATGAATGTAATCGTGTGAATGAGGACAGAATGTTTGAGTTCCACATCCCTATTCGGGATAACCATCTGGACGGTCAAGTCCTCGTCAACCAAAGCCTGGACGAGAGTATAATCTGCTGTAATGGCCATCCGAGTAAAAAATGCCTCCACGCCACTCTATGTATGCGCGGGCATCTCCATAAATTTTCAGTCAGAAAGCCCGCGAGACTACCTAAGGATGGCTAACTTGGTAAGTGAAAAGTAAATAAGATAGTATATCCTATTCTAATACCTATCATTTTCATTGCAGATCTTTTCACTGCCTTCACCACCCCATCACGACACTCCCGAGAACGAACCATCGGCTCTCTTAAGGGCCACCATGGGGCAAGATTTGATAGAACCTCCTCGCGGTTTGCCCTGGGCAGTCTTCGGACTGGCGAATACTATCATTAAGTTGAATCTGCTATCAGTCAACTTGAACGTTGCATCGCGTTAGAGGGGTATATAAACCACTGCCTCTCATTTCATTTGATTTCAATCATGCAGACGCCGAACAGTCAAGTCAGCTCTCCTCGCGGACCGCAGTTAAGGCCGCGAAATTTATTTGAGGAATTTGTCAGACTAGAGGAGCAAGACAGAGTCCACAATAATCTTGCTCGGATTGGCAATCCGATGACAGCAACTGTTGTCAATCCAACGGAATGGCGCTACATTCCACTTTTCAGCCACGTGCCAATTAGCGTGGAAGTCGACACTGCTACCAAAGAGAGAGTCAAAGACTCTCTCAGCAGAATTGGTAGGCTGTAAGATGACGTTACTCCCGAGAACGAACCACCGGCTCTCTTAAGGGCCACCATGGGGCAAGATTTGATAGAACCTCCTCGCGGTTTGCCCTGGGCAGTCTTCAGACTGGCGAATACTATCATTAAGTTGAATCTGCTATCAGTCAACTTGAACATTATGCAGTCGATTGCTATCCCTGAAGCATTCTGATTCGCTGTTGAGCAATTCATTGTTGAAAACCCTATATAAGCCAGAAGATTGTAGCGCTTCTCATTCAATTTGAAGTCACGATGGAAGCGACATCTACCCACAACATTCCCGTCTTCACCGATGAAGACAACGCCATTCCCGAGTTCATCATCCTCGACGAGTGGGATGAAGAGGATGCGAAGAAGGGGAAGATCAAGAAGATCGTTTGGACGGATGAGGTGTGGACTCCGAATACCCCCCGCATCCGAAAGGTGCCAGATGCACCACCACGGCTTAGGCGGCACAGGGTTTATGGCAACCTAACTGTCATACCTATTGACTATTCAAGCCAATAGTCAACTTAATTGACACCGAGAACGAACCATCGGCTCTCTTAAGGGCCACCATGAGGCAAGACATGATAGAACCTCCACGCGGTTTGCCCTGGGCAGTCTTCGGACTGGCGAATACTATCATTAAGTTGAATCTGCTATCAGTCAACTTGAACGTTGCAAATGAAGTTCGGTGTAATACTTCCTTTCGACGGTCGTTCCTGTAAAGGGCGGCGGTGAAACCCGTAGCTATGTATACCGCAAGGGACATTCGGCAATAGTCAATCTTGTTAAACCTCTCTGCGTCATGTTTGCAAGTGATTGCCTCTGTCTCAACGTAGTATGCAATGGCGCCAGGGCGACATTTGGCCAACTGTCGAAGGTTGCCTAAAACTTTCCATTGCATACGTTATGAGAACCATGAGTTCTACCTGTCTCTATCAATGAGACGAATTGATGAATGGAATGAAATGGGAGGACACTCACGCGCCACGCGTAACATAACACACTTCTCTCTTCCTTAGTCTAACAAGCTCTTTACACATGGATCGCAGTCGATTGCTATCCCTGTATCAGAAGTGTAAGCTATCTCAATTTTATTTAACACTATTTCATCTACCATCATCGCCCATATGAAATGTTTTAAGATTTACAAGTTAGACTAAGCGTGCTACTATTTCCAAATGAAAAAGTATACATGGTTAAATCATCCACTTAAGCCCATTCGTAGTCTAACAAGCTCTTTACACATGGATCGCAGTCGATTGCTATCCCTGTATCAGAAGTGTAAGCTATCTTAATTTTATTTAACACTATTTCATCTACCATCATCGCCCATATGAAATGTTTTAAGATTTACAAGTTAGACTAAGCGTGCTACTATTTCCAAATGAAAAAGTATACATGGTTAAATCATCCACTGAAGCCCCATTCAAGTAAGTCAGTATGAAAGCAAAGATAATACGAAATAAAAATTTATTATGGCATGTATTTCAAAAGGTCTTCATCGTCAATATCGTCCCAGAGTCTGGCTTCACATAGATAACAAAAACAGTTCACTTGCTTTAATCGTTCTTCTACTGCGAGCCTCACTTTGTCGATATACTCCCACTCCGCCATAGTTCGTGGCTGGGAGTTAGGGGTGTACCACTCCCATAATTGGTGGAGGAATTTGGTGCTGGTGATCTCCATCACATCGTCAGTATCGAACTGGAGATACTTCCACCTCACGCCTGTTAAGTCGGGACACTCCTTCTCACATACACTCTCTTCGTCGTCCGCTGGTAATGACAACTTTCTAATGTTGTCGAGTCGGTATAATTTCTCCACCTTCCCCTTCGTTGGAGCGTTTGGTGCAACGAGCGCCTTTGGTGTTGAGGATGGAGAAGAGAATTTTGTGTTTGGTGTTGTCGGAGGGCTTGTCATGTTGACTGTGAATAATAACTTTGAAATGTTTTCTAATTCTTAAGTATCAACAAGCAACCAATCAGAATGAACAGCCAATGAATGATGAATATGAAAGTATATATGTAAAGTGACATTCGACTGTCTTTATGACATATAAGTGAAGTGTTCTCTGGCGAATTCTATATATGAGGCATACAAGTGAACTGCTCTCTCGTGAATTCCAAATTTGAGTGAAGTCTCTATCTTGTTGAAGTATCAACCTTAAGCTTGATTTCGTTGAAATAGTAAGTTGAAAATTTCTTCACTCATCTCCCTCAAACGTGTGGCTAATAGCATCTTCCTCAATTTCAGGTATCAACTTCATCACCAACGCCTTCCCTTCTCGAGGAAAGTTTAGAGTTGTTGAGTCAAAGTAGGTTGTAACAATACACTGAGACTTGAACAGAGATGATAGAATGATTTCTCTTTCAGGTGATGTGAGTTCCAGCTCAGGACTCTCGCGACAAGGCAACGAGTGGGAATGTGCCGACTGCGGACATATGTTTACAAGGAAGCACAGTCTCCTTCGACACATCAAACAACGTGTGTGTCAACGCAAAGCGGCGTCAATCTCCGGAGGTGAAGTTGATTCTGACGATGACATCTCCTTTCCTTGCGATTTGTGCCCTCTTTCTTTTGATAGTCACTTTCAGCGATCTTCGCACAGACTTCAACACACGCATGCAAATGATCACTACACCAACGGTACCTCTACCATCTCCCTCATTAATGTTTCACATAATAATTTAGTACGCGACTACTGCATGGAGTCCAATACTCAAATAGTAGATTTTCCTGAGTGGCTCCTTCAAAATTCTAACATTATCGAAGCGCTCTTCAACAATTTAGACAATTTTAGAATGAAGGCGCTCATCTACCTTAAACTAAAATATATTAAGATAGATTTTCAAACGGGTCAAGTGACGGAGAGAATACAGTTTCATGTTCCTTCCTCTTCCGCAACCGAAGTTGTAGACTGCGAGTCTTGGCTAAATTTTCATATTCAATGTTTAAAATCAAATGTAGATAAATTCAATCAACGCGACAGCGCTCTCATTTTTGATGGTGTGGACTCAGCCATATTCAAAATTTCCCTATTAGAAAGTCATGCAGCTCGAGGCACATTTAAACTACCAAAACGTTGTATAATAAGAAAGCTGTCATCAATGTCGATTGTAAATCACAGTGTTTCAAATATGCAGTCCTATCCATCCTTCACTATAATGATATCAACGCGAATCGAAATCATACCTATAGCTATAGACAGTGGGAGGATGAACTAGACGTTGAAGGTTGTGATAGTAGCAACATGAAAATCAAAGATGTAGAAACGTTCGAAAAACATAATAAGATTAAAATTGCCGTTCACGTGTGGGAGAAGGGGTTGAAGGGTGCCCGCTATAATTCACGTTCAACTTGTCATGAACGTGTAGTCAACCTCTTATTAGTAAAACAAGATGATAGCGAGGAATGGCACTACTGTGGTATTCCAAAAATCTGTCGCTTGTACACACACTTAGGGCGCTCTAAAAGTGGTGAACATTTTGTATGCGATCGCTGCATCCGCTCCTTTTGGAGTAAAGATGAATTTGAAACTCACTATGAATGGTGCAAGCGAGGTAAATTACAAATGGAACGCATGCCCAAAGATAAAATATTTTCACATAGGGATAATGGTGACGAATTAAGTCCCCTGCGTGTCATTTACGCAGACATAGAATGCTACATTGATGATATCATCCACAAGCCAGCAGCCATATCCTGCTATGAAGTATGGCATGACCACTTTAGGAATAGACAAAACAAAATGCATACTTGGCAAGGTGAAGATTGCATTTCAAAATTTCTAGAATTTCTCGATAAAGCTGCTAAATTTCAACAATCATATGATTCCCAATTGCAGCGTAAGTCACTACATATGTCAGATGAAGACAAACAGAAATTTGAAAGTTGCACATCCTGTCCTAAATGTCATAAAACGTTTGATGACGATAAAATTAAGACAGTGCGTGATCATGATCACATCACTAGTAAATTTAGAAACGCGCTCTGCTCCAAATGTAACTTTTCACTTAGGTTGAGACGTCGTACACTACCCGTCATTTTTCATAACTTTAAGGGCTATGACAGTCATATGCTCATAAAAGGAGGGTTGAGCCAGATGAAATCGTGGCAGTTTAATGTAATAGCGCAAGCGAGAGAAAAATTCATGGCAATGACAGCAAAAGTACCAGTAGATAAAACTAAAGAAAATAAGACAGTCTTCTTCGAAATAAAATTTTTAGATTCATTCCAATTCATGTCAGCGTCACTAGCTTCTCTCGTTCGAAATCTCAAGTTTCTTCCCCATAGTCAAACTTTGAAGAAACACTATCCAAACTTAACGGATGAAATAATCACTCGCAAAGGAGTCTTTCCCTATGCGTATTTTAGCTCAATGTCTAAACTAAATGAAACAACCCTTCCTTCCATTGACAAATTCCAAAACGATTTGACGGGTCAAGATTGTCCAGTAGAGGACTATGAACATGCTCAAGAGGCATGGTTAAAATTTGATTGTAAAACGTTTGGCGATTATATGATCGCTTACTTAGAATTAGATGTCATTTTGCTGGCTGATGTCTTTCAGGAATTTCGACGAGTGGCATTAGAAGAAGACAAATTAGATCCTGTCCACTTTGTCAGTCTACCAGCCATGTCCTTTAAATCAGCCTTTAAAATGACTGGTGAGACCATCCATCTCTTACAAGACCCGAGATGTATAACATATTTGAGCGCGGAATACGCGGTGGTCTCACATTTGTGAATAAACATCACATAAAATCTGAAACAGTAGGTAATGATCATATCCACCTAAAGTACTATGACCAAAATAATTTATATGATAGTTCACTGTCTAAACCACTACCTCACTCCGACTTTAGTTGGTTAAATCAAGATGAGCTTGCGTATTACTCCAACCCTTCAAACATACTGAAGATTCAAGATGAAGGTGATTGGGGATATTATTTTGAAGTGGATTTGATTTATCCAAATAGTATTAAAAATAAAACTGCTGATTTCCCACTCGCACCTGAATCTGGTGAAGTGACTGAAGATATGTTTTCACCATTCATGTCACAATTTCATAATAACTTAAGAGTGTGGACAGCCAAGGTACAAACCATGCCGCAAACTTTTGCTCACCCAATATGATAAGAAAAATTATCTCGAGCACTTCTGCATACTAAAATCCTATTTAGAAATGGGCATGCTTCTAAAGTCAGTTCACCGCATTATCAAATTTAGATAGAAAGCCTTCCTCAAACCCTACATAGATAGTAACAGTCAAAAACGTGCACTCGCCCAAAATAATTTTGAAAAGGATTTTTATAAATATAAGAATAACAGTCTTTTCGGAAAGACCATGGAGGATGTTAGAAAACGTATGAATTACAAACTAGTCGTTGATGAACAAAAATATCACAAATTGACCTCATCACCTCTTTTCATTGATAGAGACATCATCGATGAGGATCTTGTAGGTGTTAAAATGATAAAATCAGAAGTTGAGTTGTGCAAACCCATCTATATTGGGCAAGCCGTTTTAGATTATTCCAAGCTTGAAATGTATCAACTCTTCTACAAAATATTAAAACCATGCCCTCTCGTAAAAGAGGTTCGCTTGCTGGGTGGTGATACAGATAGTTTCTTTTTAGGAATTACCACTCAAAAAGATCTAAATTTTAATGAAGTAGGCAAGTCATTAGAAAAATATTTCGACACATCTAACTACAATCCCACTCATCCACTCTATTCCATACAGAATAAAGCCAAACTTGGTTGTTTTAAGGATGAAACAGCAGGAAAGGAAATAGATGAAATGATTCTCCTCCGTCCTAAAATGTATTCCATGAAATTAAAAGAATGTGCAGATAGTATTAAGCGTGCTAAAGGTATATCAAAATCCATTGTTCACAAAATGAAACATCGGTCCTATAAGAAGGCCTATAAAAATAAAACTATAACGTTTGTCAATATGACAATCTTAAAATCTCAAGTTCATACTGTGAAAACGCACACGTTCAAGGAACGAGCACTTTCAGCATGGGAAGATAAGAGGTGTTGGATAGGACATAACACATCTCTTCCACATGGACATCCTGACACAAACATACCTCCACCCAAAAGAATAAAACTCACGCTACCACATTCAGGAGATGTATTGACATAATCAACTTTAACTCAGTATTTTGATGTTGCTTTTTGTAGATATACATGGTTGTTTTATGTATCGCATGAGATCGTTTCTTCCTTGTGAATATATGCCTACAGTCAGCTCATTCCCCCTATATCTGTGAAAAGACTTTTTCATATACATATTTTTATTTCAATAAACATATCACAATGACTTCACTTTGTCTTCCGAAACACTAAAGTTACGAGGGATTTAGTATCTTTCACATGGATGCACTCTTGCAAACCATTGGTAATTTTGATAGTAATAGAGGGTATAGTTTGTTTGACGACGGGATGATAGAAAATAGATTCAAACATCTTCTCGACTATTCCATATGAAGCGTCTTTATCATGAATGAAATCACGTAAAATGTATTCTTTTTTCTCACCAACAGAAATAGGTAGAATCAAATCACTTTGAATGTAAAGGTGCTGTTCATGTTTATCAAGTGTCATTGGTGTTTCTATACCAATCGTATGCGCAGCAAAAAACACAGTTTGTAGCATTGAAAAACCAAAGAGTTTTTTCAAATTTTTACTCAATTGACATTGAATGTCATCACCCAGTTTCAGAACAACGCGTTGATTTTCAATTGAAAACGAAATGTGGTGTGTCTTTACATCATATTTACTTTTCATCACATGCTTCAACTTTTGTTGTATATAAGGATTTACTACATGAATGAAGCTTTCAACTGTATGATATAGACGCGGCATTATATTGATAGCAACTTTAGATTCTTCACAAGACTGGTAAATTTTCTTGATGCGATCACCATAGATGTCCACCCACCATTCATCATTAACTGAATCAGCTTTAGTGTGATATTCATGAGAAGCATAAACCACACCGCTTCCAATAATAGGTGTATAATGTCTTACAAAATGACGCAAGGTTGGAGAGAAATAAACTGTAAGTTTGTCATTATATTTCTGAATAACCAACTTATTTTTGTCCGCCATAATTTTCTCTCCATACTTCTTACCGACAGTCTCATTCCATCGTTTTACTAACTCAATAAGTGATAAAGGTTGAACACCACGCTTTTTCAAAATGATGCGTTCTTCACATTCTACAACATCTTCATCAAATATTTTAAATCTATAATGAAATTTGTTGATTCGATTTGAATAAACTTTTTTAACATTTGCAGTAGCAATTGACGTTAGATGTAGTCCATGGCCAAAACCGAGATGTGGATAGAATTCATTATCCAACCTCAGTGTAAGACCTTTAGTAAAAGAATGAAAGCGAAGGAACTGTCTCCCACTCCAATGATAGATAGTAAACTCATAAGCTTTCTGATTTCTATTCTTCATGATGGAAGTATTACCACTATTGAACGCCTTAATAATTTTCTCATTCCCAAATGGTTCATAATAATCTGATTTTATCTGAATCTATTCATAGTTCCACTTTCCATCTGATGTAAAATTGTATGGGAACTGGAATGCATTATTCATCGTTATTCCATCATGGGTGCGAGGAGTCAATATCATTTCTTCCAAATCATTCACATTCTGAATATTGCTATCATAGCAAATACTAGAAACGCCAACCTCCCATTCACCTTCTAAATGCAGTGGGTGATTTAATTCTACTCGATAGTCTGATGGTTTATTTTTGGGAAATTTATTCATAGAAGCATTACTGGGTAAGTAGATTAGAAACGAGTCCTTATTTTCACTTTCCATATTATTCACATTGGAAAAAATATATCAGCATACTTTTGCATTAACCTTTCATTCGGAAATGGAGTGTGATACTTGTCACAGCATCTTTATGAAAAGGAATCAACGCACCAGCATCGTCATAAATTGCAATATCAATTTGTGGGATGTAGTTTGATTTCAGCTTTGTATAATGCACTTTCTTGAAAGTATGCTCAGATAAAATACTGCAGCTTTTTGGCTGGTATGGTATCATTGCTAGCAATGGAGCTTCAACATCTCCCACACGTACATCTTCACCAATATTGGAATATATCTGAAAATAGTTAATACGACGCGATAGCGACATGTCTGCGCTAGCTTTGGTTACAGTACCACTTTTAAAGATATTTTGATCAAAACCCAAAATGTCCATTAGAGTTTTATCCATAATTAGTTCAATACCTTTTCCACTTATAGTGAGAGACAAAGTACCTTCTTTTTCAGAAAATGAAATATGTTGCTCATTAATCACTTCATTTAAATAATCTACAACCAATTTAACTGAAGTAATAATGCGAGGCAGCAACACTCTTGTTTCATGTAAGATACCACCGAAAGGCTCTACACACTTTCTGTATAAAGATACGGTCCATTCTGTATCAAATTGATTTGACCTTTCACATGGTAAATGTTGCATATCAGATTTTCCATGAACAGCTGCAGAATGATGTCGTAAGAACTGATGAAAATCTTTTGAACAAACTAATACTAGATTATCATCATTTAATTTACTTATTGCAATATGATTAGATGATTTGATATAAGTCAATGTTGCCACTTGTTTACCATCAACTCGAAGGAGATAATTAAATTTCTTCAATAATGTTTCAGGAGTCATGTTTGTCTTTCTTGGCTTAATCACAATCTTCTTCACCAACGTCTTCTCATTTCTTGGAATAAGATCTACATAATAAGCTTCCTCTCGATATATTAACTGTTTATGACCACTTATGTGGTAATTAACGTTAAAATTATCATAGCTTGTTAAGGCGCTAGCGAGGTAACCTAAATCATTTCTTAAACTTGGACTTAAACCAACAATCCAATCTTTCTCAACTACATGATGTACATAATTATGATCATCATTGTGAGGAGTAAATTCGACAATATGTTTACACGCTTTATTCAGGAAATCATATATAAACTTTTTACATGATAAGAGATCTTTCTTTGGCCACTGTGGAATGTATACTCGGCAGCCCTTTTCACATTGGTAAGCAGCTGTACGTCTCATATTAATAGTCATCACCTCATGATCAAAAGTATAGACACAGTTGCTATAAACAAGTTGAGTGACACCCACTTCCCAATTTCCATTTAGCTGTTGTGTATGATCAATGGGAGTAGAAAAGAGTGCGGCTCGATTACTAGCAAATCTCTTTGTAGCCGCATTGCTAAGCAAAATATGATAAAACGACATTTTTATATTGCTGATCTGCGACTTTGCATAACATCATGAAGACTTGGATTTTGGACTCTCTACAATATATCAGAGTTGATCGTGATGGAAACGTACATTTCAAAAATTCTCATGGTCATACATCAAGAGGTATTACATTAACATGGCGACAATTTGTCAACCTCAATGATATCATGAGGGATTTGGAATATTTTGAAGCATTAAGATTCATCTCCTTGGGTGATCAAGTTTGGCTTCAACATTACAGAAATGAAATTCAAATCTGCCATTCTCATTACGCAAACTGTTTCTCATTCCGCAAATACAATTGGGAGAAGTATAGAAGATACATACATCGCTCCATCATGACATTTATTCGTCGTGAGTTCATCGCCCTACTATGCAAATCTTAATCAGACATGACTACCACGCACCATGAGTTGGAAATTAGATTCCCTACAACGTATTGAAATGGATCATGATCGAAACGTCTATTTCAAAGATTCAACTGGAAATGTGAGAAGAGAGTTTGCTTTATCTTATCGTCATTTTTAATCTCTACATCATATCATGAAGGATTTGAAATACTTCTATATGAAAAAACATTCACGTATTGGAAATCGCATCTGGTTGCGCGTCAACAAACGGCGAATTCAACTCTATCATTCCCAACTCCATACTAACTTCACATTTCATCAAGGTAGTTCAAAGTATAAAAGGAATCAAAGTATAAAAGGAAGGTACATTGCTCAATTTACTCATTTTTTCATCATGAAGCGCCATCGCTACACCATGGTCAACATTCTCCGTCGCTTCAGACTCTACACCAAAATCGATCTCACAACATTACACCAACACCTTCCAAACAGCAAGTATTACCCAGGCCGTCCTCAAATGTTAGTGGTGAAGATGAACAATTCACGGAATCTTCAACTCTTCCCAAATGGGACTGTACAGATTCTCGGCGCCCTTTCTCATTCATCGGCGCAGTCAATGCGCTCAGAGCTACAAAGACTACTACGTCGGATATGGAAGAGGGAGAGGTGTGTGATGTCGAATCTGACTGTGGACAATATGGTGATCTCTACTCAATTGAGTGAAAGTGTATCATTTTTGAAGATTCGTACCAGCAGTTACAATTTGTGTTATGAACCCGAACTTTTTCCTGCAGCTCTCATTAGTTGTTGGTTACCTGTGCATGTTGCAATCTTTCATAATAGTAAAGTGATCATTACTGGACTAAAATCTCATGTACAAGCAAATGTGATCCTAGACTATCTCATCGAGTATGTACGTACCCAGCGGATTGTAAAATAAAATACAATTTTTCCAACATGATGTTTTTATTTCAAATCATGATAGAACTTACAAATCATTTTTTCATTAGAGGATGGATTACATGAAAAGTTTTGAATAACAGATATAAATCGAGATACATGTAAACGTTTTAAGATGAAGTACAGTACACAAGCACCACACGTTGATGAAAGTGGATGTTGTAGTATGCGTTCATTTCGCTGATATTGACGCGTATGTTTTCTCAACCACTGCTGTGTTGGTATATTTGGAGGTTGAGCAAGAGAGTCAAATAGTTCACCACGTCGGTCTTCTCCAATAAAGATCGCTTTCCAATGCTCACCGCCTAAATTCTGCGAATGAGTGTTTAGCACAATAAAGATGGGATAGTGATTTACTGCAGGTGGTAAGGTATTGAGCGAATAGACATTATCGAAAGCTTTCAACGTCGCTTCGTCTGCATTACGCTGTACTTTAGTTTTAATATCGTCAGCAGTCAACCAACTCATTAACAATTATACTGAAGAATCACGTCACGATACTTTGTAATTTCAATATTTGAATCGAAGACTGCATAAATTAATACATTGATCGTCTCAGGTAGTGTTCTTTTGAACGTCAAATCCAAACGAATATTATGAGGCACGTTCGCTTGGCGATAGGGTGCACCAATATCGCTGTCAGCAGTCAAATCAAATGCATAAATAGTATATCCACTCTTAAACTCTTTCATAGTCAGTCCGTTGGTGTCATCCGTATTGTAAAAGCCAAAGACATCCATAAAATCAACATAACTGCGCATAAATTGATCCGAAGCAAAATCTGGTTTGTAGGGTGGACCAGGATGACTCACACCATTTACACGTAAAGCAATTTCACTTAACTGATTGTGTTTAAAATTGAAAGGATTCTTCTTTATATTACCATTAAATGCATCATTTTCAACCATTGCCACCATGAGGAGCTTCGGTGCTTCCGATGGAAAGAGGCCATCTTTCATGAAACTCTTTTGATCTTTCGGAATTGTAAAGGTGAGAAGCTTTGTATGCTGAACGGGGTAAATGGCATTTTGGCGCTTAAGACTTTCAGCATGCCCTCTAATGACACTTGGATTCGGTACTACTCGACGAATGTAAAGTGCAATATCTTCCACATGAATTCTAAAATTGTCAACTTTAGCAAATGCATTCAGCGCAAATTCAGGCTTATTCAATGTCAGCTTGAGTCGCATGCTGGTATTACAGAGTAAAAACTTTGACTGTCTAAAGAAGTCTAAATTCAGCGGACCATATAGCTGACATACTTTACTATCTTTAATCATAGCAGATCGCTTTATAAAGCCAGCATCAAATTTTCCTGCTTCATCTCTGTACCATCCCATGGCTTCCATATGACTTTTTTGTGCTGCAGGATGAAACTGTGATACATGATTGAAATATGATTTATAGGGATAATCGCTTTGACCACCTTCCACCTGCTGCTCTCCATTCGTTAGAGAAACATCGCGAAGTAATGTAGTCTATGGTAAATTGTTCAGTCCAACTTTATGTGTATCGTCAATAGCAGTTCCATCTGCTTGCTGAATTCTAAACCTCAAATCAACCATCGCATAACTCAAATCTATGTAGTCATCACTACCACCAGGAATAACAAATTCAATGGGGCCAGCATTCTCAGCTGTTCGAGGATTATAATCTACAATACTTGAACTAAGAATATCTGTCTGTATGGCTTGTTGATCAAACAAACAAAACCCGGAAGTTTTACACTCCATGATTAGAAGTTATAGCAGCGTCGTCGTTTAGCGCCTGATGAATGATTAGAGCCTCTGCGACGTTTGCGTGAATGCCTTTTGACTGAAGATCGCACCTTACCAGCTCCGCGATGTTTCCTCCTTCCTTTATTCATTCGTTTAGGCGATTTCTTTCCTTGAGTAACACCAGCAAAGGTCTGCTTCAATGTTTTTAAACCGCGTTCCTTACCACGATTCAACAAACTGCTCTTAAAACTTCTACCTCTGGAAAGATCACTAGCAACATCACCAGCAAAGCCAACGGCATTACTTAAAACATTTCGTTTTAAAGATCTACCGACATTGGATATGAGAGGTGCTACAACAGATTTCAGTGCACCAAGTATGCTACCTCCACGTTGGCGGCGAGCGCCGATGTAAATTTGTCCTCCACTACTTACATAGGAGGGTCGTGAAGCTCAAACCCTAAACATTGTTAGTTACAACTTTGCATGAATCACTGTCGATCACTTAGATGAAAGATGTCGGCACGACGCATCCAAGAGTTCATACTTGAAGGATAACCAGTCCATTTAACAAGACACCATTCTTCACCTTGTCGTTTTTTACATCGAATGATTTTCTCTCCCAAATATGTTTCACTTTCAGTGACTACCTCAATCTCATCGCGGTAAAAGCTACCCTCAATTTCTTCATTATCGTAATCTTTCAACTTGTAGGTGGTGGGAGAGTCTTTTTGATCAATCCTTGATACTGTAAATACCTCCTCTGTCCAATTCGGAAGGTACCCTTTAGCAAAAACACTCTTCACTTTTGAGATACGAACTTTATCACCAATTTTCACATCACTTTTCACATGAGTGCGTTTACGTTGGAATGATTCGCGCACTTTATCTACATTGTCAGCATTTACATCTACTGGTCTGAGTCCAATAGAACGATGGATAGAGTGATTGTAGGCATGGAGTGTATCTTGTAGAACCTTTGTCCAATTTTGTGTCAAGTTGGCAGTAAAATGTCGCCACAAGCGATTTTTTAATGTGCGATTAAAACGTTCAACGAGTGCAGCTTTATAGGCACTCTTTACACTAAACAACTCAATGTCATGCCTCTCAAATAATCTTCTCACATGCTGATTTTCAAACTCTTTTCCTTGATCACTCTGAATTCTTTTTGGAATGCGACCTTCTCGAAAAATTGTTTGGATTGCTTTTGCTACTCCTTTCCCTTCTTTAGTTTTTAAAGGTTGAGCCCACGCATAACGCGAGAAAATATCAATGACGGTTAAAATAAAATTATTGCCCGAGTTATGTTTTGAAATGGAGACAACATCACACAAATCTGCTTGCCACTGTTCATCGATGTCATGAACAATATAATGGCGGGTGCGGTACTTCTTTTTCGCTTGTTTGTGGAGTGTATAGGTAGCCTGACCCTTTAACCATCGTTTCACTTGTGATTGTGGAAGACCACTCGCTTTTGATAATTTCTTGATCGATGCAAATCCTGCCGGATGTTTTACATCATAATAGATTGACTTCAAACGTTCAGTCGATGATGACTGCTGACTCTTTTTCCTCCTTCTCATCTTTTTGCTTTCTTGCCTTTCTACATTTACAACAGCTGCAGCATTTAGCTTTAGCGGTTTTGCGATCGTGTTCACATTGCTTAGGAGTTTCATTGTGAGAGCTGGCGCAGCAAGTGCAAGTGATAACGACACTCACCTCTGGCGGCTCATTACATGGCAAGCAACACATCTGCCTCATATTAATAGTCTGAGAACATGTATTTCTTGGGAGGAGCTGTTTTACGTTTTCCTTTTACTAGTAGTGGTGGTGTAGATCTACGTCGAGTTCTTTATCTTGTTTGCTTAGTGAGTGTGGGAGGGGATGTAGCAGGTGAAGTCTTAAACCAATTTGTTGGCATTTCTATCGTCTGAAGCATTGGAGCAGTAGCCACTGTTGAATCAAGTTCTTTCAATGTCTCATTATTCAAAGCAAATTTTGGCACATTATGCTTTTTCAATAGTTTAAGAAAGTATGACCAACCAGGTGGAACATAGTCCTGACGGCGCTTTCTACGTGTCGCATACTGAATCAAGTCTTCATAACGTGAAGCGTTAATAATTTCATTTTCATCTGAAATGATTTCACCTCTATCATTTACATTGAGATGGGGTTCAATACTATTGAAAAGAGATATGGCATGTGCGCGAGATGCTAAAGGTGTTGCAGTCGATACAGAGTCACGCATCTTATTCTTCAAGCTTTTCAATTGCTCAACAGTTTCCGATTGCAATAATACAGCACGATGTGGATCTTTGATGTGAAAATTTTGCTGATAATCTATTTCTTTCCTATACATTTGATTTGCAGGAGGTTGCTTTACTTGCTGCATGGCAGTCAATTGTACATATTCATCCTGAGGAATAACAATCATGCGAGAATAAGAACTCATAGTTTGTAGATAATCATGGGAGTTTTCAAAATATCACTTTGAAATCTAAATTCTTCCGGACACTCTTGCGTAAAGTCAATGAATAAGTAACCGTGTGGTTTTTCAGTAGCTGCTTGAAAAATTTCAATTAAGGCTTTTGATCCTCTTGGTGAAACTTGTCGCGCTAAAATTTCAAATTGACTTCTATCTCGCGGATTCTTGAAAATAGCATAATAGTGTGTATTCAGGTTTCGTGTACGAGCTTCTTTTCCGTCAGGAAACAAATTTTGTGTGATATAGATGATAAAGCACCTTTTATGATGTGCTGCGCGAGTGAACATATCTGTAACATTTTTGGAATTCTTTCTTTCTTTTAATAAATCATCCAATACACCAACATCATTAGACTGAAGTTTATCCACTG
This sequence comes from Prostheceraeus crozeri, assembly GCA_907163375.1. Taxonomy (NCBI): domain Eukaryota; kingdom Metazoa; phylum Platyhelminthes; order Polycladida; family Euryleptidae; genus Prostheceraeus; species Prostheceraeus crozeri. The sequence continues at coordinate 152,309 of CAJQUW010008909.1, forward strand.
CAATAATTCCTTCATGTCGAATAAAGTTGCGACTTTGCAATTCCTGAAACAGCGACGGTTGATAAATGCCATAACACCAAATCACTCGATTGATAGGTTCCTTAAACAACTCCCTTCTTTTATCCAATAAATTCAGCGTGAAAACAGTTTTACCTGTATGAGATGGACCTGATACAATCAGAACTTTATCACATTGAAGTCTGAAATCCATTATAATACTTTGAGATTCAACATTTGCATAATTAACGTCTAGAGTCAAAGATATTACCCAATACGTTGCCCACGATAGGAGCTAGCATCGGTAGTAACGCTGGAAGGAAACCGCCCTTTTGTGTTAGAGTTTCCCTCTTTCTTTGAAGGGTGACTTTAGGATTGGAGATGAAACGCAATTTCGTAGCATATCGCTTAAGCAACTTTCATTGTTTTGGTGCTAATTTCTTCGTCCTCAACTTTCTCACATGAGAAATAATTTCACGAATGAATTTATCGTTAGCATGTCGTATAGCATTGTATCACTGATTTGCTTTCATTCCTCGGAGAGCTTGAATGGCTGAAGAAAACTTTGAAGACTTTTGACGTTTACGTTTCGTCATTTTACGTTTCGCCATTTTCCGTGTTAGTCTTTGCTAAAAACCTGCCTTTACCACATTTGCATAGGTACTAACTATTGCGGCATAAGTGACACTCGAAATGAGCAATATCACAGTGGTTACATTTGCAAAGTTGAATGCAATTACGTATGAAACAGCGTTGACAAAAAGCATGCTTACATCTCTTGAAGATGCGCTTTTCATTTCCATCCTTTCGCGTACATACATCGCAACACATAGTTTCACCGTTACTATAGCCGTTTACACAGTTACTATACGGCTAATATATACAGTTACACCGTTACTATAGCAACACATAGTTTACCGTTTGTCTATAGCAAGTCTTTTTGAAGATATGAATTTGCTAGCCTTTTCTAAATAATAGACGCATGTACAGAAGGAATAGACATAGCTCGAAAACCAGTTGTGCTACAATCAAGTACCACTGCATTTTCAATTTTTCTTTATAGAAAGTTGAATGTGAATATCTGAAATCGCTTCAATCACTAGACTGCTACCATGATGGTTAAATGCGTTAAGACGTTCAGCAATTTTTATCATATGTCTTCTAAAAAATTCTTCGGGGTGATCTACCACTTCCATTGAATAAGAAGCAAAATGGAAAGAGCGACTTTTCACCTATTCCTTTCCAAAACGACTAAACTTAATTTTCGCAACTAATCGCGCCATGACAATGCTATCAGAGAATGTATTCATTAACTCTAGAAATAGAGTGCTAGCATCATCGACCACTGCTTCGATGTCGGTCTCATCTTTATGAAAATTTATCAGATAATCTTGAACAGCTCCTTTTAAACTTTGCCTATGAAAATGTAATGTTCCGCAGTCGTTTGAGAAAGACATGATCGCCCTTTATCTAACCCATCCATTGCATGAAAACAACTCTTCTCATAGTAACATTTATTGAATAACGGTAACAAGCATGCATTATAAATCAATGGTTTGAAAGAGATAAAATAGATACAGCTGGTAACTATCACACAGCGAGCAATGATGACCATACAGGACTTTGGCAGTGTTCAGGTAAGGAGGAAAGAAGCATTGGTTATGAACGTAGCTACTACAACGAACAGACAAAATAGGAACACACAAATCCTTAAAACGTTTCGTGACTTCATGGTAGTGTTGATTCACTCTACTATCCCAAGGTGGGAGCAAAATTTCATCAATGATTAGATTGAGAAATACTTTCCTCTCCTTACCAGGATTATTACAAAAGATGCGTATAACATTGAAAGCAGCTAACCATCGTTTAAAGTCAATAAAAAGAGCACTGTCACAAGAAAAGCCATAGTCTTGCAAATATTTTAGATTAAGTCCATGAATGTGTTTTCTCGCCCATTTTGTATTTTCCTTAGTTCTTACTATTCTAAAAGTAACAGCCCTCTCGGACATCTATTTGACATAGAAATCTCTTGACTTCCTAGAAAGCCTGAGTGCGTCAATTGACGTATTGTATTCCTAAAGTCGGATAACACAGTATCAAGTTTTCTTATAGCTATGCAAAGCGTTAAATTTAACTCCAAAGCAATCCTTTAGGCGTCATCAGTCAACTGAAAACACAATAGATTCAATAGATATCTAATGTCAGAGCGGCAACAAGCATCCGCATAGATATATTGAGAGCAATCTTCGTGTTTATGAATGAATTGCTTGCGGCAATATATAATTGTCCTCTATCTGTGTCAGGATTTTGAAAATGATCGATCAATAATAAAATGTTCATTCCAAGCACTTTAGCGTCATTTGACATACAAGGAAAACAGATGGCTAGACGAGCAAAACATTCCGCTTTGAGAGCTTTTCAATTGCTGCAAGATCTCAATACAGACGATAGTGACAACGGAGACGATGAGAATGAAGCAATCCCAGCTGAAAACACTGTTGACCAACATGACGTCGATGAATCCTGCAGTAGTGACGATGACTCCATTGATGATATTCCGCCGTTCTCTCAGCGAATACCCGGAACAGAAATCGATAGTGAAGGTGATACTGACAGGCGTACGTCCGCAGTCAGTCTCGTTGGAAAAGACGGCACTGTCTGGAACAAACTTGCTAATTCTCCATCAAGCACAGGTCGACGTGATGCCCAAAATATTTTACGACGTCAACCAGGTCCAACGTCATATGCAACTTCACGTATTAGTGATCCCTTGTCAGCTTTCCGCTTATTGATCAATGAGCCGATGCTACGAAAAATTTGTAAATACACAACATCAGAAGGTCAGAGATTCAAATCCGATTGGAAAATTGACCCATCTGAATTAGACACTTTTTTTGGACTTTGGATTGCTCGCGGCATTTTGGGATGCAAGAATCTTTCTCTTCGAGAATTTTGGTCCAAACAGTGGGGAAATGTATTGTTTACCGACCATATGCGCAGAGATCGGTTCATGGAGATCAAACGCTTTCTTCGCTTCGATGATAAGACTACGAGAAAATCATGGACAGAGAACAACAAATTTTGCTTGATTTCTGATCTTTGGTATGATTTTATAGATAGATGCCAGATTTCTTTCTATACATCTGAGTATCTAACTATTGATGAACAGCTTCTCCCATGCAAAGCCAGGTGTGGATTTCTTCAATGCATGGCCAATAAGCCAGATAAATTTCGCATCAAATTTTGGTTTATGGTGGATCTTCAGACCAAATATCTATATAACGGTTTCCCATATTTAGGAAGAGACTCAACACGTGTTGACAGTATTTCTACTGATGTTGTGATGAAGTTACTAAAACCGGTAAAAGGAAATGGACACACCATTACAACTGATAACTTTTTCACTAGCCTTTCATTGGCTAAACAACTTGCAAGCAAACATACTTCGATTATCGGTACTGTCCGATCAAATCGACGAGAGCTGCCTCCATTGGTCCATGAAAAATCATCTTTGCATCATACCGATGTACTCAAGAATGCCGATTCATCAGCAACATTAACTGTTTATCAGTGCAAAAAGAATAAAAATGTTACAATACTAAGCACTCTTCATGATACAGTGACTATCCCTACTGCTGATAATCAGAAGTGCAAGCCTGAGACAGTTTTACTATACAACGCAACAAAATCGGGAGTCGATGTCTTAGATCAAATGTTGCGCCTGTATTCGGTGAAGCCAGCGTGTCGAAGATGGCCAGTTCATGTGTTCTCAAATATTTGGATATCGCTTTAGTCAATTCTTGGGTATTGTACAAAGAGGTTACTAAGACCAACATGAGTCGACGCTCATATATTCAAGAAGTGGTAGAGCAACTTCTCAAAAGCAAGCAAGTCGAGGAAAAAACTCGAAAACGAGCAGTGGCCTTTGACAACAATCAAAGAAATGTACGGCAAAGATTGACATGCTCATCTGGTGAATGTAACCGCAATCGTACCTTAGATCGGTGTCAGCTTTGTAACCGCCCAGTTTGCGGACGTTGTACAATTCGAATGTGCAATGAATGCAAGTAAGTAATCCGGATGTTCATATGATTCTCTATTAGTTCTGTTTGTGAAATATGAATCCATTTGCAATTCAAATTATTGATAATGACTTTTATTTTTTCAAATTGGGAAATAATGCTAAGTGTTACTTGCGAATTGGGAATTTTATGGTTTTTAATATTCTAACTCAGTAGTGTTTACACATTTCTAAACTAATTTGGAATAGATCCCTACCATATAGAAATCATTAATTACTTCATTATTTATTGCAAAAGTATCTCATATAGCCTACTTACATCATACTCGTAGTTTTGACCGATATTATGATTATGATTTTAGAAATGCGTCAATTGACGCACTTCAGGCTTTCTAGTAAGATTGAAATTTCAGGTCTTCTAGTGTTAAGGATTTGATCAATTATGTCGTCCACGTTTGGTGGTTTTGGAATGTATAGGATGGATTCCATATGCATGGAGAGCGAGGCTATTTTATTATCCTTGTGCCGACCATAATATAGCCCATTCACTTTGAAAAGGATATCCCAAGTACCTTCTCCGAGCTCGTCGCATGTGATGGGTGTTGAATGATCTCCCTCCTTCTTATAGTAAGTGCACCAATGTGATACCGGTTGGCAAATTTGATTACCATCCCAAATCCTTCTATAGGGAGTATCCTTGTCATCTCTCGCCTTCCACTCTTAAGCAAGAGGAGTAGGAATGTCCATATTTAATGTCACGTACTCAATAATATCAAGTTGGTGGCGAATGTACGGACTCACGGGGATCAGTATGTAGTCCCCATACTGATTGTGCATTATCTTGACATCCGTGGAAGGGAGCATTCCCGTTTGAAGTACTACGCTATGATCGTCATAACGCAAGACTTTTTTAAATTTACGCTGTAGCGGTGTAAGATTATGTACCTTGGTTGTTTCTTTCACTGGCCTCAGTTGTAGATGATCTGATCGTAGCGAACCTTGTGACGTTTGACCGCTATTTTGTCCTACTAGTGCAGCAGATGGAGTAGATGCCTGAAAATGAAAAAGATTGTATTAAGTTTACATTCAAGGGAGGAGAGGGAGGAAAGTAGCGACTTACCATTTTAGTTGGATAATAGAATAGGGAACTAGAGAGAGAGAAAATGTGCGTCCATCACTCGTGTGATTCAACGATGGAATGATTCTCACCGTGGAAGGCTCGCTATTTATATAGAAATGCTTGATTCTCATTGGATGATGATCCTCATTGGACAATAACATCAAGCTGATTCCAAATCTGGCCTCCGTTTACCAATCCGAGCCTTCAGTCGCCCGCTGGAGCTGTTTCTTGGGAAATTCTAACTCTGTCGTTTTTCGTCAATCTCCCAAAATCTTAAATGGCGTCTCACATCCAAACAAAGACAGATATGAACAAGCCGTTTCTTTCACTGAATTTGTCTCACTCTTAGCTTTCAAACGAGCTATTGCATGACTTTCTACGATCTCTAGAACCAAAGTTGGAAGATCGGTGCCGAGGGGGGGGGGACGTCAGCGAAACTTTTTCTCTCCGATTGCTTTCAAATTCACCATACCGATGCAGAATTTCACGCTGAATCCGAATCTGGCCTCCGTTTTCCCATCCGATGCTTCGTTTTGGCGCTACAGCCCAAAACGTCCAAAATTCTAACTCTGTCGTTTTTCAACAATCTCCCAAAATCTTAAATGGCGTCTCACATCTAAACGAAGACAGATTTGAACAAGCCGTTTCTTTCAGTGAATTTGTCTCACTCTTAGCTTTCAAACGAGCTATGGCACGACAAAATCCGTCCAGTGGAAGCCAAGATCGAAGCTAGCTCTCCCGAGGGGGGGGGGGGTCAGTGAAATTTGATGAAAAATGTTTTGGTGAAGGTCCCAGGTCGAAGTGACACACTTTGGAAAATTTTCAAAATTTTACCCATACAAAGCCACTCTGACACTTAGGATTTTTTCAGGTGAGCTACGACAGTCCACCCTCCCAACCTGGCCGGCACACCACGCCAACCTGGAGAGCACATCACCTCGCGCTACGACGGCCGGCCAGAGGGGGGGGACGTCAGACTCGAAGCAACACGACGCCACACCACGACCGACTCGACGGACAGGAGGGGGGGACGTCAGCGACGGCGGCCATCTTGCGCTATCCAGAAGTGGAGTTTTACTTACTACTTATATAATTTCATAACTTCCTTTCTTATAATTATTCTTCATTATATTATTAACTTCTTCATAATAATTAACTTCAACCGTCAGACGTGCAAGGGTGAAGCAGCAAATTACCTTGTGAGACGTGATACTTTTAAAGGTTATGTACAGGGTGGCGACCAAGCCCGGGAATCGCCCGGAAATTTTGTTGGGGCCCGGGAATCGCCCTTAAATTTCAGCGAAATAGCCAATTAGCCCTTAGATAGCCCGGAATGCCATTTCGTGATTTTTATCTTTAAATTCAATGAACATAATTTCTCGATTTCAACTACTAGTAATATGACTATTACAGGGTTGCCATACGTCCGGATTTTTTGACAGAATCTGCTGAAGTACGGATTTTTTGTCAAAACCATCAAATTCCCGGATTTTTATCGAATCCATACTAAGGTTCGTCAGTTATTTCTTTACCCGTTTAAAATCATTCAACTACTTGCTTTGGACTAAAGCTGATTCATCCTGATTCATCCGTATCATTTTTGCAAACTGCTTTTTTCACAGACTACTACGGTCCAATTTGGGTAATTTTATACATGCACTATGCTATTGTCATAACAGTTTGCTTCTTGGATTTGCACAAATATGTTTTGACTTGTCAATGTGTTTGCAAATTGTATTGTGTAGAAGAATTTATTCTACCGTAACTGTTCTTCAGAGGCAGCGCGGCCAGAACAATGAGGCTCGGATTTGCATGTTTGTTCACACTTTACCTAGATGAGACGAACAATTCATCTGGGTACAAGCAGCTCGATTTGACTGCTATTTTCTGGTGCTCCAATCAGCAAAGAATCCGTGTAGAATTCCTGACCTCGATTTACATGAAAATAGACCGGAAAGATGTGATTGAGGCTCTTGCAGGAAACCGAGCGCCACCCAAACTTTGTAGTGCTGAGATAATTCATGCTGAAGTAATGAATTTTCTGAAAACCGTGAACATCTCAGCCAAAAACGTACTTGCCATCAACCGCGACGGGCCGCATGTTATGACAGCCTTCATAAAACTGTTCACTTCTTCTAATCCGGATGTTATAGACTTTGGTTCTTGCAAGCTACATACATTGCACAACTGCGTGGAAAAAGCTATGGGCAAACTGAAATTCAATGTGCTTCAATTTGCACTCGACATGAAGTATTTCTTCAAAGGGCAAGCTCTCAGATCCGAAGAATTCGATGCTCTGCGGGACGAGCTGGATTTACCGAACTTGAAACTAATTGATCATAGTGGGACGAGGTTTTTGACCTTACTTCATTTTGTGAATCGAGTTCTCACGCTCCTTGATGCGCTTCGAACCTATTTCGTCCACTATTTGCCCAAAAAAGGAATGGCAGATTTGGCAAAGAATGATCGGTATGAGCGACTTCGCAGCGCATTTGCATCAAAGAAGACAGACATCTACCTCCTTTTTCTATCGGAAGCACTTCCCCTATTTCAAGAAATGCAATTATTTTTACAGAGAGACGATCCCATTGGGCCGGAGTATGTGTATAGAATTTGTGGTATGATGGCTTCTCTAGGCGGACGATTTTTGCTGCCTTCTGTCTGTGAAGACATCGTCGTGTCGAAGATTTCAACATAAAGCACGGCCCCTGAAAATCACTCATCAGACGTTGACATTGGCCACCGAACCGAACGTTTATGTCTGAAAAATTTGCAGTCTGCCGAAATGACCCATTTCAAACTCGAAGCGAAGGCTTTTTATTTGGAGGCTTTCCACGCAACCATGAGCAATCTCAAACTTGATCAAAAAGAACACATGCGTTTGTGGCGAAAGTTGACATTACTGTGTCCACAAAACCGCACGTTTCAGTCGGATAAGGACAAGACAACAAAATTGAAAAACTTAACGTTTCTTGCAGGTCTCATTCCCACAATAAAAGTTGATGACATGCAACCATTAATCGAGGAATGGAAACAGCTGGCAATCAACAATGATATTCAGCCACTCAAAGAAGAACGGCTAGGTGCTTATTGGAGCAAGATATTCGAAAAGCACAAATATCCTCTGATCAAAGTTCTTGTGCAGGCATTGCTTTGTATTCAGCCACACAATGCTGCTGAGGAAAGAGGATTTAGTGTAAATGCAGCTGTAGTCACAAAGGAGAGAAATCGTCTCCAACCCGAAACTCTGAACGGTATCCGGCGAGTGCGATCTCACTTGAAAAATATCGATGGATTACAACATTTTTCAGTAACTCAGTCCCTCATCGACTTAGCTCGAAGCTCATCCCGGCGATACTTCCAATCATATGAGCACGATAGTGCTAGTGATGATGAAGAATCATGAACGTAAATTTTTAGACTATTTGAAGAATTGTTTTTGCTGAAGAATTTTTATCGGATTGTTTTTATGGACAGATTTCAGTGTGCTAGATTGTTTATACTTGACGTGTTTTTATTGATAGTGATCATTTGTCTATCAGTGATGTATTATTATATAGACTTGTTTTCTGGTAACGCAATCACAGATGTAACGCTGTATTCTTTATAGATTTGTTGATTCATAACCCAAACATAGGCGCACTGATGTACTTTTATGAAGATTTGTTTTTTCTGGTAGCGCAATCATAGGCGCACTGATGTATTTGTATATAGATTTGTTTTTCTGGTAGCGCAATCATAGGCGCACTGATGTATTTGTATATAGATTTGTTTTTCTGGTATCGCAATCATAGGCGCACTGATGTACTTTTATAAAGATTTGTTTTTCTGGCAATCATAGATACACCGCTGTATTCTTTATAGATTTGTTGATTCTTAACACAATCATAGGCGCACTAATATATATTTTTATAGATTTGTTGATTCAATCATTTAACGAAATCAGAGACGCGTTATATATTTAGGCTTTGTACTGCCTATATTTGTTAAAAGGATTTGTGAAATATTCTCAAGGCTTCTGAGATTTATTGATGTATTTGTTAATTGAATATATTGCGGGTTCATAAAAGCTGCGATTTTTCATTCAAAATCACCTGTCATTTATGAATGACGAGGAAAAGAGATACGCATGATATTGATGACAATCTTACGCATAATGATTATTTTCCATTCGTTAAGTATAGAAGGCAATTAATGTTTATATTTACTCTGATGATATAACATTAGAGCGTCCGTATTTTTTTCTGGACGAGTTTGGCAACCCTGCTATTATTAATCCCACTATTTCTATTAAATGTTTTCGAATCTGGATTGATATAATCACGTAAATATGCACAACATCTGGATGGAATTTGCTTCATTTGATGTCAATGATATCTGTGAGTCGATGGTAATGTCGTTGACCTAATGATCGTTGTTATAATGACCTAATAATCTCTATGAGCTTATAGTGAAATCGCCAGAAGTTTTCCAAATGAGTAATATTGCAGAAAAATTTCATTCGATAAAAGAAAATTGTGGCTCCTCACACTACATGGAAGTCGTGTACGTAATTGGATTGACTATATTTCGTACACACAAGTATAAAAGTCGCATTCAATCGATAGAGATCCCAAAAAATCGTTATGATTTTTGTGCCTCATAATGTGCTTGTATGCAATTTCGGAACAAACTCGCAATATGGAAAATTACGCAGCCTCTAAATAAATCTAAAAAATCATATGTAAATGAGTGTTTATCTTTCATTATCAATTTCATTAGTTAAAAGATTTTAACAAACGCACAACTTATTGAGCTATACAAAATTTATGGAAGAATCGCGCAATTTAACACTGCAGGCTACTTATGCGCCTACATCCACATCAAGTTGAGGATGATATCAGTTTAAAGTCATGTCAACAAAATTCTACCAACGCTGCCACAGACAGAAAAGTGTATCAGAGTTTTCGTTGATATTTCGAATATAAGTCATTGGCTAAGCTGAGTGATGAGTTCGGAAACCTCACAGTAAATCATGACAAGAAGGCCACCCAAACCAATTGGGATTATGTACAGGCCACTGCTTCCAAATATGTGGGCCGCTAGTATATGGAGCCATCTGGAGATTCTGCTTGCTGTAAAGAATTTGCTTTCTGTTCTGGTCCCTACTGGACCAGAAACGAGAAAAATAAGTCAATGAATATAAGTGTAGTTAACCTGTCAAGTAAATTCTGCTAGCCTTCCATATGTCCAGAAAAAAGGCCCAGCTATCTCACACGTTCTGCCGGTTAACCGCGACATACACGTATGTATTTCTTACAAATTTTACCGCATTACTGATGGACGGCCAAAGAAAATATTTCAAGAAAATAGGATTGATTGATAGCCTATTGGAAATTTAATGACATTTATATTATTGAGCCTATTGTTTTGAAAATAATCAGAACCATAAAAGAATGAGCTTAATTAGGCCTGCACATTTAATCATGCATTTAGCCGGTTAACATTTGTAAATGAGCACAGGTGATCAGGCCTTTATTCGGTGGCTTGTAACCCGTTAACTATGTATGAGATCTGAGTGATTTTCCAACGATAGAAGGAAAAATTTCTTACTTTTAATATTTAATTTTCTTCCACTTATTCATGTAATTTTGAAACTTTTTTCAATAGGTTTTGCTTTTAGTCAATTTTTCAGACTTCAGCTTTCAAACATGCAAGGCTGAAGTAGCTAATTGCCTTTTGAGACGTGATGTTTTCAAAAACTGCATTCTCAATTAATTTGCAAACATTTTTTAAATTTGTTATCGGCACGTTTTGAATATTATTTCAATATACACCAATTACAAGAATCTTGCGGAATTAATTATACAATGTGAAGAAGAAGCAAGTTGAATAATTTGATGACGAGGAATAGAAAGTCACATTGAGTCAAATTGAACCAGAAAAAGAAACTCTTGTCATGGTCTAATCCAATGATAATGTCTTCAATGCGAAGGTAGCACTACTGCGTTGCATTGTTATTGATATCCTTAGAATCAAGAAACATCGATACCTTGATTCTGTGTATTATGCCTGACATTGCTGGAAGCATTAAACGCAAACTTTATAACCGACGGCTACCATGCGTCCTTTGTTTCTACGGAAACTGATACAAGTAGGTGATAAGAAGGAATTCTTCTGGTATTCACGTTTCTCGTCTAGTGGCAGTTTTTCTGGTTGCTCTTGTTGATGTTTCTTGATAACTTGGTGTCATCATGCTATTGCATCAACATGTGCATTCTGATATCATGGTTTCTATCATGTCTGTTGCGTCTCATTTGTTCCTTTAACTTAGCATGCTTGAAAATTTCGGTCTGATAAATCGGCTAAATACAACTTTCTAGAATTTCAAGAATCAGATGATGATAATGAAGTCTTTTTGATCGTTGGAAAGTTCAAGAAATTAACTTTTCTATCGATTTGAAATCATTTAGATCCAATCAGTAGTTCACTGGGTGCAGATCATTGAGGAAAGGCATATGTTAATAAGCTGAAGAACCACACATTTTGAAAAATGAGTGCGTTGGAGTCAAATATCGCTCATTATCTAGCACATAAATTTGGTGGCACAATTCAAACAGGAAATGTCTCAAATTTAATGATAAAAATAGCTTAAAGAAGTGTCCGGATAATTTTTGATCAGTGTAATTGGAATGACTCATTCGGTCAATCTAAAAAGATAGTGTAAAAATTCGATGAAACAGCCCGGGAATTGGAATCTTGAAATCTGGCCGCCACCCTGTATGTATTCTAAATTCATTGTACTGATTTATAAAATTTGTTATCGGCATGTTGATTTTTTATTTCAATAAGCACCTATTACAAGAAGCCGACGGAATTGATTATTCAATGCGAAGAAGAAGCAAGTTGTATAATTTGATTGGGAGGAATGCAAAGTCATATTGAGTCAAATGAAACCAGGTGAAGAAGCTTATCTCATGGTAACGTCCCCACTGCAGAAGTAGCTCTGCGTTGCGTCGCCATCGCTATCCTTTGAATCAAGAAAAATCGAGACCTTGATTATCCAGCATTATACCTGACTTTGCTGGAAATATCAGACACAAACTTTATGATTGACGGTTACCATGCGTCCATTGTTTCTACGCAAACTGATTGATGCAAAGAGGATGATAAGATGGAATACTTCTGGCATTTATGGTCTTCGTTCATTGCTACAGCTTTCCTGGTTTCTCTTGCGGATATTTCTTGATAACTTGGCGTCATGTGCCATTGCATTGACATGTATACATCTTGATAGCATGGTTGTTGCTTGTAATTTGTTGCTTCAACTTTACATATTTGAAATTGAATTCTGATAGATAGGTTGAATACAACTTATTAGAAATATATTAATCAGATGATGAAAATGAAGTATTTTTGATCATTGGAAAGGTCAGAAAATGAACTTTTCTATTGATATGAAATCATTTATATCCCATATGCAGTTCATTGGCTGCAAGTCATTAAGGAAAAGTGTATGTTTATGAAACTTAAGAATCACCGCTCACAGAGTTTGAAAAATTAAAAAATGAGTGCGGTAGAGTCCATTATCTAACACGTCAAAATTTGGTGGTAGATTTTTGGGAAACAGGAAATGTCTCAGATTTTGCGATAAAAAAAGGTCGAGATAGTTTTCGAGTGGTGTGATTGGAATAACATAAATCTGGTCAATATAAAAAGTAGCTTGGAAATTCGTCGAAGTAGCCCGGGAACCGCCGGGGAAGTTGAAGCTTGTAATCTGCCCGCCACCCTGAATAAATATATCGACATGAAAAAATGCGCCGACAAGTTATCATTACGGACTATGAATTATCCTTTGCGAAGGATATAAATGATGCAATGGTGGTAAGTAACTTATTGATTTTGTTTAATTTTCAGCAGACGTCTTAGGAGCAGCTTCTGATAGAGATTTTTGGCCTACATCGCAATGAATTGTTGGAATTGGTCAAGCAACAGGATCGTGGGATATTGCTATAGTAAGTAACTTGCAAATATCTATTGATGTGATCTGTGCGTATTTCCAGCCTTTCATGGATAGGGTAGACGCTGCGCTTCGACCATGGAAATGCATCAAGTCTGTATCGACTGGGGATAGTTGTAAGAAACAATCCCCGCCTCAATCACTCGTTCCCTCCTACCCCTGATTCGAAAGTCCAAATTGTATTCCAAATCTTTTGTTAAATTTTCCACCATATCATGAATTCATTGCGTTGTTTGTCAATCGTCATGAACTTCTATTTGGACTGATGAAACAAAAAACATAATTATCAGTACATACATGTAGGTTCAGAATGGCTGATCAATCTGCTGCAGCCGGACTACGCAAGCCGATGTAATAGACTGCCTTTCTTTTGTTCACCCCGAAAATATGCCTCGAAGGAATGGGAATTTCTAATTCAAAGAGCCCCGAAGTCGTGAATTTCATAAAGCTCCATCTCAAGTTGATGGGTAGCGGCTTGTGAGGGTTCTCAGGTATAATTTTTCATCACAACCGGGAACAACCATTCACGTCTCTATGGTTTGTGGGAATGAGAGTTCGAATCTCTCACTGAGTTTATTTCACTCGGATTAGGAATTTCCCCTTATCATGGTGATGTTACTGAGGTGAACGACATATTATCCGACATGATAACGTTCCTATTTTGACTCGATCATATTTGTTGTGACACGATTTTAGCATGATGAACATTTCCTGACAGTATCGTACTTAATCTGACACATTCTGTAAAGAAATATTTTTGATGTGCGCTTTATTTTCATCCTTTGACGGTAGCAGATACATCAACTTCCACTGTACGCTGAACGTCACATAAATTTGCAACAACAGAAAATCTGTTTCATTTGATGACATTCAACTGATAATATCCAGGATACGATGATATTATTAGCAACTACCATTGTCCTACTGTTCATTACAACTTTGTGAGATGACTATCTAGAACATGTTTATGAATGGATACATAGCTATTACGGAATGAAGGAATTTTTAGAGATACCCACATTACCGTTCATAGCTATGGTTCTCAGTTACGTACCCACAATTGTTTGCTTTTCACATCCGTACCTATATTATCAGTTTAATTACCATCGAAGAGGCTCCTCCAATTCAAGTAAAATCCTCGGAAAGCTGGTACCCTAACAACTGAATTATGAGAAGCATCAAATACCGTACTTTTGCGCAATTGAGCATTCCTCTAAAACGTGGATCTTGAACTATCTGCACCATTCTTCACCTGCACTACAGGTATCATTTTTAACTATCGAAACCATCTCAAAAGTTTGGCACTTTTAGGTGATCTGTTCTATTGCGGAAAAGTTCTGGCTCTTTTTGTATTCATGGTTTTCAGTGGCTTTGAATTGATGTGAGAGACATTTCAACTGTAGATGAGAAAACAGAAATGTAGAGATTAAGATTGTCTTTTTTAGATAACCCGATCAGTAACGCAAAAGCCATGGATACTTCTCGTATTTTAGTTGCTATATGTGTGATTGGCTGTTAGAGCCTTTGAACTGATTTGGAGGAGTCACTTCCATGCTGTGAACTGATTATGGTTCATATAAGATGAAAAATTATGATCATATTTCAAGCGAAGATGTGAAGCGCTTGAATTCGACATTTTTGGACTGATTTAATTATGTGACTTCTTTCTGTGAATACGTCATTTTTGAAAATCCTGATCTTGCGACGAAATTCAGCGATGCGTTATTATAGCAGAATGTCTTGAGACTATTTTTTCAGCTTGTTTAATGAGATATCGTTACATATTCTCTCAAAGAGTGAATGATAAACTAGTACACCCGTTTCACAAAAATAGAATAACCAAATTAGTGTTCCACAAGAATAGAATAATTTTCATACTTCTCACGAACAGAGCAACAAAGCTAGTATTTGGTAGCTGAACTCTTGACGTTGATCACTGCTTGTACTCTCTGAGCCACGGAGTCAACTGGGCACACGAGCACGTACATGAAAGGCCAACGATGTGAGGCACATTGAACCATCCAAGATTAGGCACTTTGAACATATTTCATAGTGCCCCATTTCGATACTCATATTTTCTTTTATTGAGTGAACAAGTGATTTATGAGTTTTGACATCTGATTATGCTACAAAATGACCAACAACGCTATCAGATTGACTATTTAGAAATGTTTGAGCATTTAATAATTCGTTTTTTTTGTGCACTGTAACTATTTTCGATAGCAAAACACCAGGGCAGCATGGCGAAGAATTAGCGTTGATGAAAATTAATTGATACGTTGATCAATGATCTCAATCAAAGTGATATGGGCTTGAATATGGAACCTCCCTTGACGGTCAAACAGATTGAATTGTCATTAATGCTTCTTGTTTTGATTTTTGAAACTTTCTTAGTTTTTTTGTCTAGGCCTACTCGTGTCTTACACATATCTACATATGTAATGCGTTATGTGCCTACAAACATGCTTTGATGATTACAATGATAAATGTGATATTGTATATCAATACATTTATCATTAATGCTCTTATCAAGGCTCTTCTATCATGAATAATGCTATTAATCTGAGAAATCTGATGGTCTATGAACATTTTTCTTTCAGATATTAGCATGTATTTTTTCATATCAAACATTTTCATATTATTTCTGCCGATAAAAATCTCCATCTATGAATTTTGTTGTTTGACTTTGATAAATGATGAACTGATGCTATAGATCTGATACATACCGGCGAATAAGGTTGAACAAGAGAGCAATGAATAAAGATGGTTCAATGTGCCTCACACATGGGGCACATTGAACCACTTTGGTAAGAAATTTCAAGTTCAAATTGTGAGGAGATGAAATGACACAGACGCGTCCAACAACTCAGACATTACTTTGCATGCCCTTAACTTTTTATCCAAATTTGATTTAGTATATTCAAACTATCTAGAAAAGTTAAAAAACATGTTCAATGTGACCCTCCTTCCCCACACGTCAGTCCCACAGAACAATAACAAACCATTTCCTATAGCCTGACTTTGCTCGGTCAATCTCTGCAATGGATTGAGAGGGGAATGGTTTCGAATCAAGCATCTACCAGCTCCCATAGATCTCCAATTGTCATATATTCTATTCTTGTGGAATGGAACAATGGAACTTAATTGCAACAAGAAGTCAATTGAAATCATTCTTGACACTTATAACCTAATGGTTTTGATGAAATATCGTTCGATCAATCAATTATTGAAAATTCTTAAAAGTCTCTACAGATTAGAAGCGACTTACACGCAGGAGTTGAACAGCAGCTGATCAGCGTCGGCGATGAATGAGAAAATTATTTGATGCACAGACGCTATATCATCGAAGTGGAATCCTTCTGAATAGACTTAATATTCTCTCCAGGGCCTTCCACGTATCACTTTAGTTTCAGTTCCTTTCAGCTCGCCGTTGTCATGACATATCAGGTGATCTCCGCCATTTTCTTTCACAATAGAGGCTGTCTACTGTGACCGCCAAGTCTGAAGAAGAGAATGATTGTTCAAAAATGATTTCATCTTCAATCAGGATGTTGAAAGACCCGAGGACTTTTACACATTTAAGGCTAATATCACTTCGAGGCAGCGCCGCTATCTCCATGTAACTACAGATAGCGATGTAATAAGTAGCAATTACCTGTAATTTTTGAAGTTTGATTTGATTTTTATTTGTGTCACATAGAATTTCTCTAAGTTCATCTACATTCAGGCTAGGACTACTACAACATCTATATTTCAGGACAAACCAATATCGAATGTGTGCAATTTTTTTATAAGCTGACTTTTCAACAATAGATATTGCAAATATCATTTCTAATGTTAATTTAGTTGAGCCTGTTACTGTCAGTCAATGATGAAGTTGTATCCGATTACCGTGAAAACAATAATCATGGCAGAAAGGTGAGAGGAAACTTGCTAGCAAGGCAACTTCGAAATATCTCAAATAAAACTCTGAATCTCAAAATCCAAATGACTTGAATATAGCGCTCTGAATATATTTTTCGAAGTAATAAGTATAGTTAACCCATTAAACGCGGTGGCATATATATATGCCAGGTAACATACCTCCATTAATGCTTTATTTTAACCGTGAAAACTCGTTTTTCGGATCATTTCTTTTTGACAAAACATAACTTAGAACGATGTTCAATATTTGTGATGTGCAATCACTTTTTCAATTTCATCCATTCGAAATTCAAATTGTTTTTCAAAATAGTGCGACGAAATTCTTCGTTTTGGTAAGTTGAACAAAATATTCAATTTTTAACTTTCACAATCTTTTCGTGTTCATCTATGTTTCATTTGGCGTATTTTCTAGCCTTGTGCACCAGTCTGATATTCAAATTCGATCTAGTTCAGTGGCAATACAGCAATACGTACTGGAATATGTATAGGCCATCGCGTAATCCACTGTGAATGTCAGAATAAGCATATCTTTCAGATAAGAAACCTCAGCGATTCATGCGCTGTGTGATCTAATTAGCAATGGAGAGGATGATATTATGATATAGCCGCCGCTATGAGATAGTGAAGACAGTGCAGAGACAATGGTAAAGAGCACGACGGTGGGTGGCCTTGACAATGATATATCAAGCATGCCTAATTTGTACATGTACTTACAAATATGAACATGTCTATCGAATGCCGTGTAGTGACACTTGTTTAACAGCGAAATTGAGAGCTATCAGTTTGTTTGGTTCTTCCTTAATCTTACATTATGCAAATTTTGTTCAAAGTATTGTAGTAAACTAACGACATGTGAGATCAGGATTGACATCAGTAGGCCTACCCATGGTTTCAAAACGATGGACACACTCTGATCACGCTTGCACCACTTTTTGCTAAGCTTCGAAGTTGTTATTATTATAGCTTTCCATTTTAGTGTAAACCAGCATGTTAATATTATGAAGACACAACATTTTATTATTTTCCTCTCTTGTGATGCAGGGTAAGCATGATTTTGAAAATTACACGGTGTTTGAGAAAGCTATCTTCAATAATTCTCTTTTATTTCAGAATAGCAACAAATGACACCCACTGAACTAAACGATCATGATATGGAAGACGATTTTGAACTCTAAAAAAGATAAAAACTAATTGCATTAGAGAAGCCGGACGTCAGAATTTATCGGTGGCAATGCACAACGATGGCAGGCCTATAAACCATTGAATAGTCACACCAAAGGAACTGCTGCGCCTTGGCTCAAGGTCTTTCACGAACGAAATGCTACAAATGCGCTGTGGGATTGTGCGACAAGTGTTTCAAAGCATGCCGCATTTGGTGACTTATTTCATGACGACATTAACTATATTGAGCACACATAAGCAAGATAGTCGTTTTACAGAGCAAAATAGGCCTACCAAAGAGAAGATTACTGATACAAATGCATGTGTATATACATGTATTTGCATGAGTTCTAGAAGCTGTTATACACTGCTGCAAGATCTGTTTTATATCATTCAACAATTACACAAATTATTTTTTGGGTAAAAATACAAATAAAAATTGTAAATTATACATTGTTCTAATGTGAATTCGATTTACATGTAGCCTACATGTAGCTGAATAGTGCATCAAGGCAGTTGCTATGAATAATGGACGTGTACAATGAAATTTGAAATGTACAAGCAAGATGTTCGCACCAGACAAATTGTTGTTATTGCAGTTTTATAAAGTCAGGTATAAGTTCAATAAGGTCAGGACTATATTCATATACTTATTGTGTAGCCTAATATATCTTCGTGATATTATAATGCTCTTCCGTTATTTTTTCGACCAAAGTTTCGTAAAAAATTGATCAGCGTAATCTTCTCAAAAATAATCAGAGGGATTTAGTATTAGGCGGGCTTAAATATTCTATAGGTCGGCAGTGCACAATAGGAAAAGTCGGAAGCAGACCTACCAAAATGTGGGCCGAATCGAGTCGAAATTTCAGAAATTAGACGTCTCAATTAGCGATGTAGCGATCATACTTATTTACTTTTACTCCTCGTTTATTGTCGGTTGGACCCCAGGTTTGAGGGTGCCACATTTGCGCCATGTCGATTCTTAATCGTTTGAGTGCACCTCCTCGACACTGTTCGGTCTTGCGCGTCGAGGTGAGATGTGGGCTTATATCGTCGAGAATCGTAGGAGCTCATATCCTTCCTTACATTGTGCATCCTTTGACTGCCTTCGATGTTCGGACCCGGTACCTCAAGATCAACCTCGGCCATTTGCAGTTAGACATTCTTTGGAGGTGATCGTACCACCTTAGGCGATTTTGTGGCAACTCTGCATCCAAATCGTTAAGGCCATCAAGCACCCTCCAAAGGTTGCACATCGAGCGACGCTCATAGAGCTTGACCGCACACATCCATCGTATCATGGAGGTCTCGTTCTTGGTTAGACGTGCTCTAGATCTTCTGCTTTGATGGACCATGTTTCCGAAGCATGCACCAATACGCTTCTTATACTATGCCTTGTAAACATAATAATAATAATAATAATAATAATAATAATAATAATAATAATAATAATGTGTTTATTGATGAGATTGAAAATCACAAATACGATCATTTACTGTTGACATAAAGGTAAAGAAAGTTACAAATGAATAAATAGTACATTATGTAAATCAAGCGTGGAAAACTAATGCATTTCACCGTTTGCGAGCATACACGTGTAAAAAAAATTAAAAAAATGAGTTCAGACGGCGTGAAGAGGAGCAAACAGGCAGACGGTATCTCCCACAACGTTCCAATTTCTGTGGTAGCCGAGCGTGTAGAGGATGGTTTTCATCATAGACATGTCAATCACAATCTGTCCATCATCATCATAGACATGTCAATCACAATCTGTCCTTGATCATCATAGACATGTCAATCACAATCTGTCCTTCATCATCATAGACATGTCAATCACAATCTGTCCTTCATCATCATAGACATGTCAATCACAATCTGTCCTTCATCATCATAGACATGTCAATCACAATCTGTCCTTCATCATCATAGACATGTCAATCACAATCTGTCCTTCATCATCATAGACATGTCAATCACAATCTGTCCTTCATCATCATAGACATGTCAATCACAATCTGTCCTTCATCATCATAGACATGTCAATCACAATCTGTCCTTCATCATCATAGACATGTCAATCACAATCTGTCCTTGATCATCATAGACATGTCAATCACAATCTGTCCTTCATCATCATAGACATGTCAATCACAATCTGTCCTTCATCATCATAGACATGTCAATCACAATCTGTCCTTCATCATCATAGACATGTCAATCACAATCTGTCCTTCATCATCATAGACATGTCAATCACAATCTGTCCTTCATCATCATAGACATGTCAATCACAATCTGTCCATCATCATCATAGACATGTCAATCACAATCTGTCCTTCATCATCATAGACATGTCAATCACAATCTGTCCTTCATCATCACAGACATGTCAATCACAATCTGTCCTTCATCATCATAGACATGTCAATCACAATCTGTCCTTGATCATCATAGACATGTCAATCACAATCTGTCCTTCATCATCATAGACATGTCAATCACAATCTGTCCTTCATCATAATAGACATGTCAGTCACAATCTGTCCTTCATCATCATAGACATGTCAATCACAATCTGTCCTTCATCATCATAGACATGTCAATCACAATCTGTCCTTCATCATCATAGACATGTCAATCACAATCTGTCCTTCATCATCATAGACATGTCAATCACAATCTGTCCTTCATCATCATAGACATGTCAATCACAATCTGTCCTTCATCATCATAGACATGTCAATCACAATCTGTCCTTCATCATCATAGACATGTCAATCACAATCTGTCCTTCATCATCATAGACATGTCAATCACAATCTGTCCTTGATCATCATAGACATGTCAATCACAATCTGTCCTTGATCATCATAGACATGTCAATCACAATCTGTCCTTCATCATCATAGACATGTCAGTCACAATCTGTCCTTGATCATCATAGACATGTCAATCACAATCTGTCCTTCATCATCATAGACATGTCAATCACAATCTGTCCTTCATCATCATAGACATGTCAGTCACAATCTGTCCTTCATCATCATAGACATGTCAATCACAATCTGTCCTTCATCATCATAGACATGTCAATCACAATCTGTCCTTCATCATCATAGACATGTCAATCACAATCTGTCCTTCATCATCATAGACATGTCAATCACAATCTGTCCTTCATCATCATAGACATGTCAATCACAATCTGTCCTTCATCATCATAGACATGTCAATCACAATCTGTCCTTCATCATCATAGACATGTCAATCACAATCTGTCCTTGATCATCATAGACATGTCAATCACAATCTGTCCTTCATCATCATAGACATGTCAATCACAATCTGTCCTTCATCATCATAGACATGTCAATCACAATCTGTCCTTCATCATCATAGACATGTCAGTCACAATCTGTCCTTGATCATCATAGACATGTCAATCACAATCTGTCCTTCATCATCATAGACATGTCAATCACAATCTGTCCTTGATCATCATAGACATGTCAATCACAATCTGTCCTTCATCATCATAGACATGTCAGTCACAATCTGTCCTTGATCATCATAGACATGTCAATCACAATCTGTCCTTCATCATCATAGACATGTCAATCACAATCTGTCCTTGATCATCATAGACATGTCAATCACAATCTGTCCTTCATCATCATAGACATGTCAATCACAATCTGTCCTTCATCATCATAGACATGTCAATCACAATCTGTCCTTGATCATCATAGACATGTCAATCACAATCTGTCCTTCATCATCATAGACATGTCAATCACAATCTGTCCTTCATCATCATAGACATGTCAATCACAATCTGTCCTTCATCATCATAGACATGTCAATCACAATCTGTCCTTCATCATCATAGACATGTCAATCACAATCTGTCCTTGATCATCATAGACATGTCAATCACAATCTGTCCTTCATCATCATAGACATGTCAATCACAATCTGTCCTTCATCATCATAGACATGTCAATCACAATCTGTCCTTCATCATCATAGACATGTCAATCACAATCTGTCCTTCATCATCATAGACATGTCAATCACAATCTGTCCTTCATCATCATAGACATGTCAATCACAATCTGTCCTTCATCATCATAGACATGTCAATCACAATCTGTCCTTCATCATCATAGACATGTCAATCACAATCTGTCCTTCATCATCATAGACATGTCAATCACAATCTGTCCTTCATCATCATAGACATGTCAATCACAATCTGTCCTTCATCATCATAGACATGTCAATCACAATCTGTCCTTGATCATCATAGACATGTCAATCACAATCTGTCCTTCATCATCATAGACATGTCAATCACAATCTGTCCTTCATCATCATAGACATGTCAATCACAATCTGTCCTTCATCATCATAGACATGTCAATCACAATCTGTCCTTGATCATCATAGACATGTCAATCACAATCTGTCCTTCATCATCATAGACATGTCAATCACAATCTGTCCTTCATCATCATAGACATGTCAATCACAATCTGTCCTTCATCATCATAGACATGTCAATCACAATCTGTCCTTCATCATCATAGACATGTCAATCACAATCTGTCCTTCATCATCATAGACATGTCAATCACAATCTGTTCTTGATCATCATAGACATGTCAATCACAATCTGTCCTTCATCATCATAGACATGTCAATCACAATCTGTCCTTCATCATCATAGACATGTCAATCACAATCTGTCCTTGATCATCATAGACATGTCAATCACAATCTGTCCTTGATCATCATAGACATGTCAATCACAATCTGTCCTTCATCATCATAGACATGTCAATCACAATCTGTCCTTCATCATCATAGACATGTCAATCACAATCTGTCCTTCATCATCATAGACATGTCAATCACAATCTGTCCTTCATCATCATAGACATGTCAATCACAATCTGTCCTTGATCATCATAGACATGTCAATCACAATCTGTCCTTGATCATCATAGGACGTCGGCAAATAACATTCTCTACGCAACTCGTGCATGAGATTGCTTCATCATAGCATTCGAACCTCACCCTACGTGCCCGGGCATGTGAGATATCTAACTCGTGGAATGCTATAAAGAAGCAATCATGCACTAGTTACGTAAATAACTATTTTCTATTGATCATATCACACTTATCTATGGTTCTTCTGTCGTAGGGTTCATATTTCTGAATGTAATTCCGATTTCTTCACTTATCTTGGGGTCTCTAAACCAGTGCAGGAGGAAATGAACTCTGATTGGTCAAGCTTCGCTCAATCATGTCCTTTCTGCTCTTGTGATGTGTTCTTGTTAACACGATGTTAACGATTTGTTAAACAATTGTTTACTAAAGTAGGTCATAGATATTGAAGTTAGCAAATTTCCCTAACAATGCCACTGACAGAAATGTCACTTTTTTGTTACGCTGACAATTTGTTAGCTGAACATCAGAAATGAAACAGCCCATTGTCTAAAGCGATGAAGAATGACTGTATTCAGCTCGTGACTTGTGTTGTGCGGTAGCTGCCCTAATCTCCCGAAACGTAGCAGCGAGGATTCGAACCTTGTAACACACCACTGAATGTAACCTGACGGAGCAGCTTGTATAAGTTCGCGAAAGCCTCACAACAGTGGAACAGTTTCCCATTCAAGTGTTTCTTACACAGCGCCTGTCACTTTCGTTGGCTGTTTAATGATCATTCATTTTATTGTGCAAAGGCCTCCAAGGATTCTACATGCAGTCAATTTATGACATTAACACCTCACACACATGGATCGTTCATATACCCATCACATTTCATTGTTCAACTTTCCACTGTGTTTTCAAACCAGCATTATCCGATGCGCAAGGCCAATAGTGTGATGAAAACCCGAAGAAATTCACTCAATTTCAACTCTGCTACTCATCAAGAGGAAGTTAGGCTTTCACGTCGACATTTTGACCGATGTCAGGTGACTTATTGATTAGAATTGTCAGTTCTCTTCCACGCATTGTTTGAGGAAATTACCTTGTTTTTCCTTTAAAAGAAAGCGGGACAGCGCTGTGTTGATCTTCTAAGAGAAGCTGATCGAACAATCACCGGATTATTCGGTTTCGGAGATAAGGAATTCCTCAACCACGTGCAGAGGTGAACATTTCAATCTCTCCGGTTAGAGCGAAGTTGATGAAG
Source organism: Prostheceraeus crozeri (assembly GCA_907163375.1). NCBI lineage: Eukaryota > Metazoa > Platyhelminthes > Polycladida > Euryleptidae > Prostheceraeus > Prostheceraeus crozeri. The sequence goes on from CAJQUW010008909.1 coordinate 176,730, forward strand.
TCTTTCTTGCATGATTACCCCAAGCGGCTTTTGTCTCTCCTGTTGTAATCATTGATCTCCTACAACAATATCATCAGTTGGAGGCGCAGAAAGTACTTCTGAGGCACCCATCCAGCACTTCACAGACGAAATCGGCGAGCACGTCAGTGGATTCGAGGATTCACTCTGACAAGGGTGGTGCGCCCTCAAGTGAGAGCGGTGGTGCATTCACAGCAGGCGGCCATTCTCACAAGGTTGTGGTTAGCAAGCCTTCAAGTGAGAGCGGGGGTGCCTCCCCAGGAGGCGGGCAGTCTCACAAGGTTGTGGTTAGCAAGCCTTCAAGTGAGAGCGGTGGTGCCTCCCCAGCAGGCGGCCAGTCTCACAAGGTTGTGGTTAGCAATCCTTCAAGTGAGAGGGGTGGTGCCTCCCCAGCAGGCGGCCATTCTCACAAGGTTGTGGTTAGCAAGGCTTCAAGTGAGAGCGGTGGTGCCTCCCCAGCAGGCGGCCAGTCTCACAAGGTTGTGGTTAGCAAGCCTTCAAGTGAGAGCGGTGGTGCCTCCCCAGCAGGCGGCCAGTCTCACAAGGTTGTGGTTAGCAATCCTTCAAGTGAGAGGGGTGGTGCCTCCCCAGCAGGCGTGCAGTCTCACAAGGTTGTGGTTGGAAAGCCTTCAGGTGAGAGCGGTGGTGCCTCCCAAGCAGGCTTGCAGTCTCACAAGGTTGTGGTTAGCAAACCTTCAAGTGAGAGCGGTGATGCCTCCCCAGCAGGCGGCCAGTCTCACAAGGTTGTGGTTAGCAAGCCTTCAAGTGAGAGCGGTGGTGCCTCCCCAGCAGGCGTGCAGTCTCACAAGGTTGTGGTTAGCAAGCCTTCAAGTGAGAGCGGTGGTGCCTCCCCAGCTGGCGGCCAGTCTCACAAGGTTGTGGTTAGCAAGCCTTCAAGTGAGAGCGGTGGTGCCTCCCCAGCAGGCGGCCAGTCTAACAAGGTTGTGGTTAGCAAGCCTTCAAGTGAGAGCGGTGGTGCCTCCCCAGCAGGCGTGCAGTCTCACAAGGTTGTGGTTAGCAATCCTTCAAGTGAGAGCGGTGGTGCCTCCCCAGCAGGCGTGCAGTCTCACAAGGATGTGGTTCGAAAGCCTTCAAGTGAGAGCGGTGTTGCCTCCCCAGCAGGCGTGCAGTCTCACAAGGTTGTGGTTGGAAAGCCTTCAAGAAAGAGCGGTGGTGCCTCCCCAGCAGGCGGCCAGTCTCACAAGGTTGTGGTTAGCAAGCCTTCAAGTGAGAGCGGTGATGCCTCCCCAGCAGGCGGCCAGTCTCACAAGGTTGTGGTTAGCAAGCCTTCAAGAGAGAGCGGTGGTGCCTCCCCAGCAGGCGGCCAGTCTAACAAGGTTGTGGTTAGCAATCCTCCATATGAGAGCGGTGGTGCCTCCCCAGCAGGCGTGCAGTCTCACAAGGATGTGGTTGGAAAGCCTTCAAGTGAGAGCGGTGGTGCCTCCCCAGCAGGCGTCCAGTCTCACAAGGTTGTGGTTGGAAAGCCTTCAAGTGAGAGCGGTGGTGCCTCCCCAGCAGGCGGCCAGTCTAACAATGTTGTGGTCATTTATTAGATTCATTTATTTCATCTTAAGCTATAGACATAGAACTGAAATATGAGATGGAGTGATAACCTATTTAAACAAATCATCGTTTCTCTTAGCTTCCTTATCAAAATATCCTTTCTAAGGTACGTTTCTCACTTATTTTAACAAGCTGATAACATTTACATAGCACTTAAATCAAATATTCTTATCATGAAGCCCAATATCCAAATTGAACGAAATAGTTCAAATTTTAGAAAATGACCTACATGTAGGTACTTTTGTTCTTAAGGATTTTTGGACAAATTGATATATAAAATAATGCATGGCTATTGCTGTACAATCATTCAAAATACAACTATGGATTGGGAAGCCAAAATTTTACTTAAAAACGCTTATTAAAAAAGCTAGATTCAAAAGATAACAATAAATTTTATGATTCCTTATGCTTATTCATTCATAACTTAAGGCAAAGATTATTTTATCAACTATGTTCAGTTAGGCCAAGGCCTATACAAAAATTAACTGAAAAGACATAGGCTGCTAACAAAACGGCATTATCATTGATTCACAAGTAAGAACCAGAATATCTCTAACAGACACGATACTTATTCATGTAGCATACTGAAACTACATAAACAAGTCACATTCAATCTAATTTCAATCAAATCTTCTTATGATGGAAGCGTCTTTTCAGCGGCATTCCTTTCTGAACGTGTAGGGTCCAGCAATCACGTGTAGTCGGAGCACAGATGGGGTAGTTATCATCTTCTCTCCAGTACATTCGTCTTTCTGGCAGCTGATAATACTCCATTGAGTAGAGAAGTCCGAAGAAATGGAGCAGCTCTGAGAATGTCAATTCTCGAAAAGTGTTATCTGATTGTCCGGCGTGACGATTATTGGATGGTATCATCACCTCTCTCATGTAGACTTGAGGAAGAAAGTGAAGAAAGAAGTCTAGTTCAGCGAAGTTCGAAAGGGAATCCATTCAGTCGTGGTCCGTAAGATCGATTTCGTCCTCGTTCTCTAGGATCGATTGTCCATCCTCCTCTAGTCCATTCCTTATCTGGCTCAACTTCCTCTGCATTTTCACTTTCCGATTCTTTAGAGTTTGAAGAAACGTCGGCCTCACTGTCCTCACTATCGTCAGAAGAACTTAACTGTAATCCTTTCCTCCTAAGCCTTGCCTTCAGACTGTTTAGGTTACTCTTGCGGAAGAGACTGCTACTATTGACCTTCGCTATCCTTCTCTTCTTGCATGGAGGTTCTTGATAATCCTAAAAAAGAATGAAGTTGGGTTCATATGTTTAGACTAAATTCGTAAATCATTGCAGCTTACACTTTTCGTATCCTCGTCCAAATCAATGTCACTTCCTGCACTTTGAGCCTCATCATCAACGGAAGATGACGTAGGAGGAATCTGCAAATTTAAATAGGCACATAAACGTATAGAAATATTTCCAGCAGTCCTACTTGACCGAGTCGACAAATTATGCTGCTATACAAACATTATTAGAATAGAACCAGTAGTCTGTACAATGTATGAAACATGCTGTATGCATGCATTTTTATTATGATCTAATCATATTTATATGCCGTATTGTAGGCCTGCGACTCGTTTATATGAAAGTGTATGATCACAATCAATCAAGAAATAAAAAATTAACAAGGCATGTAGAGAGAGAAATTGCCCGTAGCCTCAATACTACGGCTTCTTAATTAATACATGTACAACTAATTAGTTTGCGTGATAGGCAAATAGGTAAGCACGTGCAGAATTGATGGAATGCGGATGAAATCTCATAAACATTTCAATATTAATAATTGTGCATCAGGTCCTCTGACTTTGCTGCCACCAGGCGAATGGACATATCGAGTTCATCCTTATTAATAACGAAAGACAGAAATTATATAGAGTAGCAGATCGATAGTCAGCTTAAGCCACTTGCAATACTCGTACAATAGATCAGTTAGTTGCATACGGATGCACATACAAAGTATACATGCTCGTAAGTACGGCGTATAGCATGTAGATGGAGCGCTAACTAGTGATTGTGTAGACTAGCTAAGATTGTGTAGTATATAGAGTAGACAGCATAAACGGTCACTTACCTGCTTAGGGCACATCATTGCTTTCTTTTGTGAAATCTTCTAAGGGGGCGTCTGAGTATTTTCCATCTATATCCCATTGAATGCGTGCTTTCCTAGTATTCCAGTAATAAAATTCAACTGCGCACCACATATCTTCTGATACCCATCAGGAAGGTAGCTTGAGTAAGGAACTAAATCTTCTGGTCCGTCGAAGTATGTTTTTGTAATAGAAACCCTATCACCTTTCACCAGAATTTCTTTGCTGCGCTTCTCACTCATTGTGGATAAGATTCGACGCATATGAGGACACTCACGAGCTCACGAATACTATGCTATGATGCCAACATTACCATGATCATCAGAAGCGAATCACGACAACTTTGGCAGCCAATGAAATTCCGCTTGTGTCCTTAGGGTAGAGGCTACTTTAGAATACAATACAACCTCGCGGGATCGCTTGGGACAGCCAGGTCAGATTCTAACATTGATATGAGTCACAGAACAACGCTGACTTTTTGTTTCCTAACCTTCAAGGACGCGTGTGTCTTAATTTTGAGATGCGACGGAAATGTGAAATGTACCTACATGTAGGCCATTTTCCCATAGCGCCATTCCTGTCCACAAATGTATATATGTGAAGCAGTGATTGATTCAGACCACCTGATAATGTCGAACTGTAAACTCATGTAAAGAATTTCGGAAGTATGTTTCTTGAAAACTTATATTTATGTGATGATTAAAGAAAAAAGAGTCTTGTAAGATAGAATATTTGTCTTTTTTGTTAACCTCTTATCTCCGGCTACATGAAAACGAAAGAGTTGAGCAAAGATTTTTTGGATGATTAACCATTTGATATCCTTGAAAGTATTTTCAGGATTGAACGCTTGATATACATATTCCAATAGTGTTTAAATGGTATGTTCCCAAATGGGAACGTTAGGAACTTGAGGTACAAAAATTACCTATTTTTATGTTCAAGTGAAAACAACAAAATTCATGCAATCTAGCAATCTATATTTCCATCATATTACTATAACAAGTTTTTAAACACTACTTTACCCAATGATAAGGCAAAAAACAAATGCAATCTGACAGAGTCTACCTTTTCTTTCCCAACTGTGATAAAAATCAAAACACTGCTTGGTATGTAGCCGAACATAGCATTTAAAACAGCTGTGTCGACAATTTTTTCGACAGAATACGCATCTTCCTTGATTGGCATCGACTCTGGTGTGGCCAATACCATCGAATCGGACATCTGACTGCAAATCCACGTGGTGACCACCACCGATCTGAGGACGCATGGGACTCGATTTCAAAAGACACAGAGCGATGTTTCTTCTGAATTGTATGTGGCTGATCTTGTCACTTGGATGTAACTGACAATGCAATCGCCAAGCCGCAACAATAGACACATTCACGGAATTCGTGAACAGTGGTCACCACCATTTCTTACCCACAATGTTCGGTCTGTAGGACGAGAGAAGTCGATCACACAAGTCCACTCCACCCATGCCTGGAAAATAATAAGTCATGCAAAAATACACGTAGAAATAGAAATATATTTTTCACCAATACAGCAATGCAGAATAGTTATAGAATTTTTCAATCATATATAGAATTCCATCATCAGTAGACTACATAAAATACAGGTGCATAGGCATGAAAAGTGCAATTGACTGTAAAGGTGAGCGCGACTAGAGCACTGCACGTAGTATGAATCTATAGTCCAGTAGGAACCTAGTCCTGAAAAAGTAGACAGTTCTAGATGAAAACAATAAATACTTACCGAGATTGTACTGTTTGATCAAATTTGGTTGAGTCAGATCAAGTGTGTCGCGTTTGACTCTCCGTTTTGTAGATTGTAGTGGCTCGTGGGTGAAGTGATTGCTACCTATGGTCACTGAGGAATTGTCTTGCCATTTAGCAATGTAGATACTGCCATCAGTTCGGTAGTCAAATGTCCCTCTACCAGCTTTCCTCATGGTCTTGTCATCGTCCAGAAGTTTAGCTGCTCCTCCAGTTCGATTCTGCCTGACTGTACCTGTAGCTTTGAATTGCATGAGACGCAATTCAGACAAGAGTTGATAGGACGTGAAGAAATTGTCCATGAATAGATAATGGTCGGATGGTGTCGATATATCCTCCACTACTTGTAGTAAGGATTTCACAACCCTCGTACCCAAAGGCTCAGTTGTTTGATGACTCTCTTTCCCTTGATAAATGATGAGTTTTTATGGATATCCGTCTGCCCCTGCCAACATCCAAAGCTTATACCCAAAACGTATTGGTTTGCCCTTGATGTACATTTTCATGGAATTCCTTCCACGATAAGGAACCATGGACTCATCCACTGAGAGGTTAGCATGAAACATTCCGAATTGCTGCAATGACTTGTTGAGTAAATTGTAAACTTCTTTCACTTTAGCTGCCTTGTCACCTTTTGTCAGTTGTTGGTTATCTGCCAAGTGAATGTATTTCTTGATTTGTTGGAAAGTATCACGACTCATGGCCTCAGAGACAACAGCAACATGAAGATCAGGTTGATTTGACCAATAATGTGTTTCTGATGGTACACTGTGATAACCAGATAGAATGACAATTCCTAGGAAATTCAACAATTGATTTTCAGTAAATTGAAATTTCAAATCCCACTGGTCTCTCCTGGCATATAGTATAGTTTGACGAACAATATGCTTTATTATGTCGTCATTGAAGCACAGTCTTTATATTTCGTAAGGAGTTTTGTCAACTAGAAGTGGGTATTTATCTTCCATACAGACTACATTGATGTCATCAGGCTGTCCACCGAATCGTTCGACATTCTTTGACCAGCGTCTTGCTTGATCTCGACTATCATTTCCAATGGGCCCATCGTCGTCACTGTCACTGTCGAAAATCTCAATTTCACCAGCTGGCTCGACAAAATCATCACCCACGTCCTCCTCATCACTCGGCACATCCTGACCTCCTGATTCCGGTGGTAAAACAGCCACATGATCTGTGGAACTTGACACGTTTTCTAAGGCCTCACTCATTGTTATAAATCTCCTCACTTTTGGTGGATCTAATCTAAGCTTCTTCCGATAACCTCCGTCGCCCATCTGTAAAGGAATGAAATTCAATGTTCAGGAAGTCAATGCGTACTAGTGATGAAAATTTTCCGGAAAATTTTGGAAAAAATCGGAAAATTTTGGAAAATATTGGAAAATTTTGGAAAAATCGGAAAATTTTGGAAATTTTGGAAAATTTTGAAAGTTCTGATTTTTTGTGACAGGCCCTATGCTTTGACCGCTTCTACAGCCGAGGCAGCTACACACCAATAGAATGGGTCTAAAAGTGATGATCTTGATCTTCATTTTGATTAAACCGATTTTGAAAAATGAAAAAATTTGAATTTTTGTGATATAATTTTTACGTTTTCTATCACAGCCGAGGCATAGAAACATCTATAGAATTGTTCTAAAACTCTTGATTTCATCATATCATTTTGATTAAAACAATCGTAGCAATATGAATCCCGTCCGCGGATTTTTTTAGCATTCCTTTGCCACCACTACCAGTGGCTTGTGGCAATTTGTTGGCATTTTTAATATTATAACACAGACATCTTAATTTGGGACGTGATTTTTTTCCTTTACGATAGGGGTATAATTTCATGCATTGTGAAAGATAAATAAAAATAAATGCATAAGAAAAAATAATGCACTTTATTTGGGAGTTTGTTTATGGCTTGAAAGTTAAGCTTTATTATGCAGTCTTGATTGCAATGATACAAATTCTCCGTGTTGATGAACATGTGAAGCACAAGCACACTGTCCAACACAGCATTATACATGAGCGACCATATATTGGAAGATAAGACTGTAAACTCGTGAGATATTTGGAAACTAAAGATATCTGTGATGAGTAGAAGAAAATCTATATGATAACTTCTAACTTCTGAGGTAATGTCCGATATCTTCGTGGAGGACAAACTACACATCTTCCATTTCTAGATCAGATGGTTCAGATAGTTCCAAATCGATTTCAGATATGTGAATTTCAGACTTTTCCAGATGCATTGGAAATTCTCCAGTTGAATTTAAGATCCTTTCAAAGTTGAGTTTCTGACAAATATCTGAAATTCAATTAGAGAAATCTGAAATCCATTTAATGTCTGATATTCAGTTGGAAAGATCTGAAATAGACATGGAGGGTGCAGTTGGTTCCAAAAGTTAACATGCAGGGATGATAGAGAAGTTTTCGGTCTTTGAATGTTACATAGTCTTTTCAAACGACTGCAACAAGTCTCCAAAACAAAGGCAAAAACGTCAATCACCGAAAAAAAAATTTCAAAATTTTCCATTGGAAAATTTTCCATTTGCATCACTAATGCGTACTCAAATTTTATGCCGTATAGTCAATTTTCATCCAGATCTTGATAGCAATGCTGATAATCACAAATTTCAGTAGTTCTGTCTTTGTATCAAAACAAGTCGCGCGACTTAAGTATGATGGATGACACTATGGTGTAGTAGTACGATGCTTGGCTGCCGTACACAAGGTACAGAGATCGAATCTCTCACGGAACATTTTTCCTGACATTCATGATGTAGCTGATCGAGGAGAGGAGTCATTTTTAATGTTACGTAAGTCTACAATTATCCAAAGCCACAATAATCAAGATACCATATGAAAGAAATTTTGTGACAAAAATAGGCATTTTTTTTGACGTTGTATTCCTAACGTTCCCATTTGGGAACATTCAGCGCAAAAATAAAATTGCACGAAAACTATCGGGCCAAATGATTTGAAATTTGGTTTATAGAGAGAATGGAACTTGAGAAAGGATTTTAAAGTTGACTTAGTTCATTTTTAATACTATAATGTTATTTTACAGATGCATAATGTAAAGGTAGTAAAATTCACAAAAATCTTACCTTTTCAAGATGCTATCAGATGAAATCCAAAATGGCGAAAACATCAATTTCTTCGAAATGTTGCCCTATCGTAGTAAGGTGGGTGAGGTGAATAAGGCCCAGCTGGTAATAAGACCAACTTGCTAGATCTCGGAAACTGCTTAACGAATTTAAGCGCAACAAAAAAGAAATGAAAATATATCTAATTTTAAATAAGTGTCAGAAGTTTTATCGATTTTGGTCCAGTGGATCAGATTCTACAGCATCTCAAAAAAAAGAACATTCAAATTTCTTCTTTGATTTAATATTTGCTCTTCATTTGTTCAAGGATTTCATGTCACAAAATATTGATGTAGATGAACTCTCAACATGGAAAATTATCTCTGGCGTATCCTCTCTATGACCTTATATAGTAGTTTGATTTTTGAGTTCGGGGAAAGTCCAAAAAAACTCTGATTATAAAACGATGTCAATGTAGCCAATAAGGCCCATACAAAATGCTGGTAATAAGGCCCGGGCCTATCACAGTATAATCAGTACTCCAAAAATCCAACGAAAGTCATATCCACGTAAACGTAAGCGTAGTCTTACGTAGAAAGCACAACTACTTACAAAATAACTTTTTACTATTAAAAAGCGCTTTAAGCAAGCACCTGTTCTATCCAAGAAGCAAAACAGTAGGCTCAAGCTTAGTTGTAGAAAAGCAGAGCAAGCTGGCAATGAATCGTGGGATTGGAAAATTTGTGAGGAAGATGAAAAGTTAGATAGGCCTATGAGACAGTGTACAGCATGTGATGACTAATTGGGTACACAAAGATTGTTTTGGTTTAAGTCATGGAAGTGACGAAGATGAGTTCCTATTTGTTTGTCCTGACTGTTCCAGTGTAGGCCTATAAAGTCAGTGCTTTTGACTGATAATATAATAGAGAGATTATACAATACCAAATACATCGCCAAATACAAGGTTTCACCATCATATACATGTAATTATTTTTTGCTCGTGTTAAAAATATATTTTGTTTTTCAGTAAAACTCGATGTATTTGAATGAACAATTTTGGTTTTTCTGTTTACATAGGGGTTAACTTAAGTCCTAACTCTGAATTACAAGAACATATTAGATCTAACCTTATTATACCTATTTGCGTACAAGAAGGTGAATACAATCCAATGTATATAGTCAGATGTTAAAAATGACTTATAAGCTACGTAAATTGAATACATAAATTAAAAACAAAAGTGAGCCTTATTACCTGCACGTGTCGGCAATAAGGCCCACTCGGTGATTTTTCATCTTTTTGCTCGTACACCAAAAGTTTCGCAATAATCGACATGAACTTCTCACACATGTCAACTGCCCCAGAAATAGATAATTTGAATATAAATTCATAGTATTTAATCAAAAATTCAAGACTGTACAGCTCTAAGTCTGTTAGGTGGGCCTTATTCACCTCACCCACCTTATACCTAAACAAAGCATGAAAAAATATTTCTTAACGCAAAGTACTTTTTGAGGCTACTTTGTATCATGTTCCCAAATGGGAACGTTAGGAGATAAAAGGTTAAATTCATTATGCTTAATATAGTTTGAAGTGAGAAAGCAATTATTTTAATAACCGTAGTCGCATTATGTTCATATAACAACAAATTTCCAAACAAATAAAAAGAGAATTCGATATTCTTCTCAAGTAGCCCCATAATAAGAAAACTACCTACATGTAGGTAGGCCCTACAATTCTTACTAACCTTTGACCCTTTGGAACTCAGATGAGAAATATAGGTACATGCAAATCCAGCTATCCTAAATGCAAAGTTGTATCGCAGAATGTTATTTTTTAGATAAAAGTCATCTCAGTGAGCCCCCGATTAACCAAATTCAATGGCACTCTATGGTATTCTATGACACGCAATGGGAGTGCCATAGCACACCTTAACGTTCAATCGAACTCTATTGGATCCAATTGCAATGGAAGTGGGAAAATATGAGTGCCATAGAAGCTATCCAAAAGAAGCAGACGCGCAGCGACAGTTTTGACTCCGTAATCTGACTTTGTCCAATCATATTGCAACATTTGCATGTTCAGTATAATTTCAGATGCTTTTGGCATGTGCAACAGTCATTGTTAATCACATCCTTTGGTCGTGTCTCAGTGTCTCGTATTTTTATGAAAATCCGTCGTTTGTTGAATTAATCATCTTATCCGGTTTGTCTCAACCATCACACCAATGGAGTAAGTTCAATTGAAACGAATTTATCATTTGTATAGTCCATCAGTCAAATCATCAAGTCCTCATTGTTTCAGCAATTCATTCGCGCACTGTTTTATTGAATTATGCAATTATTTAGATTTTTTGAGGTAGGAACTAGAACTACTGTATCATAAGATTTATGTAGACAGTCTTATCTATTCCTCGTTCTATTGTCGTATGTGCAAAGTAGACAGTTCAACAATACGCTCAAGTGCTATGCGATGTGTGCTATCACAGCACAAAAATTATTGCAAATTTGAATATTTTATTTAGATTTAATTATTCAGGATATTAATTAAAAAATCGTAAAACTTTCTAAGCGAAGACCTACGCATACATTTATGCTATAAGTCTTGAAGATACGCTGTAATCACTTAAATGATGCAGCAGTTAGTTACATCGAAATTATAACAGAATTTCTCTTAATTTAGATTCCGGGGATATCTTTTGATTCCGCTTGTTTCATAGCTTTCTCACTGGCCCAAGCATATCATCGTAAGTTATCTAGGGGTCTAGCAGTTAGTTCAAACAGCTGTGCAAATATCATCCAATGCTATACGCAAAGTTTTTAAGTAAACAATTTTGATTATGTTTTTAAATTTCAGTTAGGGTTGATCGGGTTCTTTCAACGAGTCTGCTGCGTCTTCTGAGAAACCCACGTTTGGTGAAATCCTCGAATCGGTGTTTTAAGCCATGAAGTAAGTTATCAAGTCCTCGGTGTTCTAACAATTTATACACTACTATCTGAAAGAATTATAGTCCAATTATTTTTGGTCTTTTAGCTATCATTTAGAAAATCGCTTAGAAAAGTCACTTTCAAAACCTTTGATATGTATTCTATCAGGTTGACTACACTGTTAATTCTAAAGATTCTAAAGATTCTAAGATTTCCAAATAGCAAGTTAGTGAAATTTCGACGGGCATTCATAAAATATCACTTTAAACACACTGATGCTGGCACCTGCAATAATTAATATGATAATATGAAATTTAATATTTAAAAAAATAAAAATTTAATATAAAAACTGCTTTTTGCAAACAAAATGTAAATGGAATAAGAAAACATTGTTTTCAATATTAGAAATCAAATAGGACTATTTAATTATTCTATTTACATTGTGTATGCAAAAAGAAGTTATTATTAATTATTGCAGGTGCACTTACTTAGGCGATTTGCCAGCAGTGTGTTTAAAGTTATATTTAATGAATCGAAATTTCACTAACTTGCTAATTGCAAATCCCAAATTTACCCAGGCATGGCTGCAACCTTAATTAGGGAGTTGTGTCGATCTTGAGAGATGTGAACTAGGCTTGCTGATGATTCCTGATTTTGGATGAAATAGCAGCTATTCAGATCTGTTTCAATTATTTTCAACTGGGGATGCAACTCAATATTTAATTATTCTACCTCCCAACTTTAGGTAGATTATAATTGCTGTCATTATTCCAGTTCAGTCATAACATTTTGCGATAGATAATGTGTTATAGTCATATTTCTCTGTTACAACATTAACAGTATTTTAACATAAGCTGTTCGCAATTCGTACATGTATTCATCTCAGATCGACTAATTTCAGCAATCTTTTTTTGATAGCATGATTAAAGATCAGACATGTCTTTCTTTCATATAAAAGAGACCAATTTTTTTTAAGCACCGGTGATAGAGTTGTCAATGCGGTGCGTATCAGCAAATCCAATGTGCTAAATCAATGTAATTTTCTGAGAATTTACTTTTGATGAGTATTGGAAATAGTAAAAGAATTATTCAAAAGTGCGTTTATATTTCGATTTATTCTCAAGAGCAAATTTCATTTCATAAAGATCAATCAATCATTTCAAGAGCTAGATGCAAAAGATATGGTGATTAGTGTCTAAGGCTTTGCCTTTCGACTCAGGTATTGACTGCAGGCTTTAAATTTCAAATCAAGATATTAATCTTTGTGTTATATTTAGTTTTGCTCGTTTTTGCCATAGCTAATGTTTTTAGATCAAATTTGTTGCTTGACATGTTTGGTGCTTGTAGAGCTATTTGAGAAGTGTTTCAATTTCTTTGTTCTGATGTGAACGAGGCCGCTTTATACTGCCAATCCAAGTTTTGAAAAAAATCACATTTTTCTTCATAGAAATGAAGAAGGAAAAAACGAAGAGGAAATGATATTTGCAAGCATGGAAATTATGTGTTAAAAATCAGTTCTGTGTACCTACTTGCTAAAAACATAATAATATATGAACTTACAGTGATTACGATTAAGCAATGATTCACATCTATATCAATCACATATCGATATGAATAACTCCACGTTTAAAAAATGTTCTTCATCAAAATATTGACCTCTGTAAGAAATATTATCAAAACTGAAGACAAATTGATCCATTTTATTTCGAAAATTAAAACCTGTAGTCAATTGTCAGATCAATTGTGAAGGGCTTGAACTAATTTTATACGAGTATGTGTTACGCAATATTTTGACTGGGAGTTGGGGAGAGTTGCGAAGTCAGCAGCACATGGTTTGAAGTCTCCCAGGACTTTGGGACCCAAAATTATATAATTTCATTTAGTTGCTTTCAGACATAATTTTGAAAGAATTTCATATTTTCATGCACTTTTCTGGATGGTTCAGATTTTGCGGATTTTCATATTTAATATACTGCTCCAGCAGTCTGATGAAAGATATCTTTCCACATGAATATCACTAATAAGATCAGGACTACGATTCAGTTCTGTGATCCTGCAATTATTAAATTAATACTTTTCATCTATTAATACATTTCAAGACAACTGCCTTAAATAAAGGAGTGTAAATTCCGATATTAAGTTGTTCTGATAGGAAATAGATCACTATCAAGCAGCGTCTTACGTGTGCAGTGGTGGTCAGAAGGGGGGGGTTGCCGGGATGCACCCCCACCTGCCCAAAGTATTGTGATATAAAATATGAACATTCAATTTATCAATTTAACATCAGCATATTCTACATTTTAGCTTCCAAGCAATATTTGGCAATGTATCTGCACTGAAATAGTACAAAAGTCGGACGGCGAAACGAACTCTATCTCGTTACATCATTTCCGCTTATATCACTGATTTAGAGCTTATCAACTTAGAGACATGTAAAACCAAGGAATGTAGCGGCCTCCGCAATAGGTTTGTTTATCCTAGGCAGCTCAGATGTTGATGACCCGCTGTGATACTGCGTGTCCTACATGATGCACTTGAATTAACAGATGTTCTGCCCATCAGCTCTGTGATGCAAGAAAGTTGACCAAGTGCTTTCAAATCCGTTCGACCCACGGACCGATATTTATTTGTATTGGTGAGACCGGAATTGAAATTAACAGCATTTGTCGGGAATCGGGATGCGACCTTGCAATAGAAGATGTTAAGAATTTCCTACTGTGGAGGTCATTGTGGGAATAGCGCATGATGAATAATGATATAAAACACATCAAAGCAGTGAATACTACGAGCTTATCTTAGCTTATAAGTTAGCACATTCGACGGATACTTCTGTCCCACTTTGTACTTATAATTATATTTCGGTTTTACATCATCAAATCTTATTAATTGATTAATTGAATAAGTGAAGAAATAGACCGTTAAAACGAGAGACTCTACAATTGAGAGTGTGTGTCGATCGCCAGCAAATAAGTGATGCTTCCTATAATTGTCTTTATGCATGTATGTAATTAAGTATGCGTGATCCATTAATGTATTACTGAGATTAAATATGTACTAGCCATGATTCCCCTTTCTTTGTTGTTCCCATGCTACAATTCCCATCAAACTGAGGTGACCGACTTCAAAGAAACAAAGAAGAGAATCTATTCATAAGGATGATAAGTTGCTCTCTAAATAAGCATGTATGGACCAAATGTAATGACAGAAATCTAATATCACCGCCACCACAGTATTTTAATTATCTATGAAGCTTGAATCCATGGTCCATAATATTTGAAATTATTTTAATTATGTATTAAAATTAAAATTCACACTTGAATTTTAATACAAACATGATAATCACCCTAATAAGCTTAACCTCTTTCCTTTTTAACTGATGCGGTTTTAGTAGGTGAAAGCATAAGAGCATAAATCTTATCTCTAATAATAGCAGTGCTTTTAAATCTAAAATTCGACTAGTATCGCAAGATGCTTACAAAAAGTTTGAAAAGACAATAACTTTACATACTTACACCTTGAATATACGCATGCACACATGCATGCATGGAAACCAATATAGTCTAATGTTCCATAAAGTTTCATTTTACTTACTTATTGTCATAAGTTCATTTGTCTGCTCTCACTAGGTGTGACACGCAGACTGAATCAAACTAATTGAAACATGATTCCTGCTAGAGTATCGATCAAGCAATCCCGGGTCAGAAATTTTTGCAAAACTTTCCAAAAGCTTGCAAGAACTTGCCTCCGTAAACCTAAACGCTTACAAGCAACTAGTTAAGTTTAACATAATGGAAACAAGTTTTAACGCGACGGAAGTAAGTTTAACATAATGGAAACAAGTTTTAACGCGACGGAAGTAAGTTTAACATAATGGAAACAAGTTTTAACGCGACGGAAGTAAGTTTAACATAATGGAAACAAGTTTTAACGCGACGGAAGTAAGTTTAACATAATGGAAACAAGTTTTAACGCGACGGAAGTAAGTTTTGAGTAAATAAGGTAAGTTTTAATAGAATTTTGTCAAGTTTTCCAATGTTATAGTGCAATGCAAGTAAGTTCTTCCATATTATCACAAGCTGAAGCAAGTTTGACCTGTTCATGTACCGGTAGCACTTATTCGTGGTTGACAAGAAGAATCAAGTAGTTTTTTGAAGTCTATGACTCACACGCGGGGCTCAGATCGCCTGAAAGGTGCTTTCCTCATGATAATGCAACCACAGCTGACGATCCATCAAGATGAGTTGTATAAGTTCTAGAAACAAATAGATATTACTCACTTACCTGAGGATTATTCATGAAATATGAATTTGTTGATTCACCTATCGCTAAACCGATCAAAAGGTGGAGCGTTCACATCAATCAAAGCGAACGATCCACCAAGACGATTGGTTGTATAGGTTTAAAAGCAAAATATCATTCAGTAAATGTTAACAAGAACATAACAGCTAACGATCCATCAAGATGAGTTGTATAAGTTCTAGAAACAAATAGATATTACTCACTTACCTGAGGATTATTCATGAAATATACATTTGTAGATTCACCTATCGCGAAACCGATCAAAAGGTGGAGCGTTAACATCAATCAAAGCTAACGATCCACCAAGAGGATGGGTTGTGTAGGTTTAAAAGCAAAACATCATTCAGTAAATGTTAACAAGAACATAAGCAAAGTATTTCAAGTCAGGGTTGCCAACTAAAATCCGTCAAAAATTTCTGAACAATTCACAAGAAAAATGACAAAATCGTGACAAAAAGACCCCTTTTAATTCTAGTATTAATATAGTGAAGTATTGCAATTTAACAATTTTGAACATCAGTTGAACAAGTTTAAGTCACTTTTACCAAGTTCAAATTTTAGAACTAACATTTTGTCACTCAGCCAACAAATTTCTGGTATGATAGTTCGCTTATCCACTTCGCATTTACATTTGATATCGTGAACATTAACAGACGACGTCAACATAATGATGCGGAGTAAGGCAATGGTCAGAAAAATCAAATTGTGGCCTATAAAAAATACAATCATCAAATGAGTTTCTAAAGCGATTGGTGTAACTTTCTCCGAACGATTCAACCGAGTCCTTGTATTATTTCATATCTTCTCATATTGCTTTCCATTGCAACCAAACTTCACGAGTAACAGTGATTCATGATTAACTTCAAGCAGCATTTTCTTTATTGTGATGAAAGTAATAATCAAAATAAATCGATACCATCAATTTGCGTTTCATAGAAGCTATTTATATAATATCATTAAAACCTACTCTGAATAAAGAGATGAAAGCTGTGAACTCCAAACACTGATATTTTGATCTATCTTTGACTTTTGAAAATTTTTGTATGATCCATTTTCTGTTCTGCTGGCGAAATTTTGATAAATTCAAGCTTCTCGAGAGTCAAGCTTATTCTAAGATCGGTTGGCGCCTGGTGCGGGGAAAATCAGCTCATTCTGACAAGGACCTTCAACACTTTTAAAAAAACATAATTTCAATATGAATTATGAAAAAATCCTCACATTTCTGGTGCAGAATGAAATGCAACCAAACTTGGCATGAGACCTAACTAAATCCAAACATGGTGCAAAAAGATAATTTCAATCCGCCCAAGTTAACTACTCAAAAATTCAATAACTTGTTTTAGAATAAAAAGAGGTTGACTCATGCACTTGCATTCCATTCAGTCGCAAGAAAAGCGAGGATTCCGTCTCTCGTTCTTTGAACAAAAAAAACGTGTTCTTTAAAATCATAGAGACAGTTGACGCTGACAAAATCATTAGAATATCCTGCATTTAGCGCCCACCTATATCTGGAAGATACTAGGTCTCAAACCAAGTTTGGTTGCATTTCATCGAGCAACATAAAAATGTGAGGACTAGGTTCTTTGGCAAAAAAGTGCTTTATTTGATTTTTGAATATGTTCCCATTGTCTGACTTAGCTGATTTGCCGCGCTTATCCACGTTAGGATGAGCTTATCTCAGTGTGAAGTTTGGTTTCAATGTGAGGCGGTAAGGAAATGCGAGGACTCGCATGAATCACTCGGAGAAAGTTATACACGTGCTAAAGCGGCAGTTCTGGTAACAGGAGGTACTGATATCATGTAACCTAATTTGTTCCTCTACCAATCCATGACGAGAAGCGGCAAGTACAATCTACACTCCATTCCGAAAGTGGTCTTGAAGAAAGTTTCTTGCTCACCTGCAGATATTTATTAAGTAAACTGGGGTGTATGCCTATGATATACAAATTGATGAGTAGATCGTAAACATTTTTTTAATGAAGTTGGCTTGAGTCTTGTCTGATTTATGGGACGACCACAATGTCGTCTATTGTACAAGGGTTTAATAGGCCTATACAGAAAGTTAGCAACAATTTTTTGGTGACTTGAGAATAAATAGTGACCAACGTATCAGCGAGACAAATTCGACTTACCAAGCGCACAGGATGATGAGGCGGGTTCTAGTTCGACAAGCGTAGAATCCAACACAAAATGTTATTTCTTGCAATATTCGTTTTTCTTCATTCATGTCAAGGTTCATCTCCAATATATTTGTCATCAAAAATGCACCTGAAAAGTGAAGACACATTATAGAAGTTGTCTCAATGTCACTAATGTAAGACAATTAAACTGCGCATTCATATCTCAATTCTGCATTTGGGACTTATTTGCCACTTGCCCTTCGCCCAACAACGATCCTAGCTTCATACAGAGCTTAAGATTGAGTACTTATTTATTACCTCTGTGCAACTTCTATGCACCTGTTGTTTAGTAAACCCAGTAAACATCCAAATTATGCGATGACTTTCATTTAAAAAAATTAGGTTAATAACTTATGCTCAAAAATCGAACAATATACTGGGTATCACAGCAAAAGGTTCAATATTCCGTATGCGAGTATAAAGTCCTATTCATGCTAAATGAGTTATGTGAAGACTTTTGTGTGGAATATATTCACTAGAATATCAATCGTATTTGTGAATCATTGCTGATAATGTTGTCAGAACACCACATCTATAACTATGCTCAATAGGTATTTTGGTAACCAATTAATTGATAGGCTATCTTCCTTTCAGTTTCCTAAAGATCCACATTCTACAATTCTAAAACCAAGTGTAGCTTTAAAATGATGGATAAATTGCAACATTTCAAGCAGGGATGCGGAGTCCTATCATTTTGATAGGACTCCAACTTCGACTCCGGGGGTTGATAGGACTCCGACTCTGGGCGGAAAGTATATAAAGCCCAGTTTTTTGAAAACAAACCGGTAACCTACATCATAGATCATTATAGGCTTAGCTGAACCAATGTGGGTGATCATTGCTGTATCAATTATCAATCATTATCGATGAAAGTTAATCAAATGTCGCTTTAAGTTGGATGCATACGATTCGGCTCCTCCCATCTTTTTGATGTGTGCTTCACATGGTTTTCTCCAGTCTCTACCAGGCAGGAAAATCCCACATTTTTCTACAAAAAATATGAGTACGCTTTCGATTTTAATATGCGCTTTGGAGGAGAAATCACACACGATTAATGTGAGGGTAAGAGGCAATGTTCTCAAACAAACTAGTATTTCATTTTTGTCTCTGATGTTACCTTTGGCGCGTAGGTGTGATCGAGGCTAGGAAGGCTTGTCTTCTCTACTAAATCACCGAGTGAAAAGACAATCCATTTTTTCACTATCACGATTTATTCCCTCATCTATTACAAGCTTTGCATGCACTGCTGTCTCTGTACTTTTGTATGACGGAAGAAAGTTGACATCAAGACACTGACAGCTATGTACGAGGATAAATGATTTGTTTGTATTATATTTCGAGTCTAGTTATAGGCCGGAGTCCGACTCCGACTCCAGCAAAAATGATAGGACTCCGGGACTCTGACTCCAAATCCCTCATTTCAAGACATAAAGTTCTTCTTCTATGACGATATGAAGAGGAAGAAAATTTTTGCTGAAAGGGCCTCTTAACATTTGGGATGTCACCAAGTGAAAATACCCACGATTCACTGCTTCAAATCGACGATGTCCTATATAGCCTTATCATGAACTTCGGATTCATTGATAGTAGATGGAGACGACTATGGCATCGTCTGAAATCCAAGTCCGATCGAACATTGTAAAAATCGCTTATCAAATCAAGTGTGCACACGAATGCCTCGCTGTGGTGGAACACCGTTATGCATGGTGTTCTTCTCTTAATTTAATCAGTCTTAAAACTATAGAGCATAGTCATACGTGAAAGATTCTAACAATAAGATCATTTATGATTTACGAATGATCCAGTGATCATATTCTTACAGAGAGCCTGCTTGACTTTACTTGATGGAGGGAAGTACATCCTTAGTCGCAAAGGTGCTAAATTGAAGATGCGGACATTATCGCCAATATTATTTAGATATTTGAATTAATTATCACCAGAACTGTAGTGTTACTACTTACTACACTAGGTGACATGCTACACGTAATTCACGCGTAATTACGGAGTACCCCAAACATCCGTGCTAAAGACATTCTATTCTTCCACGCGCATACATACGCAAGAGTCAGAAATCACTTGATCTGATGCTGTTAAAACATGGGAAATGTTTATGAATACGCGCGGGCGAGCGTTTATAGTTTGCGCGTCGTCTACGGTTGTCTGCGCTGCCGCTTGAACCACGGATGAACCGCTAAGCATGTTCTGTCTTCCCTGAGCATGAAATTGAGGTCCTATCACATTGTTTAGCCTCTGATACATACAGACACATGAGACGCAAAGTTTATATAACATGACTGCCGACAGATGTTGCAGCAATGTCACGCGTACCTACGGATGTTTAGGGTCAAGTGCAATTACGCGTAGTTTACGCGTGAATTGCGCGTAATTGAGCGTGGCATGTCACCTAGTGAAGTTCACCCATAGTGAAAATAATTGATAAAATATTTTAATAATTAATAAAATATGGTTATTAGACATTAAAAATAACGCCAATAAAATGCATGGCAATGAATAACCAATACAGACTAAATGTCGATGCATTAAGTTTACATTGTCATTGAGCTAGTAGCATCTAGTCATTTGTTGAAGTAGAACGCATAATGATCATCAGCTCATTGCATCAACTCGCTCACTGTGATCAATCCTGATTTCCTAGAACGCATGCTTGTTTGCATCAAAGTGTTATCACTTTATTCACGTATAACTAAAAATGTAATTAACTGTAAAATCTGTCCTAAACTACGGCATATATCATCGTTTTCCCATTAAATAGCATTTAATTTAATATAATCCATAATTATTCCAATTTTCGTTGGGTCAGAAAAGAGCAAGCAGTTCGGAATAAAATAATATTTTGTACATGAAATGAAGTAAACATGATGGCATACTCCTTGATCGATATTTTAATGAGATGAACAAAAAATCCCCTTTGACACAAAACGTTCGTCGTGGAATACCCATAACAAAACTCAGGGATTTTCAGACAGCACAATGTTACTTCCCATTCCAAGGTTGGGATCGGTTAACCGGTTACCTGTTAAAATCGGTTACGACGTCGGTGAAGTAATGCACTTATACATTGAAATCAAAGCACTGCAAGTGGAGGAATTCGGTTGAAAGTTTCGAGGAATTCGGTCCGTAGTTGTCGATAAACCTTGACAACTAAATAAATACCGGTGATCCTCATATAACCGATTAAAAATATAATTGGGTTAGCCGGTTATGAAAGATTGACCGGTCCCAGCCCTGTCACATACTAATATCATTCGAACACTGCAACATGATACATGCACTTTAACAAATGAATGTCATGTTAACTAATTCCTTTAGATACGTTACACTGAAGAATTCGAACGATCTTTTATATCAAGATTATACAGCAGAACGTGTGCCCGGTCATGTGCCTAATTCGGTATTTCGTTGCTGCAACTAAAAGTGAGCAAGGGTAAAAGTACTGCGTCACTCAAAAGCTATGAAAAGCAACTTTGTCAAGTTTTTCTTCAGAATAGCGTTGTATCATTTCATTCAATCTATTTGATAATGATCTAAAACTATAGAAGCAACAGGTAGTGGACTTCAAGCGAGTTCTCGAATTGACACGACTGACTAAATTCAACAGATCGCACATTTTTCAAAATGAAGTTTTCTATGTATTCTCTTATCAATTGAAAGGTAGACCTATGAAGTCTGGAGCCACAATTTTTGACCTGGAATGTCATCAGGTCATTTCTTATCGTCTTTATGAACTGATCCATGGAATCCATCGGTTAGTATATTGATTACGGTATAAATTCAGAAGAAAATTTCTTCAAACGAAAATATAATGAGAGAAATAAACACGACAGAACGCTTCGCCCACGGATTGATCACTTGTGTCCCCACTTTCTCTCATTTTACAAAATAATTCTAGGTTGAGGAAATTTTTTCTGAATTTATGATCATCATGAACATTTATCTATTAAGTTACACACATTCAGATTTGGCAAGCCTCCTACTGTCTGCAGACATAAACATGCTGTTTTATAACATGCACTTTGTCCACCGAGAACCACGTTCTCGTATACATCACCGATCAGAATCATAATAATATCACACACACACACACACACACACACAATGATAGGAAATAACCTGATGACATTACATATCAAAAGTTATGGCTCTATACTTAATGGTTTTAAGTTGAAAAGAGAAAACAAAACCCGCTATAGATAAGACAGACTGCGATAAGGTAAACAAAAACTGCGGTCTGTTTCCCATAGGATTATCATGAATTTTTCTTTAATCATGTCTGACAAGGAGAGCCAGAGCTCAGCTAACGTACAGATTTGTAGTAGGTATAGGTTGTACATCATTCTATGAAAGTCTCACTTTTGGCTTCGTTCCCTGCTGAAACTCATTCTGGCTGCCGGAATATTTTGTCTTATTTGATTAGTCATCATAGTTGTCACTCAAGAAAATCATGAAAAGAGCGCACACTAAGTAAAATAGCGCTAGACTCTAGAAAGAAAACTCGAGACAATCGGCTAAGATAAATACGTCGAAATCTGTCAAAGCAAAGTTTACGCATGTACGTACACAGCGATGTATATATAACTGCACGTTACATTATGTAAGAAACATTAGTAGATTACACCAACCTACCTCCAAAAAAATACTCAATAAACATGCGAAATTAATTTCAGGCACCTTATCATGTTAAAACTTAGAAAAATTGTTAAAGGACGAATTATCTACTGGATGACCCAAATACAATCTGAATAACCATTTAAAAAAATTATGACTTCAAATCTAATTTAAAAAAAACAAAAGTTTTTTGGGTAGAATTGTATCATTAAAGCGTCCATGATATCAAGAAGATTTGCCAAAATGTCTATGGATCATGCTACTCATTCGTTTGAGTATGCCTTCTCGGATGCTGACGGGTTGACCATCGTTTAGGTAACTTCAGTATGCACTTATCCAGCTCTGCTGCAGTTTCATCCACACGTTTGGCCTCTTCCATTAGCTGAATTCGGTTGCTGGATCTAAAAATATCATCGCACAGAGAAGTCGATTGCCTGGTGGAAGATAGTGGGAAGTCTTTCCGTCAACTTTCCATAGAATTTCCCGACTTGGCAGTAAAATCGAAATGTTAAAATACCTCCGAGCTTTTCTCCATGAAAATAGTCCGGTAGCCAGAACGAGCTTCTGCAGGGAACGAGGCCAAAAATGAGACTTTCACAAAATGATGTGGCCACCACTAGTCCGTGAGTCTACCGAGTTCCGCCTGGTTCCTCTTCTTGCCAGACAGGATCAAAGGAAAACACATGTTAATCCAATGGGAGACAGATTGCAGTTTTTGGTCAAAATGAAATGTTCTGTGTTTTCTCTGATTAAACGAAAAGTACCAAACCCAGAGTCATAATTTTTGACATGGAATGTCTTCAGGTCATTTTCTATCATGTTCATGCACCCCTGTCTATGAAGCTTAACACATTCAGATTTGGCAAGCTCTAATATCGGCAAATACAAGCATATTGAGCAATTTAATCCACATTCTCGCATACATGGTCGATCAGAAACATGATAGCAACACAAGCACATCAAAGAAAATGACCTGAAGACATTCTATGCTAAACTTAATGGCTCTAGACTTCGCATTTTCCGCTAAATCGGAAACTTAGAAAATTTCATTTCAACACAAAACTGCCAGCTGCCTCGCATTGGATTGATGTATTTTTTTCTTTCATCGTGTCTGACAAGAAAAGGAACCAAATAGAACTCAGCAGACGCGCAGATTCGCACCATTGTTCATTGATTTGTCTATCGAGGTAATGTTTGGAGGTAAAGAAGCTTCAAGGAATTGTCATTATGCTTTTCAATTTGTTGTGACACAAATCAAATTATAGTTGTCAAATTAGAATTTTCAATTTGTCATATTGTTATGCTCTGTCAAGAATTCCAAGAATTAAAACCATCCATTCTCACGTACATATGGCAAATTCAGTAGAAACAATAATACTGATCTGCTTACAGGTAAAATTTATGTCATCCTGCTACAAAAGATCTCACATGCTACTTAAATCAACAATATTTTAGAAATAGATTTGGAAGCTTGAAAAATTAGTGAACGTACTCCGGCAATCAAATGAAGGACTCGTGTACAATAATATATGTTAGAGATATCACTTTTATCATTTTTTAGCTTTGGTATCAAAATAGCGCATTATCACTACAAAAGAGCACAATAGCGCAGGAAACATCGAAATAGCTCAGCACGATAAAATAGCGCAGCAGTGGCAACTATGTTAGTCACAGCAAATGAGAACATTGATAAGAGATGGGTCCTAAGTTCAAAACTGACGGAAATTGAAAAAATGGAAAGCGCATCTTCGGTATATCTGACGAGCCCATAGGCCATGTTCAGGAACCACGAGTGAATGCATGGAATATCATCCATGCTGAGTTGTCGGCACTAGACTACCGGTGGGAAAAGATGGCTAATATTTACGGGACACAATGTTCACGAATTTCCATAAGAGGACATTAGTAAGAATGTTTTCGAAAAATCGCTGTGCAACCTCGATGGTCTGTCACACAGAGCAATTTATTTCTGTGCTCTGTCCACTCGGCCCTTCTTCTAATCCAAGAGCGCAGTTACAAACTGAGCATAAACGCAGTTATGCTTATCCATGCTACCTCTCAATAAAAATTTGACGGCGACTGTCGACCGAATGATATCCTGGAATTTTTTGTAAATATGTTGTGTATCCTTCTCGAACCCAAAAGTAAAAAAATTTTCCGCGCATGTTTAAGTCTCGATTTTCCTGGCCTATTGCCTGTAAGCTAGGCTACAGCAATCCAACACTCATCCAGTGTATTGAAATTTCGTTGCTCAGAGGCATTATATTGAATTCCCAACGAGTTGTTTGGAGAATGGAGTGTGCTGCACAGCAAGTAGCAATTAGATAATGCCAAGAACTTCCTTCTAATTTAACAAATGTGTGCAAAAACTTAGTGAATAATGTAAAAAAAGATCTGAACACAGCATCTTGCAATGCGTCTTACGGTCTGTTCACCTCCACCTACGAGCGCATCTATTGCAAAATCTTTCAATAGAATATTCATTTACGGCATAAGAAATACAGAAGATTCATTCACAACACTTTTGGGCAGAAAGACCTTTGGGTCACCCGTTCTATTTAAAATGTGATGTTGGAATTTAGCTTATACACAAGTTTTATTGAAATAGGCTGCGTACATTCCTTAAGATAGTGAAGGTGTCTCATGAGTTAAGCATATCAACAGAAACAGCAAATGTTGAATGTGACTGGATAGGTAGGTCTATACGCCAAATGCAGGCTGTCCT
Source organism: Prostheceraeus crozeri (assembly GCA_907163375.1). NCBI lineage: Eukaryota > Metazoa > Platyhelminthes > Polycladida > Euryleptidae > Prostheceraeus > Prostheceraeus crozeri. The sequence goes on from CAJQUW010008909.1 coordinate 202,018, forward strand.
GCAACAATTATTAATGATTCATTTACTATGAAATTTTATATGTTTTTCTTCCGCACATAATGATAAAGCAAACATGATAAGTAAATTTCCTTCCGTCATGAAGTGGGTGAATATGGTAAGTAAGAACTTATCACTGATCAAGTCGAAGAATTCAAAACTTGCTGATCAAGATAAGCTTCTCACGTCGAGGATTGAAATCACGGGTTACTTGTCACTTGTCACAGCGCATTATCAGTGACCGAAGAATTTCTCCAGTTTGGTTCCCAAGTTTATTAAGTAAAAATTCTGCGTTGACAGAAGCAATCGTTTAACGTTTAGATGTCTTGCTCAATCACGAAGTTCAAACACTAATACAAGCTCACTGCAAATATAGCTCATGCTTATGTTACGCTCCCCGAGGGCAATGATCACAATACTGGCTGAGCCGTTACAATTTTTGTTTCCTGGCCATTGCACAGACTGAGATATTGATACTGGTTACCCAACAAACAGGCAGAAGAAAGAAGTTATCTACACTAAATTGAGTTAGTTATGAGTGTTCTAGAGTCCATCAGAATATGAATTAATTTCACTATGCAGTTTCTAATTAAGATAGAAAAAGTGGGGCGAAGAAACGCCTGCGTATATCTTGATATTATCAGAGGTCTCATTTGAGAGAAATGTGAGGCGCATTTCTCCGTTGTAAGTCATGTAAGTTGATTGTCACCGTTGTAAGTCATGTAAGAATAATGTATAGGCTCAGTCGGTGCAATAGCCACACTCCCCGAAATCAAGGGGAAGCTCAAAATGTCTGACATTGAATAATTTAGTTAAGCCCTATTGTCTTTTCCTTTGATTGAGCAAACTTACAGGGGATGTGAACGAAATTGCTCTAATGCTATCTATGCAATCTCAACTGCGTGCTTGAATATTAAATTAAATGCAGGTCTGCCTATTTTGATTTCTCTGACACTTGTTTTGGTTGACAAGCAGAAAGTTTTCAACAACCAGCAAAACAAGATTAAAAAATTATGCGCGATGAGGAATGTATCACAATTGCATAAGAATCTTAATTAATCACGTGACTATTTCACCCCGCTTTGTGAATGACGACTCAAAATAACTATTAGCCTATGGTGATTTGGATATCAGCAAGACTCAAACAGCACTGTCTGAACGTTCTCCGAGTCATCAACAAGAACAAAATACATCGAAGTTGTAAGGTTATCAAAATACTAATACAAACTCTACAGAATGCATTCTCGAGTCTTTTGAGGGAAGTGTCCTGGACAGTGCTATTGACAAGGCTGGGAATGGAAATAATAACCTATCTGTGGACCTCTATCATCCTTAACCTAGGATCATGTATTTCAAACATGTATCCAACAAATAATTGACTATCAAGGCACTTCTTAAGGCAGATAGTGTCCCTAGCTGAAACACATCGTGCCATCCCCTGATCAGCTGATTTTTTCTAAAATATCAGTCAAGTCTAATACTGAATAAATTTCATACAATAAAACATACGTCAGCTGTGCATCTTATATGTGACTAGAGAAGCACTCAACCGATGTCAGGAAAGCCAACCTAAGAGACAATGCCAAGAAATCTTAGGAAGAGCACTCTTTCATAGGACATAAGTAGTGGGGCAATTTGCTATCGAAATGCGTCTTTCAATGCTGTTAACCGTTAATTAATTAATGTTGCTATGCAATATTGTCTTGAAGATGTTGTAGAAAGCTATTGGAGGAGAAGCTGCATCGATTTACATTTAAGGTTGCCTTTCAGCTAAAATGCAGAAGTGTAAATGAAGGTAACTTTAAAAATAGTGAATACTTAAACAAAATAGAACTTCTCAGATAATTTCCTTGGCTTACTTATTTGTTTCAGTCAACATCATCTGCTTGCATTTATCAAGTGTACTCTTCACTCATCATTATCATCAAATTTTCGTACATTTCATTCAGTATTATAGAGTGAGCACGAATATTAATCAAATACAGGGCTGTGTTGAATAAATTCACATAATGACCGCACACGGAAAAGGCCTACACAACAACTAGGATTTATTATACGGAGTCGTACACCACATGCACTTGACGTCATCTACGTTTTCTGAGAAGTGTACCTTTCATATATGGAAGGCTTCATAAATAAAATGACATATTAATGAATGGAGAATTGCAAGGAATTCCTGTGCCTCATCGACCGAACGTGAAAATAAACGCGCCCCATCTGGAACAGAGACCATCTTCTTCCCACAAATGCTTTCTGAATTATCGATTTTTGAGTGCGCTTGATTGTGAGTATCACTCATAGACACTATCACTATTCTGCAATAACATTCACAGTCATTCACCTTTTTAAAAACACAGCCGATCGAGTGCGAGTAAACGCGGAATCATTCATCCTACATCCCACACAAGTGAAGCGAGCGCGAATAACTACGACTGCTTTCATGGTCACGAAATTATGTGCGAATAGCTGCGATCGCATCAATTCCGCAATAGAGTGCGAAAGAGCGCGGGATATAACTTTCACAGCCGCGAATTTCTGTGCCGTTGCCGCGATAGCGGTCATTTACCGCGATCGCGTGTGAGAGTGCGATTTCGAATTGACGACTGGTGTTCTCACTCTATGATTGTCATTAAGCTAAACAAATGCTTTCAAATTTTAGTAAGTCAATGTAAGTTTCGACTGCAGTAGCCTACTCTTTAACACAACGAAAGCAAGTTTTGCAAGCTAAAGTCATGGAAGCAAGTTTAGCAAGTCCTTTCAAATTCTGATAAGTTGATGCAAGTTTTACAAACATGGACAGTAACACCACGGAAACAAGTTTCACATTACAAGTTTTAACCTAAACAAAGCAAGTTAAACATATTTCTCAAAATATAGCAATGCGAATTCAAACTTTACATAACGCTTGCAAGCGCTTGCAAGTTTTAATCGAATTTTGAAAAATCTTGCAAGCTTTTCCATAGTTTCACAAGTTTGCACGTCCCGGGATGGACAGTCACTGGACAAGTAATCTCGAAATGAATAAGTAGTAGCTAAAAAGTATATATGCAGAAAAATTACTAATAGGAAAAGAAGTGCATCGACAACTTGAATAAAAAGAAAGGACCGTTGTCTGATCGATATTCTAGCAGGAATCATGTTTCAATCAGTTTGATTCAGTCTGCGTGTCACAACTACTGAGAGCAGACGAAACGCAGTTGTGACAATAAACAAGTAAAATGAAACTTCTGGCGATATTTTTCATCTGCAAGATCACAGCGGGGTGCATTTGCATTATTATGTTATAATCCTATATTAATAATATAAATCTCCAATACAAGAAACATAGCAATTATCAAATACTCTTCAATTGCAATATTTTGCATTATTTTTCATTTAAATGAAGTGTATCTGCCTATATGCAGAACGTCTATGTTCCATCATCAACTTATCATTTATCGCATATTTATAATGTATTTCCTGTTTTTTGCAGATCAACTCCTACCACATTTCCCAATGGAAGAGAAAGTAATATGGTGAATGACTTCTGAGAAACTTTTTATCGAAACAAGTGTTCAAATGGCTAAAAAGAGAAGATATTAAAAATCATTGGCTGTTTTTTTAATTTAATGGCGTTTTGTGAATGATCATGAAATTAGCTAAAAAGTAGTGCTCCATAGAGAGATTGATTCTCAAACTATTTTTTTTAAAATCTGGGCCGGACTTTCACCGACATGTCAAGAGGATCGAAAGTGAAAAGTGCAAATACCTCATGCATGTTGTCTTTAAATTGACATTGTCACAATTGCTAAACTAAACCGATTATTCTTTACAATCATGATCACATAAAGCGTCAATATGTCGCGGAAAGGTTTAGACACGCTGTAGCATTAGGAGCTGCCATGAAAACTGAATTTCCCAAAATTCTATGGGACAGAAGTTCGATAGAACAGGATTTCCCGAAATTCGATAGGACAGGATTTCCCACAAGTCTATGGGACAAATTAGTCCCACAGGCAATAGGATCAAAGTTCCCCAAAATTCAATGGGACAAAACATTCCAACAGTGCCATAGAATAGAGTTCCATAGCAATAGCACTACCGGCTATAGGAAAATTACAATAATTCCGTAGGACGTTTCCTATAGGAGTGCCATAGATTTTGGTTAATCGGGCCATCTTCAGAAAAAAATGCGAAGCAAATTTAATATTCGTATGAAAAGAAGCAGGAAAAATATTCAAAGCTCGATTATAACGAATTATGAATTAGCTTTAGGTAAAGAAATTGCTTCATTATTTATTATTGGTATATCATCGATGTTCTTATATTGAAAAGCAAGCTGACTACGGCTAGTAAGAAATATATCTTGACTAGATACCAATACATAGAAAATTACCTATATGTAGGTACTTTTCTACCGATCTTCAAATAAATGTCATGGATTCAATATAGCTACTATGTATTCGTTAAATATTACAAATTTAGGTCAGGAATACAGTAAATTCCATCAGTACAGCAATAAAGTCACCTTTTTCACAAATGCACAAAACATCTAATTTTAGAATATTTTTCCTCGGAAAAATTCAAAGTGCTATCTTTGAAATAAGATTGCTCGGCAAATATTTATTCAATAACCAAGAAATTGTAACATGCGTTTTTTGGGTGTATTCTCATTTTCGAACTCCTTTCATTTGCATAAAAGACGCATAGTTTAAGAATGACAGTCTTTTGAAAAGCAGTTAGAAAAGTACCTACATGTAGGTCACTTCTTGGTCAAATTATCATTAAGATTTAGTGAAAATAATGTGGAAATATGCTTCCAGAATGGAATGAACAGAAATAATGTGAAGAATATACTAGCGAAATGTCATATTTCTAAATGCGTTGAGATTGCGATATTTGATATTTTTTGCCCTATCAGTCATCCCATCTTACGGTACAAAAATATGAATGAAATATTTTTCCGTCTTGCTACAATTTAAGCGGTCGATGAAGGTTAAACAATGTGGGTATGCTGCCCATGAAAATATCTGCGATCAATTTCTATTAGCATTGGAAGACATTTAATATTGGTGTCAAAATAGGCAAAATGAGAACGATCGACATTCCACGATGATAAAAATGCACATCCACTCTAAGACTTACTATGGAATTGTCAATTTCTATGATCTATACTAATGTTATAGAAGTCTATGATCCTGCAGTGTCGATTTCTCTATTACTGCCATATTTCTATTCCACTGCTAATGCTGACATTTGTATTTCACTTTGAATTTCAAATTCTTCTATTTCTCAGACAACTTTATTCGATATCATTCCTTCTGGCTGCAATGTGTTTTGTGAATAATTTGTTTACGAAGTTGTCATTTGGATAAAAGAGGAGGAAATTGTATCAACAAATGAGAAAGTTATTTAAATGAGAAAATGAATTGGAAACTTGTCAAATCGACGGCCATTTATTTGCAAAATGAAAATGAACAGAAATCAAAATTTATTTCATTTCAATTAAAAAAGAAAAATTTGCAGGAAAATTTATTAGAAAATAAAAAAGTTTCAAATTTCATCGATGAAGAGGTGAAGAGTCTGTCCGGGAACAACAACAAAGAGTTCATCATCGTCATCCAGGAGTTTTCGTGTCTCCTCCTTCACTTGATTGTCGTTGAATTCATTTCCATCGATATCTGTGAATCCTCCTACGAGCCATCCCGTCCCATCTTTGTAGAACAATCCTTCCGTCCTGAACAAACGTCTTCCATCTTCTGCAACGGCGAGCCACTGCGATATTCGCGTCCTCTGCGGTCTTTGTCCAAATTTATTTGCGACAACATTTCGAAGGTCTCCAACTGTTGTCGGAGTTGGGAGTTGGAAGGTGCAGGGATGATGACCGTTCTTCCTCCACAGATAGAACTCAGCTGCAAAGAAGAGAAAATGTTTTGAAAGAATTTGTTTTGGAAGTTCTTCTCTTCTGTTAATTGAATCATTTTTCACATTTTATAATTGGAAAATTAACAGAACTGTTGATTGTCCTGCAGAAGTATTTTCTATTCATTTGTTCTTTTATTTCAACAACTTTCTTCTTCTCAAATGAAAAATAAAAGTTTTTCTATTTCATGAAAATGTTTTCTTCTTTATTCAAATTCCAAAATTAAATTAAACAAATTCAAAGCGTCGACTGTTGTTGAATATTCATGAAAATTCCGAAAATCAAAGAATAAACAATAGAAGTCGACGTAAAACTAATTTCCAAAGTTGCTGAATAATTTTCAATCATTTTATTGCAGAAACAAAATATAAATTCATCAAAATAAAATTCTAATAACAAAGAATCAGCGGAAAATAATAATCCTTGAAAATTAAAGATAAAATAGAAGAACCATTGAAACGATTTTAAAAAGAAATTCTAAAATTTGAGAAAAAATTAAGGAAATTACAAAATTTAAATTAAATTCTAAAATTTCTTGAAGACAAAATGCTTCATAAACTAAGAAAATATCGCAGATATTCAATAACAAATATTGTCGATAGAACATTGTTCTCTTAGTTTGATATAAACCATCATTATCATTCAAATAAAATAACAATGCTATCTATTAAACAAACAATGTTCAACTATTTTAAATCAAAAGTAGCAAAACTGTCGGCAGAAGTTTCGAAACTACTTACCAATTAATTGGTTCAACTTTTATGATTATAATGAATTAATAAATCGAAGTCTTATGAAAATAGTGGACCGCGTGCTAAAAACTGCTAAGCCACTGGAAGAAAAATTGACAACAAAAGCAAAATGTTGAAAATTTATTCAAGTAGACACCAACTGTTTTCGATCGATAGCAGGTTTTAATACTCAAAACCGACGAAATATTTGTCAATTTCCAATAAGCTTTTGTTCTCATTTATTGGAAAAATGAAAATAAATGAAACATTGAAAAATAGTGCAAAAAATATCGCCGCTTTAAAGACAGAATTAAGAAAATCGAAATAGTCATTTCAAGTCCGTGAAATACTTATTCACAACTCAAAGGTATTTACTAGAATTTCAGGGATAATTCCGACTTACCTTTAACCGTAGGTCTTTGTTGAGGAGCAGGAGGACGCCGACCCGCCGTTCCTGTAGCTCCCATTGGAGTATCTGTCAAAATAAAAGCAAATTCATTAATCCATTGAACCAGAGAAATTTAACGTCATGATATCATATAACACCAAAATGTCAACAGACTCATGCATCCGTAATGTGCTTGCAGAATCAACGCTGATACTAAAAGACTACTACAGTGATTTTCTGCAGAACGCATTCACATGAAAAACGCAGCCGGCGAGTGGATATGACAATGAACGCTTCATCGCATGAAATTCTCGACAGCATCTAACAATCAACACAGACTACACTGTCACCTCATTGCAATGTTTGCATATCCACAAATTAATTCTCATTTCCGTGAAAATCATTTGAATAATCTAAATAAAACGGTTGTATGCTTGTGCATTGCAGATACAGTAGCCAGGGAAGTAATTCATTCAGAAGTCAGTCAGTTTCTGACAATTCGAATGTTATCTACAGTTTTCAGTGAGTGCACTTGCAGTACATTGGCAGAGTTGGTAGACCGCTTGGTGACAGAATTCACATCACGAAACGTTGTCGACCGCGCTCTCATCGGCCAGCATCCAGTGTCATCACTCGTCATCCTCCATTATGTTCTTGTAGATGACGCATTGGATCGCTTTAAGATTGCTTTCCGCCCTCGTACTTTCCTGCTATTGTGCATCTACGAAGCATTGCGTATTAAACGGTTTGCATCTGACATTTGTGTTCAGAAAGATATCGTGTTCACTTGGTGATCTTTTGTGATAACACCTTCATGACGAAAGCGCTCGTTGATGACTTTAGTGTCTTTGCACATTTACACATTAAAAAATCGTTAAAAGTGAAAATAAAGTTCCGAACTGGTCATTTATTCAATTCTGGTTTTTGTATTGCAAAGATGCTAGAGCAACGTCAACATTTGAGGCAAAAATCTTGATTAGATTTAGTTTCCTTCATGATAGCGAAATCAAAGAAATTGGCAAAGATTATGAATATGATGTTTCGAAACCTGAGTATTGTGTCATTCTTTTTATTTCTATTATATATTTCTATAGTGTGTATTATATATAGGTCTGCATGCGATCAGAGCAGGCTTTTGATAAGCTTGCCCACAGACTTTTCATACAGAAATGTGCTGCATCATGGGAGGTATGGGACGCAATTTTCACTCGCTGAATTGTTAAGCTAACGAGAGCGAACGCTCCGACTGCTAAGTGCTGGTGCGAAGTATCAATTAGGAGAAAATAACTGACAATTGGTGGGATTGATTTTTGAGCTACATTTGCCTTGCATCATCGTATTTTTTATATTCAAGACTCTCAGCCAATTTTTGCAATTTCCATTTGCTAACTTTCCTGATTTTCTCAAGACATGACGTTCTTATAGTCAGAAACAATCTATGACGAATCCAAGATTTGAACCAATCATAATGATCAATCCATGCCATAATAGCTGACAGAAGACATCATTTTTATCAGAGATGTGATCTCGACTAGATTTTAATCCAGGTCGAAGTCGGATTTTTCAATCGAGGTTGAGGTCAGACGATCGAGGTCTGCGAGGTCGAGGTTGCATCTCTGATTTTTACAGACGAAATTATTGCTCTAAATTTCCATGTAAAACAATGCAGTAATATGGACCGTGATGGAGGTCGATGATAGACAATAAATCCGAAGGTGCGGACCGTCCGAGGCATCATTGTCAGATACAGACCAACATCTAGGTTCATATTGCTGCTGTCACCCACTAGCATTACAATCTCACTTTTCTATGGCTATCGGTCTGTAATGTGATTAGTTTTACAAAACGCACTGGTCGCTGTACAAATCAGCGATCCGTTATGATATTACAGATCGGGAACAACAGATATCTCTGTAAATGCACATAGCTGAATGAAAATCGTCATGTAGTTGACCAAACGACGGCAGATCATGTTCATAGTCGAGAAAAGTAAAAAGGTAACTCCCTTGTTTTATGGTCGAAAGTTCTATTAACGCTACGTCAGTAAGACAGTACTTCGGCATCCCGCGCTTTCAATAGTCGATGTAACTAGGTGGATATATATTAAATATCTTTTGTGGTGTTTCCACTTAACATACACGGGTATATTAAGTGGAAAACTCCGGTAGGTGGACGTCCACCTAGTTACATCGGCCAATGAAGGCGCGGGACGCCGAAGTACTGTCTTACTGACTCTGCTGACTAAACGTTAGTAGAACTTGTGACCATAAAACAGGGGAGTTACCTTTTTACTTTTCTCGACTGTGAAAATCGTGATATTCAAGAACAACATTTCCAGCATGATGTTGCAATTCTTTGCATTTTTATCAGTGTATTTAAAAAGTGGTTCTTGCATCGGCAATCTATGTATTGAGTGCACTGAGATATCATTGTAGTTCCTCGCACTAGTGCAAGAACTCAATATCATGCAGGAAATATAACACTGCACAGCTTACCGTGCCTCCCCTGTAATTGAACTCACTATCTATGTTACTTCGCGTCTCGTGCTTCAAATACCATAAACAGTTCGTTCGATTATGGTGGATGCATTGCAAGCCATGAGGTAAGCATGTTATTGATCGCGTAGAAATGTAGCTTGTCAATGAGGTCGGAATTTTAGCTATCTGTGCTTTCTGGTCCACACTATGATCTTCAATTATTCTACTGCCAAGATATCTACACATAGGGTGGGTAACAATCATGGACTTCTAAATATCTAGGAGTTCATGGTAACAATGTAGTGCAATGTACGCTAAGCAGCCTCGGATTTCTACGATTTTCTTGCTCGTCTTGATTCATAGAATACCTTCTTTTCTTGTCTTTCTCATACGATGATAAAAATCATCACAGCAATCATTTAAGAAAGAATATGATTCTTACTAAATTGAACAAATTATTTAAGCATTCAACAAATGCAATGCTGTTGTATTGAATCATGTACCCCTAAATCATGTACAGTAGAGACGTTTTACTTTTACGGATTCGGTGGAACTAATCACAGTCTGGCTACTAGAAAAACATTGAAATAGGCTGAGATAATTATCAGTATTTGAAATCAACATTTTCATTATAGAATTGACCATACCATAAATCTTCTCACCATAAGCGTAATAACGTCACATAAATTATATTTTTCAGAATGTTATTATACAGTAGAATTCGCTTATATCGGCGCATTTTCGCTGTCCCTGACAGAAAAAAATTCGTTTATAACGGCGGATTTCCTGGAAATCCTCAAGCGATGACAGTATGTGTGGACGCGGATGGCTGCAGATTCTGTTAGGACTATCCGATTTTAACTATTCTAAATGCATGTGAAAATTTAGATCTTCTACAATTCATCTCGATCATGTTTGGGGGTTTGATCAAAATTGTAGAATCTAGCAGCCGAGGAAAGATAAGTAGGCTTGCCACTGTATCTCACTGATAATTCTCACATAATTAGTCTTTCATTCGACGTGATGATTGCATTAACGCCTTCACCTACGATGCTATTGTCGGACCTGACTTAGTGACTGTTGCGTCATCAAAGGAGCACAAGCTACCGTCAAAAACATTGTTGAGTTCGATGCATGTCCTCTCTCTAGACAGAAAGCGGCTCGCCACCCCATCCATCTCTATGGCTTCGCCTGCACGTGACTCTTAGCAGCGTCTTGATTGACATAGATTGGCTGGCTTCGCCTGCACGTGACTCTTAGCAGCGTCTTGATTTATGCATACTCTTCTTTGTTTTGTGCTTCATATAGCAGGTAAGCATAGGCATGAAGAAGCTTCAATCTTCTTGATTCAAAAAGCATACTCAGTTTTTGACAAACATAGTGATATCCGGTTTGCGATACTTACGTTGCAAGCATCAGTTCAGAAAGGCACAATTTTTAGATATCTATTGAATACATAGACACAATTACATGTACATGTTGGACAATGAGTCAATATGTACATGTATTTAAGTATAGCAACGCAATAATTCATGAGTCAATACACGTATATACATTGTGTGATGCATGGCATGATCTCAGAGCTCGTGTAGATTTCACAGAACTTCAAAATTCAGGTAGTTCGCATATATCGGCGGTTCGCGTATATCGGCGGTTTTCGTCTGTCCCTTTAGGCGCCGATATATGCGAATTCTACTGTACTGCCAAGATATCTACACATAGGGTGGGTAACAATCATGGACTTCTAAATATCTAGGAGTCCATGGTAACAATGTAGTACAATGTACGCTAAGCAGCCTCGGATTTCTACGATTTTCTTGCACGTCTTGATTCATAGAATACCCTCTTTTCCTGTCTTTCTCATACGATGATAAAAATCATCACAGCAATCATTTAAGAAAGAATATGATTCTTACTAAATTGAACAAATTATTTTAAGCATTCAACAAATGCAATGCTGTTGTATTGAATCATGTACCACTAAATCATGTACAGTAGAGACGTTTTACTTTTACGGATTCGGTGGAACAAATGACAGTCGGGCTACTAGAAAAACATTGAAATATGCTGAGATAATTTTCAGTATTTGAAATCAACATTTTCATTATTGAATTGACCATACCATAAATCTTCTCACCATAAGCGTAATAACGTCACATAAATTATATTTTTCAGAATGTTATAGGCAGAATAGATTTTTGTTTCGTTGAATTGACAAGCATCTAAGACCCCAACAATTTTCTCAGTGTTCAGCAGTAGATAACAGCTGTTCTTTCATAATTTGTGATTCCAACAGTCGAGCAAGTTCGGCAAGAGCTTTCTTATTACCCTGTTCTTCTTGTTCTGTTTCGCTTATCGAATTTCAGACACAAATGAATAAAGTTAGCACGATATCAAACTGCAGCGAACCAAGTATTCCATCTTGTGACGATTGGATTTGGAGGACATGTTGGATTTTCAACGTTACACGACCTCAGAGAAGACAAAAATGATTTCGTCGGGATGGTGCTTCTACCAAAATAGATTTGATCAATGCAATAAACCTGTCCATTTCTGGGAATGAATGCCTCCAGGCATTTCCTGCAAATTCACAACATGAGCAAGACAATGAATGTAGTTGCAGTTTGGCCACAACAATGAAAGTATATCAGTCCAACATTTGCGCATTTAAGATGCACCATCAGTCACAAAATACAAAATCAATCGAAAAGTTGCTGCGGCATTGAATGTCTGTGAAAGTGTGGAAAGATTGACGGTCTCGAGGAAAACGGATTTCACCAAGTGTGATTTTGAATCTTCGTTTTCGAGAGGTCGGAAAAGATGGTTCAGAAGTGGACGATTCAATGGATCAGTTGTTTCATCTGTGAGAATGGCGATGCTTTCACCTTTGGTAAAAATATTCCTTTAAATTGAGCCTCTCTACCAGCAAATAGTTTGGGAAGCCAGTTAGAGCGAAGATTGGAAGCATTAGGGATAGAACCACTTCCCTGAACATGTTTCTGTCAAAATGCTTCTGGTTCCAGTGATTGCAATAGATTTTCATGCTTTTTGCCTATGATAGAATCTTTTATAGTCTGAGAGCGAATGTGATCAATCGCTTTCTTGCATACTGAACAAAATGAAACACCACCATCAACGTACAAATGTTTTCCGAAATCTTTGCTTCTACTGGCTGCCGCTATTCGCGTCGACACTATTCGCGTACGCACGGATCTCAATACTCCCCTTCAATCACAGATTGCTGATATGACAAATATTATCAACGATGCGATTCATTTAGTTCGACAGAATGAAGTTTAAAGGCATTTAATACATTGACTGATATTTTATGCCTTCATTTGTTGAAATTGCTCGTTTTTCCAACAATTTCATACAATTCAGCGTTTTTCTCCGTTTTTCCGCGCTTCGCGGAAAACAGTTGGCTCTGGTAATGAGTAATGACGTTACATCGCACGTAAATTCTAAATTTCAGTCCTTCTTTTCAAGTACACTGCTGCATATAGAGTAGGCTGGCATCAATTTTCCGGACAAGTTGAATAATTCAATTAAATCACGGCACGGCTAAAAGAATTCGAAGATTCCAGGAAACGGAAGGGCCTGAAATACAAGCATTTAATGTCTAATGCAGGTACTCTAAAGTTAATGATTGTGCGCTTTATTTGCTGGCTATTCTTCACAAGGGAGTCAATATTTATAAAGTCTCAACGCAACAACATTACACGAATTGGTATGAAAATCGAGTAGCGGTCACTTCTGTGAAAAAGTCTGCAAATTGAAAGTTATGCATAGGGACCTGAGTCTAACATGGGGCGGCAATTGAAGTGATATGAGATATCTATCTGCGAGGGACGGAAATGAGACTGCATAGGGACCTGAGTCTAACATGGGGCAGCAATTGAAGTGGTGGGAGATATCTATCTGCGAGGGACGGAAATGAAACTGCATAGGGACCTGAGTCTAACATGGGGCAGCAATTGAAGTGATATGAGATATTTATCTGCGAGGGACGGAAATGAGACTGCATAGGGACCTGAGTCTAACATGGGGCGGCAATTGAAGTGATATGAGATATCTATCTGCGAGGGACGGAAATGAGACTGCATAGGGCCCTGAGTCTAACATGGGGCAGCAATTGAAGTGATATGAGATATTTATCTGCGAGGGACGGAAATGAGACTGCATAGGGACCTGAGTCTAACATGGGGCGGCAATTGAAGTGATATGAGATATCTATCTGCGAGGGACGGAAATGAGACTGCATAGGGACCTGAGTCTAACATGGGGCAGCAATTGAAGTGGTGGGAGATATCTATCTGCGAGGGACGGAAATGAGACTGCATAGGGCCCTGAGTCTAACATGGGGCAGCAATTGAAGTGATATGAGATATTTATCTGCGAGGGACGGAAATGAGACTGCATAGGGACCTGAGTCTAACATGGGGCGGCAATTGAAGTGGTGGGAGATATCTATCTGCGAGGGACGGAAATGAGACTGCATAGGGACCTGAGTCTAACATGGGGCAGCAATTGAAGTGGTGGGAGATATCTATCTGCGAGGGACGGAAATGAGACTGCATAGGGACCTGAGACTAAGATGGGGGGGCAATTGAAGTGGTGGGAGATATCTATCTGCGAGGGACGGAAATGAGACTGCATAGGGACCTGAGTCTAACATGGGGCAGCAATTGAAGTGATATGAGATATCTATCTGCGAGGGACGGAAATGAGACTGCATAGGGACCTGAGTCTAACATGGGGCGGCAATTGAAGTGATATGAGATATCTATCTGCGAGGGACGGAAATGAGACTGCATAGGGACCTGAGTCTAACATGGGGCGGCAATTGAAGTGGTGGGAGATATCTATCTGCGAGGGACGGAAATGAGACTGCATAGAGACCTGAGTCTAACATGGGGCAGCAATTGAAGTGGTGGGAGATATCTATCTGCGAGGGACGGAAATGAGACTGCATAGGGACCTGAGTCTAACATGGGGCAGCAATTGAAGTGGTGGGAGATATCTATCTGCGAGGGACGGAAATGAGACTGCATAGGGACCTGAGTCTAACATGGGGCAGCAATTGAAGTGGTGGGAGATATCTATCTGCGAGGGACGGAAATGAGACTGCATAGGGACCTGAGTCTAACATGGGGCGGCAATTGAAGTGTTGTGAGATATTTATCTGCGAGGGACGGAAATGAGACTGCATAGGGACCTGAGTCTAACATGGGGCGGCAATTGAAGTGTTGTGAGATATCTATCTGCGAGGGACGGAAATGAGACTGCATAGGGACCTGAGTCTAACATGGGGCAGCAATTGAAGTGTTGTGAGATATTTATCTGCGAGGGACGGAAATGAGACTGCATAGGGACCTGAGTCTAACATGGGGCGGCAATTGAAGTGGTGGGAGATATCTATCTGCGAGGGACGGAAATGAGACTGCATAGGGACCTGAGTCTAACATGGGGCAGCAATTGAAGTGTTCTTACATTTTGCTTCAGCGTCTTTCCTCTTACCACGTTCAGTAGCCAGTTCTCTCTGCAGCTGTGCTTTCTCATCTTCTAGGTTCTTGCACTTTACTTCAGCGTCTTTCCTTTTGCCTCGTTCCGTAGCCAGTTCTCTCTGCAGCTGTGCTTTCTCATCTTCTAGGTTCTTGCACTTTGCTTCAGCGTCTTTCCTTTTGCCTCGTTCAGTAGCCAGTTCCGTCTGCAGCTGTGCTTTCTCATCTTCTAGGTTCTTGCACTTTACTTCAGCGTCTTTCCTTTTGCCTCGTTCAGTAGCCAGTTCTCTCTGCAGCTGTGCTTTCTCATCTTCTAGGTTCTTGCACTTTACTTCAGCGTCTTTCCTTTTGCCTCGTTCCGTAGCCAGTTCTCTCTGCAGCTGTGCTTTCTCATCTTCTAGGTTCTTGCACTTTACTTCAGCGTCTTTCCTTTTGCCTCGTTCCGTAGCCAGTTCTCTCTGCAGCTGTGCTTTCTCATCTTCTAGGTTCTTGCACTTTACTTCAGCGTCTTTCCTTTTGCCTCGTTCCGTAGCCAGTTCTCTCTGCAGCTGTGCTTTCTCATCTTCTAGGTTCTTGCACTTTACTTCAGCGTCTTTCCTTTTGCCTCGTTCAGTAGCCAGTTCTCTCTGCAGCTGTGCTTTCTCATCTTCTAGGTTCTTGCACTTTACTTCAGCGTCTTTCCTTTTGCCTCGTTCAGTAGTCAGTTCCGTCTGCAGCTGTGCTTTCTCATCTTCTAGGTTCTTGCACTTTGCTTCAGCGTCTTTCCTTTTGCCTCGTTCAGTAGCCAGTTCTCTCTGCAGCTGTGCTTTCTCATCTTCTAGGTTCTTGCACTTTACTTCAGCGTCTTTCCTTTTGCCTCGTTCCGTAGCCAGCTCGGTCTGCCGTTGCCTATTCGTTTCCCACAGAATGTGGTTTTCGGACTTTAATGTCGCTATATCTTGACGACATGTAGCCTGGGTATTCTCCAACCGCTTGCTGTCTGCTAGTAACTTCAAATACTTCGCCTGAAGTGAGCTGAGCAAATCCTCGGTGCTTCCATCTGAAATAAATTCAAAATACAGTCAATGCCAACATTCTTTGGTGTGCATACCTGAAATCAAATTCGGGATTTACCAAAGAAAATGTGTATGAGAGACATTTGGTAGAAATGAGGAGTAGAAATCATGAAGTCCTTTGAGGATTCTATTCGTGCGCATTGATGAGCCTACTACTTCTATTGTTGCTTCGTCTATTCGAACTGTACATCCATTTTGCTAGATTCTTGAAGTACTTTTGGAATTATTACAACCCGGATTGTAGTGTTTCGAAAGGATATTGACTAGTCATGTTACCGTGATCTTTGGGAAAAGACAAGTTGATTTATTGAGATCAGGTCGATATATTTCAATAGCTCACTGCTATTATCTTCAGGAGCAGGAGGATCGCAATCATTAATCCTGTGATGCACGCGGTCATACCATGAGATTGACCTTCGATTTGGTTACTTGCTCTACAAAGTGGTGGAGGGTGGTGCACATTGAACCACTTTGGTAAAACATTTGAAATTCATATTGTGAGAAGATGAAATGTCATAGAAGCGTCCAACAACGCAGAGATTACTGAACATACCCTCAACGTTTCATCTGAGCTTGATTTAGGGTCATTTGATTCAGTATATTCAAACTATCGAGAAAAGTTCAATAGCGTGTTCAATGAGCACCCCACCCTCCCCTAAATGTATTTTCAGAGTATCCTATAGGTTGTAAGCCTTCCATTTTTGTGGATGACTTCGAAATGCGTGAGCAGACCACCCAGCCGATTCCAATCTAAAAAAAGCGAAAAAAGCGAATCCTTAACTTAGGAAAGCGAAAAAAGAGAACCCACAATTTTTGCATCAAGCATTGTAGAAGAACGTTGTAACGACATACGAGTATTATGCCATCAAGTTATACACTACCACGCATTGTACGAACTAGTGTAGATTGCGAATATTAGGCTACATGCTGGTACAAAAATGTATTATTTTTGTAGCCAAGTCCAAGTTTTACGATGCAAGGCTGTCATTGGCATTGATCGTTGACACCACTATTCGCCCGTTGAATTTTGTGTGAGCATTCCTGTTTACTGATGATGTTTTTACCAGAAGTCACGAGTTGTTGAAGCATATGGGATAGTTGATGTCGCGCATCTTAGCACACAGAAGCTATAAAAAATTTTTAGTGGTTGAAGCAGTGTTCGTAGTCCGTCAGCTCAAACATTTCGGGCCACGGCATTGGATATACTTTAATCAACATTTCGATTCATCAAAAACTTTTGTCATTCTACGCAGTTTCACATATTTACAATTGTACAATGTACTTGTATCATAGTTTCACATAATATTGGTTTGTTTCGGTGATGACTAGGACACCTTTCAGGTTAGGTCACAATAATCAAGATCTTACTGCGTGTCAAAAGCCCAAGTTTCTCTCTCAAGCAGATCTCAGGTTTTGACACCCAGAAAGCTGTGAAACACATGTTTACATAACAAACTATCTTCCTGAAACTTGCAGTCCTGTTTTAACAATCAAATGATGAAACTCATCTGAACATGTTAATAATTACATGTGAAGGGATTCAGTTTATGCCCAACTTTGCAATTCTTGGCAAATATCCCACTAACGCATCAAATATGGTCTGGAAATAATTATTAACGTCTTACTTGTAGGATTCTTCAATCAACAATGCGTTATGTACTGTCCACTGTCAAGAGGAGGTGCGCACTCCAAGACATTTCATAAATCACCAATATCTAATCAGCAACCGTCTATTCCGGCTCTTTATTTCAAACACTTGTATTGATTTACGAGTATAAAATACACCTGACTAAGGGCAAAGCAAATAATGACAACATGACTAAATGACGATTACAACAGTAATTAAGAAAAAAGACCAATCTGCCGTAAATCGTCTGCTGAATTTTCACGACGTGTCGCAGGTTCTGCTGCAATAGTTAGGCAATAGTTACAAGTCATATGGCAAACATTGATGTAGCTAAATGAAATATCGCACTGGGCTAGAGCAGAATGTGATAATTATTCACACGCTGAAGTCAAAAGTTCACCAGTGCACAGGTTCGGAGAAATGTACAAGTTGGAAAGAGATAGCTATGTTATGTACAAGATTAAAAAGCAAAAGAAGCTTAAATAAGAAATAAAGTCTAGTCATTAAATTCTTCACGACCATTTGGAGAAGGGCACAATTGACGAATAGCCATAGCTTCTGATATTCGACATCTAATTACACTATCATGTCTACTCATAATAGAAAATGTAAAAGCATCTTTAGCAGAACTATCATGACATAGAGATGCATGCAAAAATGCATTTATGCGACGACTTGGTTGACAGTGTTCTGATACACGATCATGAAATGGTCGAGCAGTACTCCCAATGTAAAATTCAGCACATCATTTACATTGACCTTTATAGACGACATTTCTTGCACAGCAAACATTTGGATCATTTATCAAGCATGAGGGTTTGGAACATGCTTTATGTCGTTTTATTTTCTTTAATTGACGAGAGAGATTGACTCCAGGTTTATTAATAACACGGATATTAAATCCGGAATTGCGGACTATACGAGATAATTTATAATTCAACTTGTCACTCACGAATTGCACTTTCATAATGAGAGAATCTTTTCCAAGGTATGACGTCGAGTGTCGATTATTCTGAGCCCTGGAAGCACAACGTTTGATGTCCTTCTGCGAATAGCCATTTCTTGACAGCTTATTTTTAAGACAGGAGGTGGCTATCAATTTATCGCTGTTGTCAGAACATAATCTATTGACTCTGCGAAACTCTTCCATCACAGCATTATTTTTGGCGTGATTAGGTAATGATGAGCGTGCATTGATGAAAAGTCCACGATTAGCCTCTTTCTGACAGTATTTGTGATGAATGCGGCCGGTATTATCAATATATAACAGTGTATCTAACACGGAAAGATAGCCATTATGATCTGCTTTACCAATTTCAAACTTTATAGTATGATGAAGTTGATTGATTTGCCTCAGGACGTCATTGGTATCAGTATCACCATCTACCACTAACACACAATCATCAATGTATCTCAAAAATATGATAGGATTCCTCACAGTCCGAAGAAATAATACAGACCGCTCAAAATTATCCATAACCAGAATTGCAATTATGGGAGAAATTTTGGAGCCCATGGACAGTCCAAGGACTTGTCGATGAAAAGTTCCTACGTAATGGAAAGAATTATTGCGAAGAATATATGACAATATTTCCAAAAGGTAGTCTATCGGTATTCCCCAAACTGAATGCTGAAATTTTGCTCTAAGTCTCTGCGTAATTATAGCAACAGCATCTTGAGCATCAATATTTGTCTAAAGACTCACTACGTCCAGACTGATAGGAATCTTATCCACTAGTTGATGGTGGGGCAATTCATTTAGAGTTGAAAGTAATTTTTGGGTATTCTCAAGCTGAGCTGGAACTTCAGCAATAAAATGTTTAAGAATTTGTTGAAGAAACCATGCCATTTTCTCACATGGACTGCCAATACATGATACGATAGGTCGAATCGATAAGGATTATTCATGAGTTTTGGGGAGAAAATAAAAATTGTGAAATCGTTGAATGGGTAGCTTTCAGCTTGTCCGCCATTTTCTTTGGTAATATTGCACCAGTTCGAGATTTCTTCCATAGCTCATTTATCGCCGTTTCTTCTTTCCGCGTCGGATTATTTGATAATTTTTCATAAACACTGAAGTCGTTTAGATGTTCAAATGCCATAGAATAGTAGTTTTGCTTGGTAATAGCAACCATTTCATCTCCTTTGTCACTTGGAATGTATATATTATCATCATGTTGCATTTCTCTTAGAAGATTCCTTTCTGTACGAGATAGATTGTTAACTGAAGATGGATGTAGCAATTCGTGATTGATTAAATCATCAACAGCGTCCACCAGGGAGTTTAACTTTCGTTCAACTGAGGAAACAGCTTTCGGAGGTAGATATCTGTAGATAACCGCCTGGAAGCGGTTGCTATTGTTATATAAACAAACCAGGAAGGTAACGTCATAATGCGCGCTGAAAGCTTTACTTGCTCTTGACACGATCATGGAGAGTGTGCTTCGCTGGTCTTGGTGATCTAGATATCTGTTATTTTCAAATGGACAAAATCCAGGTAATGGAATGATATTTTGTTGAGGCTCATTGACCGGCGTGGGATTTGAGTCATTATATAGATGCCATCTCAATTGGTACGCCGTATGTGCCAACGAAATTCTCAATTCAGTGGCCATCTTATCATCGAGTTTCCTCGAAGGAATGAATTTAGGACCTTTTTCTAATAAAGACCTTTGTTCATCTGTAATTGATAAACTACCAATAACTGATAACATGTCTGAGTTGTCAGCTGCATTTGATTGAAATTGGTCAATGCTTTCGCTATCTGGTGTTATAGGACATGGATTCGGAAAACAATTATCCGCCTGAAAATTTGAGTGTGATGATATAATCAAATTGGAAATTTTTCCCTTGTGTCCGTTTCACAGCCTCAATCTCCATACAAGTAGTCATCGTAGCAATATGTGTAATGGAAGAAACAACTTGTTCTGATAGGTGACAATATAGTGTATCCGAATCGCAAGAAATGTCAATTTTTAGTCTTTGAACCACTGTGTAGTGCGCTTTCAAACAAGACCGCAACACATGATATCTAATGCGATTCACACACGCAGCATTCAAATTTTTGGGCAATTTAATATCAGTAATAAAACGTGGTAAAATACCATATTGTCAACATGACTTCAAGAAATGAATGTGACATCGATGCTTGCCAAGCTTGACTGAATTAGAAATATATTTTCGCACGACGCCAAATGGACACTAGTCAAGTGAAATATAAGATAAAGCAAGTATGGCGTGTTGAGGCAGACGCATGTTTCAATCAGTAATTAAGAAAAAAGACCAATCTGCCGTAAATCGTCCACTGAATTTTCACGACGTGTCGCAGGTCATGCTGACGATGACAGCATCACATAAAGACATGTTGTCAACACGTAAATAAAGGTCTGTACTAAGAAGCACTTTTTTCCTGCTCTAACAAAAAATGGAAAAATAAACGAAAGCCACTCGACAAAAAACGAAAAATCAGGCATATCTTCGAAAAAGCGAATGGTCTGCGTTAGCAATAGTAATGAACTAAATACGAACGCATTGATCACAGCCAATCAGTCATAATTAGGGCTGTGCGCTAGCCGCACCTGCTCGCGCCGGGTATGATGACCGGCTCGGTGCACCGAAAATTTGAAAAGTTATAATGAGGCACTTATAGCCGAAATAAGGTTGTTTCCCGTTCTAGATTGTCTTGCGATAGTCAATTAAAACTTCAAAATCTTGACGGTTGGGCTTCCATCTTTCATAACAGACGCTCATATTTCAAAGAATTCAATGAAAATTTTATAGAGTATCAGGAAAATTCCAGTAGTCTTAAGAATTTGAAACAGACTTTCATGGATCTCATTGTTCACATCATTCCACTCTCAGCATACATAGAACCTGTGCGTCTCTACGACAGTTCTAGGGGAATTCTATAAAACCAGATGAAAGCAGAAAAGATATGCAACAAAAATAGCAAAAAAATTACAATGACTTAACTACAAAGTGGGGGACGAGACATCGGGTTTTTCATTGATTCTTGTAAATCTATTCGAGACGAATTCGACGAAATGAAACTCATGTGGAACATTTGTGGATAACTCTGCCCAATTCCACGAAATCATGTAAAGAGCTTGTGAAATGTAGATGCAAGACTTGCAAATAACTTGTAAATGTCAAAACTTTTCTCAGTCATGTGTAGAATTAAGTGGTTGTTCTTGTATATAAGGACTTGTTTTTAAAAGTAGTTTTACTTTAATTTCAAAGTTGAATAATCTTCTCAATAATTGTACCTATGATTATGTTAGGACACATTGTTATTACATGCATATTGTAAGAAACGCCTCAAAATCCGGCCAGAAGACAAACTTAGTGGTGACTGATGGCAATTCAGTTTTGAATACCGAAAATCATCGATGTATGAATTCGAATTTTCATCAGCTTTATTTTGATATTCGACATAACTATGTTCTGTATTTGAGTCATAATAAATGTACTACATTTACTAGGCTTAACACGCAGTTAATTACATGTATCTCTTGACACCATAAAACCGGGTTTATAGAACATTTCAGATTGGAGTCCATTCCTAGATTGATTCTACATGTCAATAACTGCATTGTGTCAAAATCCAATGCTTGTATCACAATTTGAAATATTTTATCACTAAGTATCCTCACTATTATAATCATACATGGCTTCAGTTATTTCCAACTACAATATGAAAGCACGAGACTCGTCAATTCTGTAGAGATAACACACTTTGACTCTGCTCGTCCTTGTGTTTCAAAGTACAAGTGAAACAAGGCAATGTGTTTAATTCATGCTGACTTTGCCTAATTACGGCGGTGTTGTTCATTAGGAGATAGCTACCTACTATACTGTCCAAGATCTTGGCTAAGCGCCAGCAAGGAGAGCAAAAGAAGGAAGAAAGGCTCTCAATTTTGTGCACTATGGAGTTAGTACAATTACATGCTGTAGAAATTGAGATGTAATTACGATTGAATTCGAGAAGACGAATTTGACGGAATAAAGCTGATGTGGAGACTTGATGTGATGCACTTCGAAGGATATCAAAAATAAGCTTCCGAAATATTTCGTTCAAACTCTAAACATGTCATTCTCATACAAACACAGAAACTTGCATGAGTTCATACAGGCTCAGATCTGATGATGACAACTCACCTTCTGTTATCTTCTCCGTCTTCAGCGTCATGGACCGCATATGACAGCAGCTGATGTTGAGTAACTGCCCTTCGTCTTCATCTTTCGTTACTTGTCTTTTACATCCTACACAAATGTAGCGAAGACGTGTTAGTTCTTGTCTTGAGACTCCGGATATTATCGCCAAATGACCCGTAAGGTCATGGAAGTCTATCTTCTTGTTATCTTCGACACACCAACTGAATATCTTGTCATTCAGTGTAACTTTCAATTCAGGTCGAGAGACCTTCAACTGACCTTTGAAGTGAAACAATTCATCCGGACACAGTAACCCATCTTTAGATTGGAAAAGGAAATCCTTTCCCTCAAACTTTCTTAGCTCCTTCTTCAGATGGCAAACATTTGATGTATCAGGTAAATGAGCTGCTCTTTGAGAACCGTCCGTCAACTCCACTGAAATCGTATCTACTCCAGTGATAATGCCATCATCTGGGATCTCCAGCTGTCTGATGGTTTTCCTTTTATCAAGACGAATCCCGTTGTACAAGAATGTCAGATACTTGTATTTCCCAACTATTCTCTTTAGCCGGTAATGCGGCCTGACAGCGTAGTGTCGGCACCTTCCATTGATCATTATACGAATATTTCGTGTTCCAGGTGGCGTTGGAGCATCTGAGAGCTCAACAGACAGTAACACTTTCTTCGATCCCTCCTTCGTCTCGCCGACTTCTCTGAGGGTGAAGTCGATATCGTAGATTTCAGTTTTGTCATCCGACCTAAATTCATAATACCCGAAGGCACCGAAATGCCTCTGCCAACTATCCAATATTTGACAAAGTGGAGTATCCGGGGGAAATATAAAATTTCTGTCCATATCAGGATTTTCAGACGTAACGATGACCCGCCATATCTCTGAAAGAAGAGAAACATTTCGTCAATGAACGATCTCACTGAGATCAGCTTTATAAGACATGAGGAAATTCTAACTGCAGCGGGAAATTTTGAATTCCAGTCGGATTTTCACAGTACGCAAAATTATTAAGTCGTGTCTGAATAATAGATGGCAAATCATCAAAGTAAATCATTTTAATTCAGAACCTTATCTCATGCCGTGTGCTTTACTGTGAAGCTTCAATTATAATTAACCAACCAGGAAAGCATTGCTCAATCCTATTTATCAATTCAATTTTTTTAGAATTTTCACACCATAGCACAGCTATAAGCCATGAACGAAACTAGGGGTTACTGAATGAAAAGTAACAGATTGAATTATCTTTAAAAAAAAGGAAAAACACATCTTCTAATCTGATTAAGCTGTCCCCATCAGAAACCTGTTCGCACGCCTCTTGAAAGTATCACGATTGTATTGGTCAGGGAAGCTGATTCCAAAGCTGTGCAGTGCGAACAAAAAAGCTTTTCCAGCGACTCTCATTACGTGCGCGTTCTAACCTCACTCACATTCTGGAGAAGATCTTAGGTTTGGGTGCGCACTCATTTACTGCAGAGCTGCTTCTACCGAAATAGTGCCTGTAGAAGAGACGGAGTGAAGTAACATCCCGTCTGACGGAGAGCGGCTGTAACTTGTTAGCAAGTTTTTCACCCATAGGATTCTTGACGCGTTTCTCAACCCGTTTCTAGAAGGAGGTTAAGATGTGTTTGTTGGACGCCGGCCCACAGATGACAACAATACTCCACCACAGGACGAACAGTGGACTTGTAAAGATAGCAGACAGTCTGTGGTGGAAGATAGCTGCTGACACGATAGAGACTACCAATGAGTTGAGCTGCCCGTTTACTGATGGACTGGATGTACGGTTTCCATGACAATTCTTTCGTAACCGCCAATCCAAGGAAGGAGATGGAATCTTGTTCTCTGATCCTATTATCTGACATCTTAATGCTATGATCATCATCATCTCCTTTAAGTTGTGAGTGCAGAATACTGAGTTTTTTAAGGACTGAAAGAAACAAGCCATTTGGCACCCCATTCTGATACCCTCCGTAGGTCTACATGTACATATTAATAACGTCGCATAACCGCTGTTGAGTGTTATTTGCAAGTCGCTCATTGGAATTGAAGAGTGTCGTGTCATCTGCAAACATCACCAATTTACTCACTAGGCAGTCTTTGAGGTCGTTGATGTACAACAGAAAAAGACTACATTGACCCTTGAGGAACTCCTGCATTGACAACCTTGGTGGAAGACTTTTGGTCATCTAAGACAACATATATCTGCTGGTCACTAAGGAAAGAAGCAAGAAGTTTGTGGAGTTGATCAGCAACTACATGTACATCTCACTTAAGCTTCCTAAGGAGTCCCTGATACCAGACTTTATCGAATGCCTTGGAAATATCCAGGGCAACTGATCTTGTCTCACCTTGTCTGTCAAGGACACGACTCACATGTTCAGTGACATATGAAAGAAGATCTGCAGTTGATTGAGAGTGCCTGAAGTCATACTGTTCTTCTGATAGAAGGTTCTGAGTTTCAAGGAAGTTAACAATATGTTGGTTAATCACTGCTTCAAGAATCTTGCCAGCAATTGGAAGCAGGCTGATAGGACGGTAATTAGATGGAAGAGGTGAGTCAGAACCTTTCTTTGGAACTGGAACCACGGAAGCTACTTTCCAACAAGAGGGAAATTCACCGGTGGATACACATCTACTGAACAGTTTGGATAAAAGTGGAAAAAGCTCAGGTGAGAGATGCTTGAAGACCGAAACCGGCATGCCATCTGATCCACTAGACTTAGAGCTACCGAGACCTGCGATGATCTTTTTCACGTTTCGGACTGTGACTGAAGGAGGACTAACTGTCTCATCAATGCGCGTTGGAATAGGAGGTGGAATTCTACCTCAATCGTCTAATGATGAATTATTCGCAAACTCCTTGCAAAGAAGCTCGGCTTTGTCTGCTGAGGTTGTCGCCATAGAAGTACTGACTTCAGCATGACGAAGTGCTGAGATGGAGGATTTGTTCCTATTGGTGACACTGTTGTAAATCCACCAGAAGTCCTTAGAGCCAAGCTTTTGGATAGCAATGGATTTCCGTACATACAAGGTGTAATAGCTTTTGGCCTGATGTATGGTTTCCTTGCGGTTTCTACGTGCGGTTTTGCACAATTCAAGATTGCCAGCGGTACTGTCACGCCTATACTTATGGAAAAACTGATCACGCTGGCAGGTTGCAGCTGCACATTCTGGTGTAAACCAAGGTTGAGAGTGGGCCACACCAGTCTGCTTTGGAGAATTGATAAACTGTTCAGGTGCAGACAGTGTGGAGCAAGTTTGTTTGACAGAAACTGTGATAACACAGTGATCAGACGTGCCGTGGGGAGAAGTAACCTTGTGTGAAAAACAAGTTGGATTTGAGGTGAGAAACATGTCAAAGAGATATCCAGTATCCCCAGCTCGGTCAGGCACTCTGGTAGGACAAGTGACAATTTGACTAAGGTTGTGAGAGACAGCAAAATCCTCGGCTGCCTGACCGGAGAGATCGGTGGTGCGTGAGTGCACAAGCCAATCAACATTGTGCACGTTGAAGTCACCAAAAAACTGCAACCTCAGTGCTGGGATGCTCTTGTAGAAGAAAATCCATCTTATCAGAAAGAACATTGAAAATGTCTGCATTGGTTGATGGAGAGCGGTATAGGAAAAGTAGAAGAAGAGTGATTTTCTGTAACGGCACATTCAAGGCAAGATACTCATGCCTTGGATCCTCTGAGCTACGAAGCCTTCTCAAGGGAAGGTTTGTCTTGGCATAGACTCCAAGACCATGACAAGGTGCTTTATCCATCCGGTGAAATATGTATCCATCAGGAGTAACATCGCTTGATGACACACTGGGATCTAGCCTGGTTTCCGACAGGGCTACAAGATCTGGTGACTTACCTTGGAGGAAAATATTGATGTCGTCGTAATTGAACCTCAGTCCTCTTACGTTGCTGAAGCTGATCTTGAGGGGGTTCAATTCAAGCTTCAAGACAAACTTCAAACATCAATTCAATTCACAATAAATTTCTACATCATAAAAATGAAACCTTTTGAAAATCACGATTGTGCCATAAAATAAACAACGCATTTCCTAATGTTGAGGGAAAATGTGAAAAAGGTGACGGAAATTCGGCAATTCAAGGTCATGATAAATCATTGTAGGCCACGGAATCCCGATTCCCGCGACCTCAGAATTTTGAAATCTCATAATGAATAACACATATGCCTACCCTGTTGCTACTCCTCTTGCCAAGATATAGGCCATCTTGGCATTTCTGTGGCCAATCCCTGTGAAAGATTTTCCTCTTGGTTTCCGATACTGCTTGAAGCCGATCGTAATGTCTAATCTTGACCTTCCGCATAGTAACTTGCAGATAACGTGACATTGCTTAGAACCTGTCTACATTTCTTGATGAGTTCAACTATTTTGAAAAAGAATCAAAAATAAACTATTCCTTTGCTGCATTTCATCATAAAATGAATCAATTAGAGAACCCAACGCTTCGTCCGCCAATGACTCAGCTATTCAGTCATTGTTATTCTTTCAATTATCTTTTTGTAGCATACGCGGTACGTCCAATAAGTTTCCGGACAAATGTAGAAAAACTGTAAATCTTTCAATTCTGATGTGATGGATCATTAATTTGGCATATGTAGGTTAGGATAGAATGCAAATTATTGAAAAGTTTTCGTCTTTTACTAGTCTGAAGGCCCATTTTAGAAAACATGCGAAATTTTGATTGTTTTGATGAATTTAAAATCAAATATGTTTTTCTATTTTGTGCATGGCAAATTCCCTGAGGGTTGTGTTGTTTAAACATTATTTTATCAACAAGTGCTCTGTGACCAGATAAAAATAACAGGTCTTAAAATTCCCTTTTCAAGTCGATGCCCTCGTGTTGAACACACTTCAACCACTTGACTCTAAATAGCAAACGCTTCTTCAAGAATGAAGTTTATCGAGGAATTCGCGAAAGGATTCTTCTACATCAGAGTTGCATTCAAATAATTGTCCACGCACATGTTTTTCAGAGTTCTGTGCAGCCAGAAATTTAATGCAGATAAGCTCGAGCTGTATTAAGATGGGTAACACCCATCATACCGGCATCAGAGATAGCATGCTTCACGAAACCGGATGTGTGAGCAGGAACGTTTTCATGGAGAAAACAATGAGGTAATGCACGGGGCTTCTGGGTAGCCGCTCGAGCTTTTTGAATTGGAACTGTTTGTAATGAG
Source organism: Prostheceraeus crozeri (assembly GCA_907163375.1). NCBI lineage: Eukaryota > Metazoa > Platyhelminthes > Polycladida > Euryleptidae > Prostheceraeus > Prostheceraeus crozeri. The sequence continues at coordinate 230,062 of CAJQUW010008909.1, forward strand.
CGCCTGCAACGGCAGACCGTCCTTCATCGATAAGCACAATCTCTGTTACGTTGAAAGAAAAAACAGTTAAAGGCATCGACGTTGATTAGCTCTCGATCGCATCTTCCAAGGTTTCCCCTCGACAGTTCTCCTCCATACGAATGATTCCCGTTTGGAAGGTGGATTGTATAGAGACAAAGGAGTTTTATAATATAACTTGTATTTAAAGTCAATGAGCTTCATCGACAGTTAGAAAACTCAACGAATAAAACGCTCCCCAAACTCTTCAGTAATGCCCAAATTCGTATAAGCCTCCACTCGTCTTCGACGCATGCCAGGTGTAAGAAATCGGGAGCCTGGAGATAAGAAAACTGCAAACTGACATTTTGACACCCATTTTCCACACGGGTCACCAACACCTGCAAGGGATGCATTCAGCTCCTCACCAATAGTGGTGATCGTTATGCGTCGATCATTGGTCAGAGGCTTTTGACTTCGTGGGTGTCACAGTCTCAGCAGGCCTACTTTCAGGTGGATCATCATTTCAGTTTGACATTCTGTCGACCTCGTCTAAACTCTGCCGCCTAAAATAATATAGTCGATGATGACATTCGTCTCTGCATCGCCGCCATTTTATCCAATATTTCGTGATTCTCATTGCTAAGAACAACTTGCATTCAATCATTTGAACGCGAAACTCAGTTGAAGACATTGTCGCACAGTTGTGGTTGAATTCGGATCGAACTTCAGTCTAGAAAGGACGGTTGCGTTGTGAATAGAGTTAGCTGAAAAAACTGAATGCTCCATTCTTCTGCACCTAGATATTGTTAACTATCCAACATAGCACATTCTACTTGATGTATCGTCTTTTTCTGTATCCATCGATAACCCTCAAATTTCATCAAAATAACCAAAATTTCGCATGTTTTCTAAAATGGGCCTACAGACTAGCAAAAAACGAATACTTTTTAAAACTTGGCATACCATCCTAACCTACATATGCCAAATTAATGATCCATCACATCAGAATTGAAAGATTTACAGTTTTTCTACATTTGTACGGAACCTTATTGGACACACCACGTATCTACATCATTTCTATTTTCATCTAGTTTAAATGAATTCTATTACAACTATCATAGACACGCGTTGCACAAGTATGATGACAATTCTCTACATATATTGGACGTCAAAAGCAGCGTGTGCAGGTAAGCGGTTACATCATGGGTAAATGTAGTTCATGGCAGGCTTCACCTTCGGGCAATTGATTTTATTGAGCGCTGTTAAACTAGAGTTAGCTATGATACAACCATTACATGCAGGAGTTCATGGAAATACCATGACATGGATAACATCACATTCAAGGGCTCACGTAAGTCAATGACCGAACTATCATTATGTAGCTTCATATCGCTTGCATTCATAAAGTTGACTATGTTGACTTTGAGTCTAGTGGCGGTATGGATGTAAACGAACTCAAAGCATCACATCTACATTTCTGTTCGAGAATTTGCATGCAAATGACCGCTGATTTCACCCATTAGCGTTAACTGTTCTATAGATGGCCTGGTATAAGATCTGCTGTCTCTAGTTACAATAGCCTTACGAAACATTCATGAATCTTGTCAAAATCACCCCTGTTACGATCCATACCAGCTCATTTAGAGAACAGCTTCTCCCTAACAACCATACTGTCCATGCATACATGATTTCAAATGAACATTTCATATTTGTTACCAATCGGCAAGCATATTCAGGACATCTCACCACTTGTACTTCTGAAGGAATTTCCATGTCAACTCAAAGAAGCAAATGTTTTAAAAATACACAAGAGAAAGCTCTGAAACATCACATCTATTCAATCCAATGCTGCAATATGACAAATGAGCAAATTGAAGAAAGAGTTTTGGGACGATCACTGTAGACACGTTGATGAATGTAATTGAAACTGTGACTGGTGAAAGTGACACGCTGATAGCGCCTGAAAGAAGACTAAAAGCGGAAACACAAACGTGTGGGCATGCTTTCACTATTTATCCATGTAGTCAACACGCAGAACTTACCTCGATCAAGAGCCGTCGCCATTTCAATTGTGAATTCAGATCTTCGAAGAAACCTGTAAAGCAGAAAATGCAAAAATCATTCGAAAATAACAAGCATTCAATAACAGACGCTGCTTCATGATGCTGTCTTTACAAGATGCGCCCTACTCCAGCATTTCCACGCGGAAAGACGAACAGTGCTGTAATTGAAGAAACTAGCAACTAAAAATATTTTCGAGCGTAGTGGAATTGTTGAACTCCATTGACAAAAATATTCAGTTCACAAGAGGTCCCTATGGATAATTATATGAAGTTTCTAGACCTAAGCATATCAGTGGAGGACAGTCTTAAATACAAATGGTTTAGTAAGACATGTCATTCGGCCATAACTCTACATAGAGATAGTTGGCTTCCAAGTAAAGCAAGAAATAATTTTCTCAAAAATAATATTAAATACATTAATGATAGCAGTTCTGATGCAGACATGGACTCTGACTCTATGAACACTATGAGTGATTGAATAAACAGCAACGGATTTAGGTTTGATCATAAATATGTCGAAATGAATGAAAATAAATACAATAAAATGCCGTCTGCTAAAACAGGAAACATCCACTTATCACTCGATTTCGCTAATGATAGTTATTTGAGAAAATTAAATACGTTGAAAGTTAAATATGACATTCCGGTGACGTTTTCAACTAAACCAGGGAGAAAATTATTTCAATTGATAAAAGAAAACCCATAAATGAAAGTATGTAATGCTTGTAACGTTATTGGTCCTAAATACAACTGCAAAGGCAGATCTATTTAGTTTATTGTTTTAATTGCTCATGGTGGACAAAGTTGTCGACCTTTTAAACTTTGCTATCAAGAGCACGAACGAAGTATCCGTGACAGAGATTCCAAGAGTGCTTTCAGCAAGCATCATCCGAAATTTTATGCTGGTAGAGAGATGGAAGTGCTCTCTACTCTCAACTAGAATGGCTGAAGATCGCTTCATAGCGATGAAAATGCCAAAACTTAATAGACGTCATGAACAACTTTAATGAGTTGTCACAACTATGACAAATTAGTATTTAAGGATCCTTCCACATTTGCACATCACCCTTGAGACTGTCTTCGGACGAAACTGGTCGGATACCTATTTTAACTTCGTGTAACTTTTTGGAATACAAGTAGTAAACCGAAGGGAGTGACTTCTCTATTTTCGATATAATTGCGTTGAGCTGCCTACTTGCTGGTGGACTGGATGTACGGTTTACATGACAATTCTTTCATAACCGCCAATCTAAGGAAGGAGATGGGATCTTGTTCCCTGATCCTATTATCTGACATCTTAATGCTATGATGATCATCATCTTCTGCAAGTTGTGAGTACAGAATGCTCTGAGTTTTTTTTAAGGATAGAAAGAAACAAGCCATTTGGCACCCCATTCTGATACCCTCCGTAGGTCTACATGTAACGTCGCATAACCGCTGTTGAGTGTTATTTGCAAGTCGCTCATTAGAATCGAAGTGTCGTGTCATCTGCATACATCACCAATTTACTCACTAGGCAGTCTGGAAGGTCGTTGATGTACAGCAGAAAAAGAGTGGGTACCAAAATTGACCCTTTAGGAACTCCTGCATTGACAACTTTGATGGAAGTTGCCAAAATAGTTGCTTGATGAAAAAGGACAAGGTTGTAAGCTAGGACTTGTGAATGCTGACCTCCACGACTGAGTGGCCATGTATCCACAATCCACATCCATATCATCAAATTGGTTTTGATTACTTTCCAGTGTGAATTTAGAAATGAGCTTTATGAGTTGAGAGGATCGGCAAGCCAAAGGCCGGTCAGCTCCGGTTGACTAATGTGGTTATGAAGACAAAAGAAAGCAAGAAGAAAGTGCTTGAGAATTTTAGAAAGATTGATCAACAGAATAAACCCAAAGGTATTTTCATAAATCCAGAGCGTACTTTCCCTGATAGTACGGTACTTTTTGGAATACAAGTAGTAAACCGAAGGGAGTGACTTTCAGGAAGAAAGAATTTCACCGCATTCGGTTACTAGCGAAGGAATTGAGGAATAAGTATCCTGATTCAAAAATTGATGTGAAGAAAGGCGTGCTCATGCTGAATGACATTGAATTTGATAGGGAGAATCCTTTACAACATCTTTTTCCTACCGAATGACTGCTCAGTGCAAAAAAAACGACAAAAAAGAATGATGTCCCATGTGTAGGCTTGCAAATAGTGGCTTTGTGTGACTTTCTGTTAAAGAATATTTTTTTCATTTGATTAATAGGATGGCCGCGAACATAAGACTACGTTTCATATCGGAGTAGGCAAAAACCTGTTATGTCTTCTAAAATTTTATGGCTAAGAGATGACGTTAAAAGCTATTTACAGGCCCGACGTTTCACGCCTTCGCGCTTCCTCAGGGGCAACACAAGCTAAAACCACAAGTAAGACCGACAGCGTAAGGAGGGCCTACTTTTGACTACTAATGTGAATTTAGTAATTTACTTTTGTGTTCAAATGTTGCACTACCTTTTGCTTCATAGTACTGAGGCCAATACCATGAAATAATCGACATTATAATAATTGTCGTATTTCTTATTTTAAAAGGTCAAACTTAATACCTTCATTCAAATAGCTGATGACAAGGCTAATTCATGTAAACAAACCTAGCCATATAAAATGAACTGAAAGTAAACCATATGAGAGCATCTTCCTAACCTTAATCTGACTGTCAAATTCACAATGCGATGAAACATGGTATAATGAAAATATGTTCCGTAATTTGACGCATTTGAGAATTCTGTTTCAGAGAGAAGAATGCATGTCGATCAATTGATTATAGTGCACCGAAAAGACTGCATTAGCTTCATGTTTCAGTCAACCAACCATTCATAGTATCACTCATCTCATCAAATACAAGGATGACGTCACTGACTTATCGATGAGAGCAACATTCGATACTTTGCCGATTGACTTAACGCCGATGAGGAGGGAAGAATTCTCGAAACGTTCGGCATCTGTTCATATTCTTCTTTTACTAAACTTCGACTTTTGGTCAATAAAAAAGGGAGATCACTTGCCTTTTCATGATGAAAGCTTTCAACATTCTATATTTTTCTTATGCACGATTTCATGAATGCAGCATGATAGTGTTTTAAAGTTGAAAAGGCAAAGCAAACAAAACCAGGCATATTTCATGCTTGTCTGATAACACATTGATTCATAATTATGAATAAGTGGATTGTCAGCTTTCTTTCTAATCGACATCATCGTATGGTGAGGAAAATATATCTTCAAACTGGGTTGCCATTTCTAGTGGTATCCCCCAAGGAAGTGTACTTAGACCCTTGTTGTTTTCCATATCTGTGGATTCAATCCATCCTGTTTGATCTAATACAAGTGTGATCAAATATGCAGATGACTTGCTATTTTTGCATTTATGTCGCAATTCTTTTGATGAAAAATTGTCGACTGAGTGGAATAATATTGTGAGCTGGTCAAATTCCATACAACTTTCGCTCAATGTTGATAAATGCCATGGTTTTTATGTTACAATATATGGTCTGTCAACTAAACCCATTGCAGTTGATGGTGCTTCATTCCTTAGAAATGTCGAATCTATGAAGTTTCTTGGCATTTGGTTTTCTACCAATTTAAAATGGAATAAGCACATTGATGATGTTATAAACAAAGTGTGTAAACGTTACTACATCATCCGTAACCTAAGAAGAGCTAATTTCCCAAAACTCAGCTGTTTCAATGTTATGCTGCTTTCATTCGTTCTGTTATACTTTGTGCACATCCGTCCTTTTGCAATTTACCCAAGTATCTCATGAACAAATTATGAAGTGTGGAACGTCACCTTCATCGTATCATGGATATTCCATTTTCCCATTCCAACTCACTTGATACGATCGGTAATCGAACTTGGGAAAAATTTTCTATGATTTTGTTCAAAACGTGAACCATCCCCTTCGTGAGATGTTTCTGGTCAAACCAAGTGGCCGCACAACTCGAAATTGTCTTCCTTTTCGTCGTCCGTTTTCAAGAACTAAGCGTCTTAGCACATCGTTTATAAAATTTTGTAAATAATCTGCTTTTACTGTATCGCTTTTATTTCCCGTCGATCCGATGCCATTGTATTGTATTTTCTTCTGATCTATTATATGCTGTAATCGTGACTGTGAAATGTGCTCACCGGATTGCATAATTGTGAGACAACAACAAAGAGATTCATCATCATCATATAAGAAAGTTCCCTCTACATTCATGGGCCACGGAATTAGGGGTCTAGGGGTAGCCAAAACCTCAGGAAAATTTTCGCGGGATCACCAATGCGATTACCAGCCCTCTCAATTTGAAGTTGCCAAATTCATAATGAAAGCAAATTTGAGTCCACACTAAACCGGTATAAAAACGACGCCATAACCGGTATTATTTAGCTAGCCATCTCATCAACGGCACATGCTTCCAGTACACACGCTTCATTACATGTTTACATTTCACATGTTTTATTACATGTTTCATCAAGGATCCTCATCTTCACAGTTTCGAATCCTTGATATATCTTTCAGGAGGTGGCTATACAAGTGACTGTGCATTCAAGTGGTAGCAATACATAGTGACGAAGTAGACAAGTGAAAACTGAAATACCACATTCAACTGTAATTATAATTTTATTTGATGAACTAGCCTATCTTTCCCCTTGTGGATGTGTCTTATCAGATAAAGACAAATTGGCGTTAATAAGCGATGTGTTTCGATAGAAGGTGCAGAAGATCCAGTGTCCGTCTCATGGAGGTAACACGCGTTGTTCATTCCGTTATTATTGATGCCATTCAAGATATTTTTGACAATCGAAGTGACGCTCATATTATTTTAACTGGTGATGTAAATGACATTCGTCATAAATTAGATGATTTTCTTATTTACAACAACATGGTACAATTCGTTCAATCTTCTACCCGAGGTCGTACTATTCTTGATATTGTAGCTACCAACCAGCCTAAGAAATTTCAGACTCCCCAGCTACTTGCACCGCTAGGGCGCTCACATCACAGGCGTTCTTTTGAAAGTGGCTGTTCAAATTTCCGTTAGTGCCAATAATGTTAAAGTGAGATCCTTCTCTCCATCCTCATTCGCCGCTTGTTGCCAGGTTCTCTCTTCAGTCAATTGGTTCGACTTTTGTCTGCATCATGAAAATATTGATGGGGTTGTCGAAAACTTTTGAGGGCATTTTATTTTCTTGCTATATGAAAAGCTTCACCGAAAAAACGGTTAGAATGAGAAGTTCTGATCCGCCTTGGATCCCTCCCGCTCTCAAAGCCATATCTGATGCTCGAGATTGTGCTCTGAACAAGGGGAACTATGGGAAGTACTTGAATCTTCGTCAAAAATTTATCAAAGAAAGCTATAAGGCCAAGCTTAAGCATCTTTCCAAATTTGCCTCCTCTTCTAATTCTAAGAAATGAAGAGCTGTTAATAATCAGTTGAATAGGAAGTCCCGTGTTTCTCCTATTGACCACGCCACGGCTGATTCACTAAACAATCAACTTCATGGTCCTTTCCATCCCAGTGACATTCATCAGTTTCATGATAATCGCTTACGTGCTACCTGGTCTGGAGAATCTATGAATGAAAGTCTACTTCACAACTTGTTGTTGAAATGCAAGACCAGCTCCACAGGACCAGACAAGATCCCTGGTCTCTTCTATCGGTACTTTTCCCTTGCTCTTGTAACGCCTATCACAGAATTTTACAATCGTTGCTTAAAATATGCATACATTCCTGAAAGGTGGAAGAAAGCCTTTATCACCCCATACCGAAAGGAAATATGGACTATCGTGCATTCTCTACCCTTCCCTTTCTGAGCATGGTTTTTGAACGAATCATACGTGATCACATTTTAGGCCCGTCTTTAAGCCAAAACCTCAACCATAATCAATTTGGCTATACCTCTTCTGGCTTTGGTGGCTGTACAAATGCTCTTCTCTCCATTCGACTCTTCATCCTTCAACATGTTTCACTCGAGTCTGCCAACTGCGCCCGAGTTCTGACCTTCGATTTCAGCAAGGCTCTCGACTGTCTGAGCCACAATCTCATCTTAAAGTCTCTTAGCCAGAATTTTGATTGTCATCCACATATCGTTCAACTGATTAAAAGCTTCACATCTGATCGCATTCAATCTGTTTCCGTTATCGACTGTATGACATCATGGAAGTCCGTGTCTAGTGGTGTACCCCAAGGATCTGTTCTCAGCCCACGCTTCTTGTTCTATTAATTGATGATTTGCCTAACTTTTGCAATGCTGATATATTCGCCTACGCTGATGATATCACCATGGTACACCTCACGAACAAAGATGATTTAGACAGTACTCAGAATCTTGTTGACAGGTTTATTCTTTGGGCTGAAGATAAAAAAATGACCGTCAATGAAAACGAAAATCATGACTGTTAGTAGGAACTCTCACTTAAAAATTTTAGTTGTGACTTTTTCTAAGGATTTGATTTGAAATGTCTACTTCACTGATATTTACAACGAATGCTGTCGCTCGTTATCCCTCGTCAAGCGTCTCAAATGCAATAATAATCATTCCTCCATCATCTGGCAAGCGTATATGGGTCTTGCTTTCTGTCACACGGCGCATGCGTAGCCTGTTATTTACGACATCAGTGCCACCATATTTAAAAAGCTTGAAAAATTAGACCGTATTTGTTAGGCGTTGGGCCCCAGACATCAAAAAGCCCTCCTTAAGCAGCATGTTGAGTAAAATTTGTATAAAACTGATACAAAAAATTGTCAGATAAATATAATCATCCTCTGTCTCAATTCTTCATTAATCGGCGGAAAATTGTTCACATGTGAGACATCAGCGTGTTTTGCTATCAAAGAAAAGGAGACTTTGTTTGTTCAACAACTCTTTTGTAAAATTTTCTGGATGTACGTGATGTTTGATGTCATGTCTATTTGCTCTGTCATATACCGCATGTTGTATTGACCATTAAATTCATATTATTATTATTATAATGCTTGGAGCGACACGTCTTTTGCATCCCAACTTCCTGCCAATGCTGAATGAATACTGATTTTCTAATGTTATCGGTGTTTTAGTATCTATGCATACATCATTTTGACATTGATACTTACGTGGTGTGATCCAAAATGTCCCGGACTAACCTACTTGCAGATAACCTGTGATAACGAATACTACTTCAGATGTAAATTTAGGTCTTTAAGGCATGAGAAATATGGTCGCCGAAATTTTTCCGGTCAGTTTTCTATTTTTAAAAAATATTTTTACATTTTAACATGAATTTCTGTATTTTCTGAATTGATCGAGATCCGATTTGTCTTATTGTTATAGTTAGATTGATTTTGATTTGTACCTTATTTGACGGATATCTTTGCCATGAATATTGCACGTCTTTTGTTAATTGCTTCATGTGTTACGATATCAATCAGTGAAGTTCATTCAGCACGCATTCATTAAGAAATCCGTGTCAACGATGGTTCTTTGTTCTATCAGTTTTCATGATGGATGTGACAAGCGTGTCTTCAGTCGAATATCGCAGTGTGATACGATACCTCCTGATCCGCGGCTTCGCTAATGGTGACATTCTAAAGGAATTAAGCCTGGCATATGGAAGCAAAGCTCCATCGAGAACTACTGCTTATTTCTGGATAAGCGAATTTAAACGCGAAGACAATCTGTGGAGCAAGATTTTTCAACTGTTGGTCGGCCGCAGGAGATTCCGGAAGAGAAATCGAGTCAGTGCGATGAAGTGATTACAGCACACAGAAGGATAACCATCCGTGAGTTGTCAAGAGAGTTGCGAATCAGTTATCACTCCTGTCATGACATCATCGAAAGACTTGGATATCGCAAACTGGCATCACGTTTCGTACCGAAGTTTCTGTCACCTGAAATGAAGGAGAACAGACTTCTGGCGGCACAGTCAAATTTGGATCTCCTCGAAATGCACGGAGATCAGTTTCTGAACTGCATCCTTACAGAGGATGAAACACCTTTAAGTTTGTATCTGCCTCAAAGTAAGCGAGAATCTGCAGAGTGGCGAAAATCAGGCGAGTCTGCCCCTTTGAAAATGCGATCCGGAACATCACATCGCCGGTCGTTGATGCTGACGGTCTTTTGGAACGCTTCGGGAATCCAACTGGTTGACTTTGCGGATAAAGGAGTAAGAATCAATAGCGAATATTATTCCAATCTGTTATCTGAAGCGAGGAAGAAAATAAGAAAGCCACGAAACATTCCCCTCTACTTGCTTCATGACAATGCTCCGATTCACACCTCGCAGGAGACAACCAATGCCTTAACGAGAAACGGATTTCAACTATTGAGCCATCCTCCTTATTCACCTGACTTGGCCCCAAGTGACTTCTATCTGTTTAGATTCCTCAAAAAGCATCTTCGTGGACACCATTTTGAATCGCCAGTTGAACTGCGGGATGCAGTTACTGAGTTTTTTGATTCTTTGACACCGGAATTTTTTCATAAAGCTTTTTGTGAATTGAGACTTCGTTGGCAAAAAGTGACGAATGCTAACGGCTCATACATTGAAAAGTAAACTGTTTTCTGGAACAAAACATTTGTTTTTCCGTTAATTATTAGTCAGGTTATTAGTGATAGCTTAACTGTCAAGTTAATCTAAATATATTAATTCTAAATCGCTAGAATTTATAGGAAAATCTTGAAATTCAGACAAAAATGTTTGAAAATTTTGAAAAAATAGAAAACTGACCGGAAAAATTTCGGCAACCATATTTCTCATGCCTTAAAGACCTAAATTTACATCTGAAGTAGTATTCGTTATCACAGGTTATCTGCAAGTAGGTTAGTCCGGGACATTTTGGATCACACCACGTATGTATGACATTGTGCTTATTCTTAGAGTACATAGTATTTGATTCTCATTGAACTTAATCGTTTAGTGACGAACATTCTTCCTTTGAAACGGGGGAAATGTTGTGACTTCCTCACAAATAATTATATTTTCACTGATTCTTGCGCTAAATGTATATTAAAAGATTTTATGTTGATTTTGTTAATATGCATTGATATTCTAATTTGACTTAAAATCATATGGTCACTAAGGTATTATAACTTTCGGTGTACTACGAATTTGTAGGTTCTCTCTTGAGGTACTGTTCTGGATTTATACATGACTTTTATTACAATCTACTTGATATGATTTACTCGGGATATTTTATATTTTAATTACAAAAGGATACAACATTTTGGCGACTTGGAAAAACTGATGAACTTACTTTCGCACATTTAGCCTAAACTTAACAACGGATTTTCTGTCGGTGATAAGTATTAGACTTACATTTTGGATTAATAATAATTTTTCTAGAGCAGATTTACTAAATATTACGATAGTATGACTGACACAGCACCTGTACAAATAAAGATGGCAGCACCTGTTCAACGTATAGAGCCTTTCTGCAAGCAATGCGATTTTAGCATCTGGTACAAGAAATTTCAAATGTTATGTAGAATGACTAAAATTGATGAGGACTCGAAAGTTGACTTTCTACTTACAAATGTAGATATGTCCATTTTTCAAGCTGTTGTCACTACATTCCCATATGACCTGGTGTATGATGACATAATCGATTTTTTGAAAGAACGTTATTCTACTCAGGATACTTACTTGAATCGGTTGGAATTTTTCGCTACTACATATTCAGGATCATTCGACGAATATGCTTCAAAATTACAAATGCTCTACGAAAATTTTGATCGTACAAATACTCGTGAACAAATGCTTATTGCCAAGTTTATGTCCACATTACCGAAAAGTCTCAGCTCAGAACTTTGCATACGGAGACCCAGGACTTTGAATGAATGCGCACAAATTTGCAACTCCTTGAGTATTTCAAACTCTTCTTTGTCTACTTCGGCTATTTCGCATTCAAACAAGAAAAAGTCATATTCTAACAAATCCAGTAACAAGTCTACCAACAATACAAATTCTAAGAGAAAATGTTGCCGTTGTGGTTCGAATTCCCACTTGGCTTCCGATCCAAATTGTCCTGCTAGAAATGCAACATGCAATGCATGCCAAAAAGTTGGACATTTTTCTTCAGTTTGCTCTAGTCTTGGTAACAGTTCGGGCCCTGCAAATAACGCGTCGAATTCTACAAGCCAGGCTAATTCAAAAAAGCATTTTTCAGTTAATTCATGCAATTTGATTAAGAATGCTGACCACAATGCCGATCGTGACACATATTGTCATACTGATCGTACAATTGAATACGTTGTTGATACACGTAGAACCATCTCAGTTAACATGAGTCACTTCACTCGAGATGAATCTTCAGTTGGTGTAATTGATAAGCCAGTGAGAAAGCCATTTGCGGTGATAAATTTGCAAACTGATTCCAACAGTATTTCACTGTCATTCTTGGTTGATACCGGCTCTGATGTTTGTATTTTGCCATTTTCACATTATGACAAACATTTCAATGTGCCTCTGATTCCATTTCGTAATTCAAAATTGACCAATTATGACAAAACGGACATTGAAGTGAACGGTATCATGTCAAATGTACATTGCACCTTCAGAGGACGTGAAGCTTTTCTTGACTTCCTGATCTGTGACCATGATGAATCTTTGATCGGAGTTGATGCTATTGCAAGACTTTGTATGACTATCTCTGGAAGATATTCCGTTCTTCGCACTTATTCAATCAATCGTACATCTGGTCATCCTATTGATTCTCATGATCGTGGGTTAGATTGTCGAAGTGCTACTGATTGTGCGTCTCGTCCAGTTAGCTCTTCCTTACCGAAACTGTCAGGATACGAGTTTTTCATAAAATTAAAAGATGATGCTTCAGGATCTCTCGTTCAAAAACAACGCAGAATACCGTTCTCGCTACGTACTGCCGTTGAATCCGAAATTCAGAAACTGCTCATGAATGATATAATTGAGGAAATCGATTCTTCGCCATACATTTCTCCAATTGTGGTCGTGCCAAAACAGGATGGTGAAATTCGCTTGTGCGAAGACTACAAGAAGATCAACCAACACATCGTTGTTGATCAACACCCTCTTCCGACCGTGGATGAAATTTTTACCATGTTGGCTGGCGCTCAGTACTTCACAAAACTTGATCTGAGATCTGCCTATCATCAGCTAGAGATAAGAGAAGAATCGCGTGACCTCACTGCATTCACTTCTCATGTTGGTCTCTTTCGATACAAGAGGTTGCCTTTCGGCTTGGCCAATGCACCCAGTGCATACATGAAAGTGATTTTCAATATTCTCCGTAGCTGTACAAATACCGTCTCTTACCTAGATGACATTCTCATCTTTGGGAAGAATTTGCAGGAGCACGATGAATGCCTCCACAAAGCTGTGGACCAGTTGTCGGCTCACGGAATGACATTGAATGAGAAGAAATGTATGTATAGGCAGAGGTCAGTTCAGTTTCTCGGAAGAATGATCAGTTCTGAAGGCGTTTCACCCTTACCTACAACTCTCGATGCAATTACTAATGCTCCAGTCCCTCATGACAAACAGTCCTTGCGTTCTTTCCTGGGATTAGCAAACTTCTACCGTGGTTTTGTACCCAATGCTGCTGCTTTGTCTGCTTCAATGTACGAGCTTCTCAAGGAGAATGTGCGTTTTGAATGGTGTGATCAAAACCAGAGAGATTTCGATTCAGTGAAAACTAGCTTGTCGAACTACATCCCTCTTGCGTTTTTTGATTCAGACTTGACCACAGCTACGTTTTTGACAACTGACGCTTCTGGATATGGAATCTCAGCCATTCTCTCGCAAATTGATAGAAAGACAGGAGAGGAACGACCGGTATATTTCTTGAGTCGTAAACTTTCGGACATGGAAAGGAAATACTCGGTCTCAGAAAAGGATTTCCTCGCAGTTCTTTGGGGTGTGGAGAGGTTACACCAATTTCTTTATGGCAGACACTTCACAGTTCGAACCGATCACCAGTGCTTGAGGCAGTTACTGATCAATGGTGTTGAAGGCGGAGCAGCCCCACGCCGTGTCATTCGCTGGGCTACCAAGTTGCTGCAGTACAACTTCAAGGTTCAGTATAAACCAGGAAAGCAGAACCCTGTGGCAGATGCTCTCTCTCGCATACCACACCAGGACAAGGATTCTGCTGTGGAACTCTTCGCTGTTTCACTAAATGAAAATGACGAACTCCGACCCTTGACTCTGTGTCAACTGCGACAAGAGACAGGAAAGGATGAGACGTTACAAGAAGTCAAAGGATTCATTCACAAAGGTTGGCCTACACGTGCGACTTCAATTACCAGCTCAGCCAAAGAATACTGGAATTCCCGAAATGAGCTTACGGACATCGATGGAGTGATCTGTCGCAATGACAAATTTGTTGTTCCGGCGTCCCTGCAAGAAGCAGTTGTGACATTCGCTCACGAAGGACATATGGGAATATCCAAATGCAAGTCTTGCATTCGAGAGTACTACTGGTGGCCGAACCTGAATGCTAGCGTCGAGACCAGAGTGAAAAGTTGTGGATGCTGTCAAGACGTCGCAAGAGAATCACCCGTCCAAGTGCCGTCGTACGTGAACAAACCGTGGCACCAGATTGCAATTGATTTCAAGGGTCCAGTACACGACGACTCTCATCGCCAACATTACATTATGGTTTTGGTGGACTGCTACTCGAAGTTGATGATGACTCGAGTTGTTTCTTTCCCAACATCTGCTAAGGTGATTGAATTCCTGAACTCCGCATTCTCTGTTTTTGGCCATTGTACAATTCTGCTCTCAGACAATGGACCACAATTTATTTCCGCAGAATTTGGAACTTACCTTCGCGCCAAAGGCATTATTCATCGACGCTCTTCAGTGTACAATCCTCAGAGCAATGGCGTTGTCGAGCGCATGAACCGGAACATTGCTAAGGTGATCGAAGCTTTAGAAATAAAGAATGCTTCACAACTACAGGACGTGTTGGAGAAGTACTCGTTGAATTACAATACAACCAAGCACTCAACTACAGAACTGTCCCCATGTGACATTATGTTGAAGTTTAAGGCCAAATCCAGTCTTTCAATGATCTCACTGGATGATAACCAGAGTACCGACATCAGGAAAAGGATCACCAAACGTGGAGAACTTTCTGCTGAATATACAAACCAAAGAAGAAGGCCCGAAACAAAGGTCAAATATGAGGTGGGGGATACCGTCATTACAAAGAAGGGGCAAAAGAGAAAGATAGTGAATCAGAGTGGACCTTACACGTTCCTACTGGACAATGGCTTCAAAATAAATTGCAGAAACATTCGTGGAAAGGTTCCGGAGGAAGATGAGACTTGGTATCTCGAAGTCACTGGAGAAAGTGATTGCAGAAGAAATACTCCTGCGCTGGAAGATCAATCGACTGATTTGGTTGTTCTGCCTAACATTGTGTCTGTTAGTTCTTCCCCTGGAAATGCACCAATGGAGGAAAGACCTACAAGAAATGGAAGACGACCATCATATTTACAAGATTATGTGACTGGTTAAGAGTTTTACTTTAATCTTGATATTGATAAGCGTAACATTGCGTTCAAATTTACATTTCAGTGATTTGGAATGAATACTGATTTTCTAATGTTATCGGTGTTTTAGTATCTATGCATACATCATTTTGACATTGATACTTATGTGTACCAAATGACATTGTGCTTATTCTTAGAGTACATAGTATTTGATTCTCATTGAACTTAATCGTTTAGTGACGAACATTCTTCCTTTGAAACGGGGGAAATGTTGTGACTTCCTCACAAATAATTATATTTTCACTGATTCTTGCGCTAAATGTATATTAAAAGATTTTATGTTGATTTTGTTAATATGCATTAATATTCTAATTTGACTTAAAATCATATGGTCACTAAGGTATTATAACTTTCGGTGTACTACGAATTTGTAGGTTCTCTCTTGAGGTACTGTTCTGGATTTATACATGACTTTTATTACAATCTACTTGATATGATTTACTCGGGATATTTTATATTTTAATTACAAAAGGATACAACAGCCTCATTTTGCAGTGCAATGACAGAGGACTTTGGTATTCACAATTTTTAGCATTGGCCGGTGATGGTTGAGTAGTTTT
Organism: Prostheceraeus crozeri; assembly: GCA_907163375.1. Lineage (NCBI taxonomy): Eukaryota > Metazoa > Platyhelminthes > Polycladida > Euryleptidae > Prostheceraeus > Prostheceraeus crozeri. Next base: position 246,216 of record CAJQUW010008909.1, read on the forward strand.
CCGATCAAGTATTCCTATCAAATCACGAGATAATATTATTACCATCAACGCTCATATCATCATTTATGTTATCAACCATAACAGATCCGCTCTAAATTATCTCATGCTATTTATAAATTATCCAAAAACAATATGAAAATTGTCTACAGTACAGAAAGAAAATTAATAAAAAGGTTCTTGGGATTTAATGTTGACAACAATCTGAACGTGGATCATTAGCTATAGTTGGTAGAATCTAATTGGTCATTCTTTGTATAGGTTTGATTGTTATTTTCTTTTTGAGCATCTCATATTTGCAGTTGGTTATTTCCATCTGGATGGACAAGCATGAAGTGCTAGCAGGGCAATGTACTGAAAATGGTTGTGATGAGTGTTGAGCATCGTTATTAGACAATTCTATCATTTAATACTTGGAAATACATGCTCTAGACAGCTTCGAAAAAAATCATGGCTCTTTGGTCAAAATAGGTAGATTGTCTCTGAATTGAAAAACCAATATTAGATATATAAAATCGAAATTTTATCTCATTAACTCAAGGAATTAGCAAAAAATTTTACTTACAGCTTTTGATAGAGTTCCGGGGGTCTCTTAATAACCGCGAAAAAGGCGCCTCACAAATATGAACTGCGAAAATTTAAATCTAGCGCTAATCAGCTGATTAAAGATTATAACAAAAACACTTTATCCATGATATGGCCACATATTCATTTCAAAGAAAAAAAAGCAATCTTGTGATAATTTGCTTTTATCCAAAAGCGTTTCAGAGCGTTACAGTCTCCTTTGTCAATGGATTGATGTAAAACAAGGTAAAATCATTTTTATATGAGATGAAATGAAATGAACACTGTTAAAATGGCGTCAGATCATCTCATATAAAAATGATTTTACCTTGTTTTACATCAATCCATTGACAAAGGAGACTGTAACGCTCTGAAACGCGTTTGGATAAAAGCAAATTATCACAAGATTGCTTTTTTTTCTTTAAAAAAACACTATAATTTAAACAAAAATGAGTTTCTTGCAGTTTTCTCAAAATTCAGCTCTTCTTTTCCAATAAATGCAACCCATGGGCATTAAAAAATATTTTATATATGCAGTGAATTCATAATCAAGTATTCATTTAATCAAGTAGTCATTTATGCATCTCTTGTCCAATTTAAAAATACCAATTCTAGGCCTGTTGGTAAATTTATCACACATTTTCCTCTCAATTCTCTGTTTTCTGAATCTCTGCATGTAGATGGAACTAGTAAGCACCTGAATTCGATTGATGAATCTCAAATACTTCAGCAATCAACACAAAACAGACGTCCCCTTGAAGACAATATGAGATCGACACAATAATGAGAAAGTACCTCCGAAACTGTTCAACAGAATGAGGTTGCAAGCTATAATGATTCTCATCATTTGACAAGTTCTCGTACAGCTAACTTGATCTATTCGCAGGATCCGGTGGGAAATATGAGAAAATCACATGAGCACACGACCTTTATTTCAATCTCATATCACGGATTTGGCATCGACATCAGCATCGCATTCGGAATGAAAGTTGGCATCCATATTCGCAAGATCATACTTTCGAGAGGTTACAAGAGGTGTACGGGTATGACCTTACACATGAGGTTAAGGTGAATAATGGACTTAGTAGCACTCAAGGCGACAGCGGCGTGAGATACAACTCTGCCACGCATAGCTTTGTTCAGAGGGGATCACTCATGAGTTGAACAAGTGCGAATACATACTCAACTGTGAGGCAAAGTTGAAAAGCATCCTAGTGCATTTTTATAAAGCAACCTTTAAGCGGATGATTTAATGGGCGCAAATTTAAGTTTCGATTTTGTGAGGCGCAGAGAAATTTCTGAAGAGTTTCCTGAGAAGTTCTTCTCTATCAAGCCCTTTCACTCCAGCCAGTGCAAATTTTTCTTAATATTCTAGTATTTCAATTGTATGCCTGTGCAATAAATATTCTTGATCCTCAACCGATATACCCCTCTCGTGGCCAGATTTGACTAATCTGCGAGAAAGTTCAATTTTGAGGGAAAATCCGAAGTACTAGAGGAAGTTCTGACTAAATAGCAGTCGACAAATATGAGCAGCACGATCAGTCATGTTGAATGCAGTCAATAATGGTCAACGTCAATCAGTGTCAAATGGAATTCAGATGTGTCCAACATGGTCCAGCAAGGCCGTCTCTTCGGAGTCTATCTCAGTCGCTTCATCGTTAAAATGGTTGTTTTCTTTCATTTTGTTGCCTCAAGGTCCCTCGCATCCCTCAATAGGCGTCGACTGTGACTTTTCTCATTCTGTATGGGAAATCTCACCCTAGGTCGCACATGCACCTCTGCTTCGTATCTGAAGCTCATCAAAAATCCTAAGCGATACGTTGCGATTGTTTTATTCTACAGCCTTCTCCAACCGTTTGAGAAGGTCCCGCAACTTTCCTCTCAAAAGCTGCCATCTGTCTTCACTTTCCCCTTCGCACTCTTGACAGAAAGCCTTATCTCTAGTTCCATCCGTGCGTTCAACTTAATCTTACATAAAAATCTTGGTAAACAGTACAATTCGAAACTACTCTAATACACTGCCAATCAAGAAGAAATTTTCCATCGTTGTACGAAATGTACTCAGTAAGTACCTGTGGCATCTCTTGTTGACTCGAGAATGTTTTGGCAGGCTCTCCGATTCGTTCTTTGACTTTCTAGTGATTTTCATTGTCATTGCCTCTCACCATCGAAGAGATGTAGTTGTGATTAATCCTGCAACCTCCTCTGGTAGTTTGTGAAGGACCCGCGGCTCCCTCCAAAGTCACCGCCTCATCTTCAGTCAAATTAGTAATTGCGACTCCCACATGCAACCCATCTAAGGCTTTTCTGAATCTCAAAAATGCCTCTCTGAGGTTTCTATGCCGTTCCATTGATATTCATTGGACTTCCCCCTAACAGTCGAGATAAGAGCTGCAGCTTCTTTTAACCGTTTGTCATTTGTCAATAACCCACGCCTCCCTCAGAAAGTACCGCCTCTCATGACCGTCTCTCTCTTGAAGGAAAGCATGATCTTCAGTCCCATTGGTGTGTGCGCCTCTGACGCCCACCTCATCAAAAGTCTTGCTGGCTCTCGAGAATTTCTTTGGCAGCCTCTCTGAGTCGTTCTGTGCCGTTCTATTGATTTTTTGTGATTGATCGTGCCGCCTCCTCTGGCCGTTTATCAAGGACTCGCGCCTCCCTCAGAATGTACCGCATGTCTTGACCATCGCCATCTCGCTCTTGACGAGAGATCTCTTCTCCTGTCTCAGTGATGCTTGCGCCTCGGACATGCATCTCACCAATAGTCGTGCTGACTCTCGAGAATGTTTTGGCAGTCTCTCTGAGTCGTTCCATGACTTTCTATTCGTCTTCATTGGAATGGATCCTCTCACTAGAGAGATAGAATTGTGATTAATCGTGCAGCCTCCTCTGACCGTTTGTCAAGGACCCGCGCCTCCCTCAGAATGTACCGCATCTCTTGACCTTCCCTCTCTTGAAAGAAAGCATGATCTTCAGTCCAATTATTGTGTTCGCCTCGGACATGCATCTCACCAATAGTCGTGGTGACTCTCGAGAATGTTTTGGCAACCTCTCTGAGTCGTTCCATGACTTTCTATTGGTTTTCATTGGAGTGGCGCCTCTCGCTAGAGAGATAGAATTGTGATTGATCGTGCCGCCTCCTCTGGCCGCTTGTCAAGGACTCGCGCCTCCCTCAGAATGTACCACCTCTCATGACATTCTCTCTCTTGAAGGAAAGCATGATCATCAGTCCAAATAGTGTGTTCGCCTCGGACATGCATCTCACCAATAGTCGTGCTGACTCTCGAGAATGTTTTGGCAACCTCTCTGAGTCGTTCCATGACTTTCTATTGGTTTTCATTGGAATGACGCTTCTCACTAGAGAGATAGAATTGTGATTGATCGTGCAGCCTCCTCTGGCCGTTTGTCAATGACCCACGACTCCCTCAGGATGTATCGCCTCTCATGACCTCTCTCCTGAAGGAAAGCATGATCTCCAGTCCAATTATTGTGTTCGCCTCGGACATGCATCTCATCAATAGTCGTGCTGACTCTCAAGAATGCTTTGGCAGTCTCCCTGAGTCGTTCCGTGCCGTTCTATTGATTTTCATTGGAATGGCGCCTCTCACTAGAGAGATAGAATTGTGATTAGCCGTTTGTCAAGAACTCACGCCTCCCTCGGAATGTACCACCTCTCTTGACCTTCGCCATCTCGCTCTTGACAAGAGATCTCATCTCCAGTCTCAATGATGCTTGCGCCTCGGACATGCATCTCATCAATAGTCGTGCTGACTCTCAAGATTGTTTTGGCAGTCTCTCTGAGTCGTTCCGTGACTTTCTATTCGTCTTCATTGGAGTGGCGCCTCTCACTAGAGAGATAGAATTGTGATTAGCCGTTTGTCAAGGACCCGCGCCTCCCTCAGAATTTACCGCATGTCTTGAGCTTCTCTCTCTTGAAGGAAAGCATGATCTCCAGTCCAATTATTGTGTTCGCCTCGGACATGCATCTCATCAATAGTCGTGCTGACTCTCAAGAATGCTTTGGCAGTCTCCCTGAGTCGTTCCGTGCCGTTCTATTGATTTTCATTGGAATGGCGCCTCTCACTAGAGAGATAGAATTGTGATTAATCGTGCAGCCTCCTCTGGCTGTTTGATCCGATGTGAATGTCGCATCATGTTTTATCTCGATGGTGTAATGGGATTTGGACAGCCATTCAGCGCAAATAATTCCTGTTTTTCAGTGTGATTAATTCATTGCTGAAAAGAATGTTTTGATTGCGCTGCAATACAATGTTTGATTACACCAGGAAAAATGCCGCATGTGAGTTATGTTCTGAGGGTATAATTAGATTCAGGTTTACTTTCAATTGCCTTCGGATACAATTGGATTGTTGGAATTCCGAAATTTAGCTAAAATCTAAGAGCTTTGCTCGAGTGTAGTCACTCAAAAACATCCAAATATACCCAAATACCCAATTTAATTTCAGAGGGATAATAAATGAAAGTAAATAATTCCAAACTTTTCGATTTATTGAGAAGAATGGACGATTTTTTCCCGATAACCGAATTTTTTTGAGAAATGCGAGAAAGATGATTAGCCTGAAACCAACGCAAATGATGGTAGTGTAACACTTGCTGACTGGATCAGGGAAAATCAATGAACTTGATGCTATCTAACTTCGCATTAATAGAGTAATTTCATCATGGATTATGTGAAGTAACAGATGGATGTGGAGAACCACCATAACGTGGAAGGTAATCGACTGCCGATACTTTAGCGTCAAACATTTTTAACAGTTAATTCAGTCTTGATGCGAAAATCAAAAGTGACAGATTTCGAGGAGCAGCCAAACTCTGTGCTATACATCCTTATAAATTTTCAGTTTTTTCTCTCCATTGCAGGTGAGATAAAGTTAAATTGATAAACATATTGCATTATGCTACATGTACGTATTATTGATTCATGCTGTCTCTGGCTGATCCTCGACTTAATAAGATATTAGCATAAACGAGCTGAATGAAATAGGATATGCATTTAAATTAATTACTAGTTCATTCATTGTGTCGTTTCTGATCCATTTGATTTTTATTACATACATGAATTATTGCCTTTCCTCCTTTCTTTCATATCTCAGCTCTATAGTTTGTGAAATGCACTTTTGTGAATGTTACCTCTATTTTGTTCATTTCATGATTGTAGACTTTTTTGCAAACAAACCTTTGATATTCTGACGTCATCATTTCAGACTTAATTTAACTCAGTGCTCTGGGCCCATCAGTGAACTAAAACATCGAGATGGTCCCAAAATTGACCCTTGGGTAACTCCTGCATTGACACGCTTGGTGGAAGGCCATCTAAGACGACATATCTGCCGGTCACTAAATCGAATGTTAACATGTTACGAAGCTCTGTAATACATGTTTCGAAGCTCTATCGGACCTGTCAGAATTATCCATGTTGAAGAATGGCAGCACTTTCGCTCTGCTTACACAGAAGCGGCAAATATACATATAGAGTGCACGCGTCCCCGGAATAGTGACTAGACTCTGGCACTACCCTTGAGTTAGTGTACCAGACTCTTGAAGCACGACTCACCGAATCTCCTGACTACAGAGATTTGCGCTGACGCACAACGCATTCCATCAAACGAGGCAGAAACGCCTTCTGGAAGAACTTCGCGGAAGAAACGGAGAGAGCTGCAGCGCGTGGAGATAGTATGAAACTTTTTCAGTTGGTAAAAGAGGCAGCCTATCAACCACGAAAGCTAGCCAATCCTTGATGGACAACAACGATGACATGATATCCGTAATTAGCGAATACATAATGACGTTGTCATTATAGGAAATGATCATTTAGAGATACAATCTGCGCTTAACGACATTCATGAATATGCTTGGCATACAGTAAAAGAAGAACTGAAGAGAATCACCGGCCCACAACTCTATGGATTGCGCAGGTGGAATAAGGACTGAACCGTCCTATCCATGGACGAGGCACAAGACAGCTGCCGTTTGGGATGTGGTGTGCATACTTGAGGATGTCGGCTCAACCCGGTCAGGGTGAATGCCGCTGCTAGTACAAGTAAGTATATGGAACACAGACAAATTACTTTGTTCCTTCCTGTTTATTTTCTCCGTGTGTTCATCGCGATTCACAGAAACTAGTGTCAGCTTTTGCAGGAATGACGTCTACAAATTAGACTTAGCTGCACTTATAGCGTGTAGTACTTGGTGTAAATACTTCTCAGTGTATTACTCACACTGAAGAATAAGCAGGGTGGCGGCCCAGCCCGGGAATCCCGGACTGTCCGGTAGTTTTGTTTGGCCCGGGAATCGCCCTTCAATTTTAGCGAAATCGCCAATATCCTTTAAATAGCCCGGGAATGGCACTTTGTGGTATTTCACCCAGGGTTGGCATCCCATGGGTAATACCCATCGGTAAAATGGGTTTTTCAAATTGAAAAAACCCATGGGTAAAATGGGTTTTTTAAAAATTTTGAATTTTTGCGATAACTCAAGCAGTACTGTGCTTAAGCAAGGAATCTGTGATACTCTCTTTATCGAAATTACTGTTTGTGATTTTTGAATGTGGTATATAATACTCGATTTCAATTTCACACAAATAAAAAGTATTTCTATTCTATTCTTTGAAAGTTAGACTACTCTATTCAATATTTGCTCCATTGCTAATAGTTTACCCATAATCAGATAAACAAAGTTTCTTCATAAAAGAATCTACTTCTTGGGATAACGTGAAACGTCAGGTAACAATAGACATACGTGTAAAAGTAAAAATTCGAATGGAAATCACTTTAACAGATCTTGTATAGCAAGTTTGTATAGTTGCGACTACAAATTCTGAAATAACAGCTTGCAAATTGCAATACAGAATACTCATCATCATCGTCATGCGTCATCGCATGGAATAGGTAGGGTTCTCTAAAATACAATTTAAACTTCATGAAACTTTCCACCAGAAAACAAACAGCTTGATATCTTGTTGATCGGAGCAGCGAGTGACTATAATAACAACTTGCCTACGATTCAAACGAAATTGCAGACCTACCGCCTACCGGGAGATAGCGGCGAGGTGTGCTAGGAACGACATAGTACATGGAACTTTCACACATCATGGTAGGCCTCTTGCAACGCCCATTGTGTGTCTGCCGGGTTGGATGATTTGGTTTTCAGAATTGAGATATAATTAAGTACTCCAAAGAAAATGAGAGTACGGTATATTGTGACATAATCTTGCCATCGGAAATACATGTACATGGGTTATTTTGGACCCTTCTATTTCTGAAACCCAGATCATCCAACCCGACAGACACACATTGTCATAGTGGGTAAAACAAGAGGCTTACTATGATATGTGAAAGTTCCATGTAGATGCTATGATGTCACGTTAAGAAAATTCATTTTTTTGAAAAAACCCATTTTACCCATGGGATGGGTTTTTCCAACCCTGATTTCACCACTAAGTTCAATGAGCATAATTTTTTGATTTCAGCTGCTATTAATATGACTAGAATTAAACCCGCTATTTCTATGCTGTAATGGATAGAGGATGGCTATGTGATTCTCTGGGGTGACTTGGCATATGTTTTGTAAAATCGCTTACTGAAAGCGAAGTGTCGGTATTGCGGCCACTCTGTGTCACCACCCGTATTAAATCATTCCTCAAAGCCTCATTCATGTGGTCAATATAATCTATACACCTAGCATTTTTACATTCGTGGTCAGGTGGGGTGATTTGGCATACGGGTAGGGAGAGTTGGCATAGGAAGGTGTTAGTGCTTAATATTGTCAACTTTTGATCAATTGAAAAAGCATAGAACTCGGCGCTTCGCGACGTTTAACGACTTTCATGGCCATCGCTATGACGACGGCATGGATATCTATCCAATCATAAGCCTAGCTGGTAAAAGCATGGGAAAGAAGAGTGTTAATCTAAATCAAAACAAATCAATTGTTTCAACTGGTTTTAACATTAGAGAGAAGATACTTTTTTGTGATTTATTTAATCAACGCATTATACGAAAGAATACAACAGGTGCAGATAAGATTTTTTTAAATTGAAACATCGTCTAACTCGACGTTCGGGAGCATTTCGACTTTAGTATCATTACCCGCAATTATCATGACGACGAAAGCTGATAACAAGAGCTTGCGAATGATGCGTCATTCAAGGGTTTATTTCGTCCTCAGATGGAAAAAATGAATCCGCAATCAGGCATGTAAATTTCTAATTTCTTTTCAGTTGACCTTGTGACCTCATTAGGCTTACCACTTATGAACGCTATTAATAGTATTCAAAGAGCCCTAAACATGGTCTCCACTATCTCTAGAAATCAAATAGGCCTATAGCTAGTCGGTCTGCCATTTACGTGGAAGACAGGAATCCGATAAAAATGACCTTGGCATTTAGCGAAAGGTCTTTTTCAAATAGTAGGCCAACTCTACCCATCAGATAATATGCCAACTTACACCAATCCCAATCCTGAACGAATGTTTATGTCCCATGTGCCATCTGTTTCATGAAGTCGTGTTCAGTGGTCGGGCCGGCTGCAGAAATTTTCGCACTGCGAAAACGTTAATAAAAATGAACTCGCTGCGAAAAAATGGACGTATGCTGTTTAATGGAGGCTGGTTTACAGGACAAAAGTTTTACGTAAACTTGATAGCTGCTTGTGTTATTCTTCATATTTTCGGCTAGTGAAAACTTCATGGTTACCATAGTGTCTTACATCCTGCAGCAGGTTCAGCTAAAGAGAAAAATTGCAGCAATAGCTCAATATGCAGCTATTTTACACTGTTGAAAGCATCAATAATTTGTGCCAAATAACTGCAAGTGTGAACCTTTCAAGGCTATGTTTAAGAAGTCATAGTAAAAGAGGCCACTGATGATGCACTCCCCACTTTCTAGAAACGGTTCTTACCTGACATTAAATAAATTTGAAAAGGCATTCTTAAGAAGTGGATGCTGCAAAAAACACACTTTATACCAGTTATGCAGAAAAATCAGTTTCGTCTGAAGTGATGCAAAGTCCATAAGATCTCCGAACATCGAGGCATGGACAATGAAAGTCGCGAAGAGGCTGCCATCTATGTCCAATTATAGAAATCCGACAGTATACATTATTTTAAATGTCTAGGACAAACCTGCACATTGAAAACAATATTATGCGCAGTGGACACGCTTTGCCATAACAACAGTACCTAAGGGATAATGGCCTCCTGTGACTGACAATTTATGGTTAGGCACCGGTTCCTTGTCATTGCCTTCTGTAAAGATTCACAGTTGCTATCCTTTGATAAAATTGTGTAATGGGAGCGAATCAACAACTGTTGGATGTTTCACTAATTTCACAATCAATTCTGCCACTCGATACCAATCACAGACGGCCTTCGTGAAAATATGTCGTTGGCCAAGCAACATTCCAAAGCTTGTTTAAAATTGCAAAAGGAGAAAGAAGAAAGAACCGACAGATGACCATCAGAAAAAGGTTGAAAAACAGTCAAAGCAAGAAAAAGAAAAATAAATTAATAAAAATTAATTCGATGCTTAAGAATATATTGAGAGATAAAAGAAAGACACATCAGAGAAAAGGAAACACATAAGGGAATGGAAAGTCATTAGTGGAGCCTTCGTCAAGTCCAGAAATAATCATGTATAGTCAAAAAAATATTTCTGCACACGACGAAGTTCTCAGATCGAAAGTTAGTGCACCAAATTCAAGCCTAACTAAGTGTGTATTCTTGAAATTTTGATGGAAAATCATATGAGACTGCTTGGGGAGGAGGCGTCAAAAGAAGAAGCACATCATACATTTCAAGGTTATAATTGTTACATTCTTGCAAGTTAAGATTTCCACACTGCTGAATTTCTACATCATCAGTCCTTTTTCTTTTGATTCGCATTTATTATTTGTTTTCATCTCTTTTAATGAGAACTTTTACTTCTGTTTATTACTGAATTGTTTTTTTTCTTTGACCCTTTTGTTGACGCCTGATATCAACTGGAACAGACACTGTCTTAAATAAATGACGCGAATTTTATTGTAAAGTTTTTGTAGTTGTTTGTTGTAAGATAAGTGATTTTTGGTTGTGTTTGTGACATGCACTTAGTACATGTAATCGCTAGGAATGCTATGAAGATCGATGTTCAGCTTAACGACTGAATGCACCTCATATCAAGAAGTATTAGATCGGCCCCTACAGAGCTACCTCCAGACATACGAAGAGACAAACAAACATTGCACCTGTACAATCGAGCCATTCAACAACCCAACCATCTTCATCAAGTTGTAACCACCCCGGTATCAGATGAACAACGACTCCAATCTCGAAATCCGCTCTCAAGAAGGTTCTACCATCTGAAACAAAAGGCCTGCGAGACGACACCAGACACTTGCGCACCACTGAGTTTATCGCAAGACCTACTAACAAGCCGCCTGTATATGACCTGCCGCGAGCAAAATGGGTACTCTTAAATCGACTCCGCTCTGGTTGCGGTCGATACAAAGCATTTATGAATCGAATAATTCTCTCAAATAATAGTGCCTGCGTATGTGGTGAAGAACAAACGAACGCTCATGTTCTCTCTTGCCAAGTTATTGGAATGCGTGGCAATATGACCACTGTGGACAATGACTTCCGTGATTGGCTAAGCCAGTCAACCCTAAAACTTTGAATTTTCGTTGTAATGTTTTTTCATACGAATATATATATATATTAAGCCATATTGAGCTATATTAACAAAATGGCTCCTCAGAAACTATAATTGATGACAGATAATGCGAGCTCTTGTAATCAGATCATTGCGAAGAATCTTCTCCGAGGGTCATCAATGACGAAACGCAGTTGCTTTCGGAAAGTCATTCCTGTTACAAGAGCTAAGTTTCAGTTTAAATCAGTACGTTGCAGCAATATCAAAATTGCATAAAAAATATGGGATATTGTATATACCTCCTAGAAGATACATAGACGCTCTTGGTCAAGTTTTGATGATAAGAGCGGCGTTCACCCTGCTTGATCATGAAATATGATATGATGCTATAATCTGCTATAATATCTGCTGCTAAAATTCTACTGCTCGCATTAGTAGGCCTGTGAAAATTTAGCAGAGCTGCGAAAAAATGGAAAAAATCTCTGGCCCCACCACTGGTCGTGTTATACGACCACATAAATGAAGTCTTCGTTCTGACAGAACTTCAGACAGAATTCTGTTCTTCAACTTGTCCAAGTATATATACAGCACCCTTAGAAAGTTACTATATCAAACTCCAAAAAAGGCCATTTTTCCTCATCCTCGCCTGAGACATAAACGACTGAAGCAGGCATCGCGATTTTTTCACTGCCTGATATGAAGATGGTCCTGAAAAAAGCACTGGTGGTTTCATACTGCCTAGTATAAAAGTTTCTTCGGGAGGACCCAAATGCCATGTCACCCCAGTCTCCCCTATAGAGAAGGAAATTATTTGATGAATCCCTAGTTGAGCAGAAGTCCAGGGGGTTTAACTTTGCTGGAAAGTTTACCGATTTTAGTGTATTCAGTCTGATAGGCCATAAGTATGTGAGAAAGAAATCGAAAGTCTTATGGAGATTTGCTGGTGTGTGGGATCAAACGGACACCACGAAAGACCCTAAGGTAAGCTGACATAGCTGAAAAAGTCTTCGATTTAAACCAAGTAGAAATTGTATGTGATAATAAACCATAAAAGTAGATAATGGTATGCTAGAATGGATGTTTGATATCTTGCACAAGTCAATGATGAGAAGAAAAATCTTTGATTTGTAGATCAATGCTGATCTAATGCATTGTATCACATTTGTCAATGTCAACATCTTTGTAAACTATTTATCAAGTTAATTGCGGAAGTTTCTGAGATCGAATTGTGGGGTATTCTTGATCAGGATTTTAAGTGATTTGGCAGTATTGCTTCATTTGAAATACAAGGGTTCCATGGGTTGATATAATACTAATACTTTATTAGTATCGACAATTATTACCTTCTTTTTCACTGCTGGAATACGCATGAAAGATGAATTCACAGACCCAGAGAAGAAAGGTGGTTAGTGTACTGCTTGTGAGGACAGACCGATACAAATTCCAATTATTGGATAATTTCTCATTCAAGCGATAAAGGAAGTGAGTGGTTTTCTGGAATGGACAAATTCCACTGACAAAAATGTGAGGCAGAAAAATAGAGTTGGCAGTAAAATTGACTGCGTGGGTATTTCGAATATAAGGCAATGACTAAGGTAAGTGACGATTTCGAAAACCACAGTAATCGTAATCGTTCACAGTAAATCACGACAGGAATCAAATCAAATCAAACGCTGTTCAAAGTAGCTAATCAAGTACATTTTGCAAGCTTATGCCTGGAAAAATAGGGCCTATCTATTTAATAAGTCATGGTTGCATGTGTTTGACCGGTTAACCGCGATGTACTCGTATGTATTTCTTACCAAAGACCACCGCATTACTAATCGACGGTAAAACAGGATATCTAAAGAGTCCACGATTGGCTGAAAGCCTATTTAAAATTAGATGACATTTATTTTACTAGGCACATTGGTTTTGAAAGTAATCGGAACCATAAAAGTATTATGAATGAACTTAATCAGGACCACGTTTAATCACACATTTAGCCGGTTAACTGTTTTTTATAAACAAACACAGATGATCAGGCCTTGATTCACTGGCTTGTAGCCCGTCAGCTATTTACAAGTTGTGAATGATTTTACAACGATGGAATGACTCATATTTCGAACTTTCTAGCGATCAAAAAATATTTCATATTCATCAACTTATAAATATATAAGTAGTAAGTAAAACTCCACTTCTGGATAGCGCAAGATGGCCGCCGTCGCTGACGTCCCCCCCCTCCTGTCCGTCGAGTCGGTCGTGGTGTGCCGTCGTGTTGCTTCGAGTCTGACGTCCCCCCCCTCCTGTCAGTCGAGTCGGTCGTGGTGTGCCGCCGTGTTGCTTCGAGTCTGACGTCCCCCCCCCTCTGGCCGGCCGTCGTAGCGCGAGGTGATGTGCTCTCCAGGTTGGGAGGGTGGACTGTCGGAGCTCACCTGAAAAAATCCTAAGTGTCAGAGTGACTTTGTATGGACAAAATTTTGAAAATTTTCCAAAGTGTGTCATTTCGACCTGGGACCCTGACCAAAGTTTGTTTCATCAAATTTCACCGACCCCCCCCCCCCCCGACAGCGATCTTCTAACTTTGGTTCTAGTGGACGGATTTTGTCTTACAGCTACTCGTTTGAAAGAGGAGAAAAAACTGCTCGATGACATTTTTTGTCGCGAGTCAATCGGACCAGCCGTTCAAAAGTTAGAGCTTTTACAAGGTTTTAGGTCGGAGCTCACCTGAAAAAATCCAAAGTGTTGGGACCTTCACCAAAACATTTTTCATCAAATTTCACTGACCCCCCCCCCGACAGCAATCTTCTAACTTTGGTTCTAGTGGACGGATTTTGTCTTACAGCTACTCGTTTGAAAGAGAAAAAAACTGCTCGATGACATTTTTTGTCGCGAGTCAATCGGACCAGCCGTTCAAAAGTTAGAGCTGTTACAAGATTTTAGGTCGGAGCTCACCTGAAAAAATCCTAAGTGTCAGAGTGACTTTGTATGGGTAAAATTTTGAAAATTTTCCAAAGTGTGGCATTTCGACCTGGGACCTTCACCAAAACATTTTTCATCAAATTTCTCCGAACGACGGGGGGAGGGGGGTCAGTGAAATTTGATAGAAAATGTTTTGGTAAAGGTCCCAGGTCGAAATTCGGAAGTTTTAAATTTTTCAAAATTTTCACCACACTGGAGCTCTAACACTTAGGAATTTTTTCACTTGTGGCATGTTACATGGACATGTGCTGACGGACCGACTTCCCGTGGTCATATGAGAATGGTTCAGATGTCATGTGATAGAGAATGATGAGACGAAGCGTTTGCAATAAACCGCATGTCGCTACAATGAATACTTTCGGAGATAGAGCCATTTTAAGTTTTCTTCCGAGCATATATAAACCCCCGACAACGTAAGTCTCATCACTTCATCGAAAGACGAGGTCGCTCTGAGCTCCCGATATCATGTGTTTCAAAGGACTCTATCTTTTGAAGTAGGCAAGCTATCTTCTTACTTCAAAGTTTGTGTGATAGAGTTTGATAGTGTCTTTACTACTGATAAAATTTTTTAAAAGTAGTATGAGTAGTAAAATGCGGAATTTTTAAAAAATTCTTAATTTTCAGTTTTTTCAAAGTTTAAACATGTAGACTAAGGTTTTCAAGTATGCTGAGTTCAAATCTGCTATCAGATTTGAAATTTAACTCAGTCTAAGGCAGCTTTGAGGGGTTAGATCCCAGCTACTGATCACTACCTTTGACTCGGCGTTGCTGTTACCATTTCGGGGCAGTGACAATGATGTCTTCAGTTGTAATTAGTGGGTATCGGGGAAGATCTCTCACTTCCCTAGTGATCAGTACAAGGCCTTCGGGCTGTCGACGGGATCGAGTGCCACTCACTACACTCAAATCTATCATTCCTGACTAAGTGTAATGCTTTAGAAATATGACTGTACTACATGATTCCAAACTTATACAAATTTCATTATCTTGCAGTTAACGAGAAATCGCAGCCATGGTCAATAATGACAAAAATAAGAAATTCCACATTAAAATGTGTGTGTGCGGCCGAATTAACCGCCGAGACGGTATCAAGGACCACATCAAGAAGGCAGGGGCCGACCACAAGGTTATCCTGAGTAGGGTTGCCTGTGTGAAGTGCAGGGTGCTGTTGGTTGTTGGGCAGGAGGCCGAGTTTTATTTGAGGCATGGTGAGTGTACAGGAGGGTTGGTGACCGATTTACAAGTTAGACTAAGCGTGCTACTATTTCCAAATGAAAAAGTATATATGGTTAAATCATCCACTTAAGCCCATCCGTAGTCTAACAAGCTGTTTACACATGGATCGCAGTCGATTGCTATCCCTGTATCAGAAGTGTAAGCCATCTTAATTTTATTTAACACTATTTCATCTACCATCATCGCCCATATGAAATGTTATAAGATTTACAAGTTAGACTAAACGTGCTACTATTTCCAAATGAAAAAGTATACATGGTTAAATCATCCACTGAAGCCCCATTCAAGTAAGTCAGTATGAAAGCAAAGATAATACGAAATAAAAATTTATTATGGCATGTATTTCAAAAGGTCTTCATCGTCAATATCGTCCCAGAGTCTGGCTTCACATAGATAACAAAAACAGTTCACTTGCTTTAATCGTTCTTCTACTGCGAGCCTCACTTTGTCGATATACTCCCACTCCGCCATAGTTCGTGGCTGGGAGTTAGGGGTGTACCACTCCCATAATTGGTGGAGGAATGTGGTGCTGGTGATCTCCATCACATCATCAGTATCGTACTGGAGATACTTCCACCTCACGCCTGTTAAGTCGGGACACTCCTTCTCACATACACTCTCTTCGTTGTCCGCTGGTAATGACAACTTTCTGATATTGTCCAGTCGGTACACCTTCTCTACCTTCCCCTTCGTTGGAGCGTTTGGTGCAACGAGCGCCTTTGGTGTTGAGCATGGAGAAGAGAATTTTGTGTTTGGTGTTGTCGGAGGGCTTGTCATGTTGACTGTGAATAATAACTTTGAAATGTTTTCTAATTCTTAAGTATCAACAAGCAACCAATCAGAATAGAATGAACAGCCAATGAATGATGAATATGAAAGTATATATATAAAGTGACATTCGTGTCATTTCACTCTGTCTTTGTGACATATAAGTGAAGTGTTCTCTGGCGAATTCTATATTTGAGGAATACAAGTGAACTGCTCTCTCGTGAATTCCAAATTTGAGTGAAGTCTCTATCTTGTTGAAGTATCAACCTTAAACTTGATTTCGTTGAAATGGTAAGTTGAAAATTTCTTCACTCATCTCCCTCAAACGTGAGGCTAATAGCATCTTCCTCAATTTCAGGCATCAACTTCATCACCAACGCCTTCCCTTCTCGAGGAAAGTTTAGAGTTGTTGAGTCAAAGTAGGTTGTAACAATACACTGAGACTTGAACAGAGATGATAGAATGATTTCTCTTTCAGGTGATGTGAGTTCCAGCTCAGGACTCTCGCGACAAGGCAACGAGTGGGAATGTGACGACTGCGGACATATGTTTACAAGGAAGCACAGTCTCCTTCGACACATCAAACAACGTGTGTGTCAACGCAAAGCGGCGTCAATCTCCGGAGGTGAAGTCGATTCTGACGATGACATCTCCTTTCCTTGCGATTTGTGCCCTCTTTCTTTTGATAGTCACTTTCAGCGATCTTCGCACAGACTTCAACACACGCATGCAAATGATCACTACACCAACGGTACCTCTACCATCTCCCTCATTAATGTTTCACATAATAATTTAGTACGCGACTACTGCATGGAGTCCAATACTCAAATAGTAGATTTTCCTGAGTGGCTCCTTCAAAATTCTAACATTATCGAAGCGCTCTTCAACAATTTAGACAATTTTAGAATGAAGGCGCTTATCTACCTTAAACTAAAATATATTAAGATAGATTTTCAAACGGGTCAAGTGACGGAGAGAATACAGTTTCATGTTCCTTCCTCTTCCGCAACCGAAGTTGTAGACTGCGAGTCTTGGCTAAATTTTCATATTCAATGTTTAAAATCAAATGTAGATAAATTCAATCAACGCGACAGCGCTCTCATTTTTGATGGTGTGGACTCAGCCATATTCAAAATTTCCCTATTAGAAAGTCATGCAGCTCGATGCACATTTAAACTACCAAAAACGTTCTATAATAAGAAAGCGGTCATCAATGTCGATTGTAAATCACAGTGTTTCAAATATGCAGTCCTATCCATCCTTCACTATAATGATATCAACGCGAATGGAAATCATACCTATAGCTATAGACAGTGGGAGGATAAACTAGACTTTGAAGGTTGTGATAGTAACAACATGAAAATCAAAGATGTAGAAACGTTCGAAAAACATAATAAGATTAAAATTGTCGTTCACGTGTGGGAGAAGGGGTTGAAGGGTGCCCGCTATAATTCACGTTCAACTTGTTATGAACGTGTAGTCAACCTCTTATTAGTAAAACAAGATGATAGCGAGGAATGGCACTACTGTGGTATTCCAAAAATCTCTCGCTTGTATACACACTTAGGGCGCTCTAAAAGTGGTGAACATTTTGTATGCGATCGCTCCATCCGCTCCTTTTGGAGTAAAGATAAATTTGAAACTCACTATGAATGGTGCAAGAGAGGTAAATTATAAATGGAACGCACGCCCAAAGATAAAATATTTTCACATAGGGATAATGGTGACGAATTAAGTCCCCTGCGTGTCATTTACGCAGACATAGAATGCTACATTGATGATATCATCCACAAGCCAGCAGCCATATCCTGCTATGAAGTATGGCATGACCACTTTAGGAATAGACAAAACAAAATGCATACTTGGCAAGGTGAAGATTGCATTTCAAAATTTCTAGAATTTCTCGATAAAGCTGCTAAATTTCAACAATCATATGATTCCCATTTGCAGCGTAAGTCACTACATATGTCAGATGAAGACAAACAGAAATTTCAAAGTTGCACATCGTGCCCTAAATGTCATAAAACGTTTGATGACGATAAAATTAAGAAAGTGCGTGATCATGATCACATCACTGGTAAATTTAGAAACGCGCTCTGCTCCAAATGTAACTTTTCACTTAGGCTGAGACGTCGTACACTACCCGTCATTTTTCATAACTTTAAGGGCTATGACAGTCATATGCTCATAAAAGGAGGGTTGAGCCAGATGAAATCGTGGCAGTTTAATGTAATAGCGCAAACGAGAGAAAACTTCATGGCAATGACAGCAAAAGTACCAGTAGATAAAACTAAAGAAAATAAGACAGTCTTCTTCGAAATAAAATTTTTAGATTTATTCCAATTCATGTCAGCGTCACTAGCTTCTCTCGTTCGTAATCTCAAGTTTCTTCCCCATAGTCAAACTTTGAAGAAACACTATCCAAACTTAACGGATGAAATAATCACTCGCAAAGGAGTGTTTCCCTATGCGTATTTTAGCTCAATGTCTAAACTAAATGAAACAACCCTTCCTTCCATTGACAAATTCCAAAACGATTTGACGGGTCAAGATTGTCCAGTAGAGGACTATGAACATGCTCAAGAGGCATGGTTAAAATTTTTGAAGATATGAATTTGCTAGCATTTTCTAAATAATAGACGCATGTACAGAAGGAATATACTTCGAGAGTGAGCAGACATAGCTCGAAAACCAGTTGTGCTACAATCAAGTACCACTGCATTTTCAATTTTTATTTATAGAAAGTTGAATGTGAATATCTGAAATCGCTTCAATCACTAGACTGCTACCATGATGGTTAAATGCGTTAAGACGTTCAGCAATTTTTATCATATGTCTTCTAAAAAATTCTTCGGGGTGATCTACAACTTCCATTGAATAAGAAGCAAAATGGAAAGAGCGACTTTCCACCTCTTCCTTTCCAAAATGACTAAACTTAATTTTCGCAACTAATCGCGCCATGACAATGCTATCAGAGAATGTATTCATTAAATCTAGAAATAGAGTGCCAGCATCATCGACCACTGCTTCGATGTCGGTCTCATCTTTATGAAAATTTATCACATAATCTTGAACAGCTCCTTTTAAACTTTGCCTATGAAAATGTAATGTTCCGCAGTCGTTTGAGAAAGACATGATCGCCCTTTATCTAACCCATCCATTGCATGAAAACAACTCTTCTCATAGTAACATTTATTGAATAACGTTAACAAGCATGCATTATAAATCAATGGTTTGAAAGAGATAAAATAGATACAGCTGGTAACTATCATACAGCGAGCAATGATAACCATAAAGGACTTTGGCAGTGTTGAGGTAAGGAGGAAAGAAGCATTGGTTATGAACGTAGCTACTACAACGAACAGACAAAATAGGAACACACAAATCCTTAAAACGTTTCGTGACTTCATGGTAGTGTTGATTCACTCTACTATCCAAAGGTGGGAGCAAAATGTCATCAATGATTAGATTGGGAAATACTTTCCTCTCCTTACCAGGATTATTACAAAAGATGCGTATAACATTGAAAGCAGCTAACCATCGTTTAAAGTCAATAAGAAGAGCACTCTCACAAGAAAAGCCATAGTCTTGCAAATATTACAGATTAAGTCCATGAATGTGTTTTCTCGCCCATTGATCAACATTGGGATCGCAGTTGGTATGTTGATGATAGACACTAACAATCTGATATGTCCAAGTGTTCATAGCAATAGCACTGAGCTCCTGTACAGGTTCACCCTCACAATCCATAAAAATGATGATAGAAGCCTAAAACGGAAATTTACACATCTAAGGAAACGTTCTATAACATATTACAAAATGAAGAATTACATCGATGCTTTTCACGACAAAATACACAAATGATATGATGGCAACGAAGAAGTAAAATGTATCTAATAAGACCACGTCTACGACACTCAAAGCACATAAGCGAATTGTCATAGGGTAGAGTTAGGAAAGGACTAGTAATTCTCCTTCTTTGATTTGCGTTTTGATGCAGCATTCTTGTCCGACTTGCGCTTCGTACCACTGCTGTTAAGGATTTGATCAATACCGGTAGGCAAATTTGATTACCATCCCAAATCTTTCTATAGGGAGTATCCTTGTCATCTCTCGCCTTCCACTCTTGAGCAAGAGGAGTAGGAATGTCCATATTTAATGTCACGTACTCCTCAATAATATCAAGTTGGTGGCGAATGTACGGACTCACGAGGATCAGTATGTAGTCCCCATACTGATTGTGCATTATCTTGACATCCGTGGAAGGGAGCATTCCCGTTTAGAGTACTACGCTATGATCGTCATAACGCAAGACTTGTTTAAATTTACGCTGTAGCGGTGTAGGATTATGTACCTTGGTTGTTTCTTCCACTGGCCTCAGTTGTAGATGATCTGATCGTAGCGAACCTTGTAACGTTTGACAGCCATTTTGTCCTACTAGTGCAGCAGATGGAGTAGATGCCTGAAAATGAAAAAGATTGTATTAAGTTTACGTTCAAGGGAGGAGAGGGAGAAAAGTAGCGACTTACCATTTTAGTTGGATAATAGAATAGGGAACTAGAGAGAGAGAAAATGTGCGTCCGTCACTCGTGTGATTCAACGATGGAATGATTCTCACCGTGGAAGGCTCGCTATTTATATAGAAATGCTTGATTCTCATTGGATGATGATCCTCATTGGACAATAACATCAAGCTGATTCCAAATCTGGCCTCCGTTTACCAATCCGAGCCTTCATTCGCCCACTGGAGCTGTTTCTTGGGAAATTCTAACTCTGTCGTTTTTCGTCAATCTCCCAAAATCTTAAAAGGCGTCTCACAGCTAAACGAAGACAGATAGGAACAAGCCGTTTCTTTCACTGAATTTGTCTCACTCTTAGCTTTCAAACGAGCTATTGCATGACTTCCTACGATCTCTAGAACCAAAGTTGGAAGATCGGTGTCGAGGGGGGACGTCAGCGAAACTTTTTCTCTCCGATTGCGTTCAAATTCACCATACCGATGCAGAATTTCACGCTGAATCCGAATCTGGCCTCCGTTTTCCCATCCGATGCTTCGTTTTGGCGCTACAACCCAAAACGTCCAAAATTTTAACTCTGTCATTTTTTGACAATCTACCGAAATCTTAAATGGCGTCTCACATCTAAACGAAGACAGATATGAACAAGCCGTTTCTTTCAGTGAATTTGTCTCACTCTTAGCTTTCAAACGAGCTATTGCACGACAAAATCCGTCCACTGGAAGCCAAGATCGAAGCTAGCTCTCCCGAGGGGGGGGGTCAGTGAAATTTGATGAAAAATGTTTTGGTGAAGGTCCCAGGTCGAAATGACACACTTTGGAAAATTTTCAAAATTTTACCCATACAAAGCCACTCTGACACTTAGGATTTTTTCAGGTGAGCTCCGACCTAAAATCTTGTAACAGCTCTAACTTTAGAACGGCTGGTCCGATTGACTCGCAACAAAAAATGTCATCGAGCAGTTTTTTCTCCTCTTTCAAACGAGTAGCTGTAAGACAAAATCCGTTGAAATTTGATGAAAAATGTTTTGGTGAAGGTCCCAGGTCGAAATGACACACTTTGGAAAATTTTTAAAATTTTACCCATACAAAGCCACTCTGACACTTAGGATTTTTTCAGGTGAGCTACGACAGTCCACCCTCCCAACCTGGCCGGCACAACACGCCAACCTGACCGGCACACCACGCCAACCTGGCCGGCACACCACGCCAACCTGGAGAGCACATCACCTCGCGCTACGACGGCCGGCCAGAGGGGGGGGGGGACGTCAGACTCGAAGCAACACGGCGGCACACCACGACCGACTCGACTGACAGGAGGGGGAGACGTCAGCGACGGCGGCCATCTTGCGCTATCCAGAAGTGGAGTTTTACTTACTACTTATATAATTTCATAACTTCCTTTCTTATAATTATTCTTCATTATATTATTAACTTCTTCATAATAATTAACTTCAACCGTCAGACGTGCAAGGGTGAAGCAGCAAATTACCTTGTGAGACGTGATACTTTTAAAGGTTATGTACAGGGTGGCGACCAAGCCCGGGAATCGCCCGGAAATTTTGTTGGGGCCCGGGAATCGCCCTTAAATTTCAGCGAAATAGCCAATTAGCCCTTAGATAGCCCGGAATGCCATTTCGTGATTTTTATCTTTAAATTCAATGAACATAATTTCTCGATTTCAACTACTAGTAATATGACTATTACAGGGTTGCCATACGTCCGGATTTTTTGACAGAATCTGCTGAAGTCCGGATTTTTTGTCAAAACCATCAAATTTCCGGATTTTTATCGAATCCATACTAATGTTCGTCAGTTATTTCTTTACCCGTTTAAAATCATTCAACTACTTGCTTTGGACTAAAGCTGATTCATCCGTATCATTTTTGCAAACTGCTTTTTTCACAGACTACTACGGTCCAATTTGGGTAATTTTATACATGCACTATGCTATTGTCATAACAGTTTGCTTCTTGGATTTGCACAAATATATTTTGACTTGTCAATGTGTTTGCAAATTGTATTGTGTAGAAGAATTTATTCTACCGTAACTGTTCTTCAGAGGCAGCGCGGCCAGAACAATGAGGCTCGGATTTGCATGTTTGTTCACACTTTACCTAGATGAGACGAACAATTCATCTGGGTACAAGCAGCTCGATTTGACTGCTATTTTCTGGTGCTCCAATCAGCAAAGAATCCGTGTAGAATTCCTGACCTCGATTTACATGAAAATAGACCGGAAAGATTGAGGCTCTTGCAGGAAACCGAGCGCCACCCAAACGTTGTAGTGCTGAGATAATTCATGCTGAAGTAATGAATTTTCTGAAAACCGTGAACATCTCAGCCAAAAACGTACCGTAATATGGGGTGACTTGGGACAAAACTAAATAAGTCACTTCAAACTGATTTTTTGAAGACATTCTTCCGCTTACAATAATTTACGAAAATGTATCAGAAAGCTTGCTGTATTCCTTGCCACAAAATAATAGTTTAGAAACTTTTGCTTAATTTCATACTTCTAAAAATCGCAGTTTCATAACATGCAAAAAAATCTCTGTTGAAAAAACTTTTTAACTTTTGTCTGGATCTATAGTAAGTTAGCAAAGTCATCTCTAATTCTTCATAGAATTGTGTTAGTATAAGCATGATAGTCTTGGAACTCATTTTTCATGGCTCTATGAAAGCTTTTTCCCTCTCAAAACTTCATTTTACTGCGATGCTCCGATCCTGGGTGTCTCAAGTCACCCCAAACCGTTCAACTATTTATAAAACTTCGTAACATTTGTCAAGAATTGTGTGTCACATCGACTCAAAACTGATAAAAGGAATTCTTTTATAGCTGAATTATTCTTGACAAAGTGATTCAAATGACTATTTCAAATTACATTAATAGGAATAATAGGCCTACTGTACTAAACGGACGTGGAACAAAATGCATGAACTTCCCGCGATTCGAACCTTGCACGTTGTGGTTATAGCCAGCCTTCATCCACTATGCTGGCTTCTCTTAATGACGACTCAAATGAAGTACATGTAACTGAGAGAAGTACATGAAACTCTAAGTTATTGAATTTGATGGCCGAGGCTCAGCTAATTTGCAGATAGGCGGGGTTCGGAACGACCGGAATATATCCACTAAACAAAACGTCCTCGACATGCTACCACCCGAAGCGAATGATGAATTCAGCAGCATTGATCTGTCAGACAGTCTTGCGATGTTGAATTTCTTCAAGACATACGATACCGCGGTGGAAACAATCGTCAGGTGCAGAAGAGA
Organism: Prostheceraeus crozeri; assembly: GCA_907163375.1. NCBI lineage: Eukaryota > Metazoa > Platyhelminthes > Polycladida > Euryleptidae > Prostheceraeus > Prostheceraeus crozeri. The sequence goes on from CAJQUW010008909.1 coordinate 270,186, forward strand.
TCCAAGTAGTTGCAAGTTAAGTCGGAGGAGTGTCACAGCGAATTTTTCAGACAGTGAAGAAAGCTCAGGCGAAGATGTCGACACTAGTGACGCTGAGGTTGATGATCTAGAAAGACTAGTTAACACTTATCGGAACCTGATTAACCGTGCGACGAAACGAGTAAACTTCCAACAATAAAAATTTCACATGAATTGAAAGACATCAATAAAAAGGCATGTGGCTTCTGGTTGCGCTACAGACGGCATCGGGGAACAAAAAGAAGTTCATCGGAAAGGTCGTCGGTCAGAATGACATTTTTGTGAACCTACGCATATGTCAGCACATACTTTGAGTGGCCAAGCAGACCTGATGAATCGGATGTGCTGTGCTCAGAAATTCTACAGAGCTTGTGCGAGCCACGTAGCACACGCCGGGGATTGTTTGAATGTATTGAAATTAATAGGTGTACAACCGTTGGGAACAGCTAGGCTTGACTGACTAGATCGCATAGTGACATTTTTTATTATGCCGTTACAACATTGTTTTTAGCATGCACGCGTTTTTTAATTCCATTTCATAGAACATTTACAATAGATTTTATTGTTCCATATTGACCCTTCATGGGTTGATTTGGGTCGACCACTGAAATTGTTTTGTCTTGACTTTAAATAATTTGGGGTTCATTTCAAGAGTTTTAAGATATTAAGCGAAGGTATCAGCACACGTGGGAAGCAAATGCCACTCAGTTTGCAAGGTGTCCCAAGTCACCCCACCACGGGGTGACTTGGGACAGCACATGTTTTCGAAAATACATGTACAAGAACATGACGATGGAATCCGCTACACCTACAAATTTATTCCTCTTAGCCATTCGCATAAATGTGGCTATTCAGGAGTTTTAAAAATTCAATCGTTTCCTCGAAATTTCAAAAAAAGTGTTAAAATTGTCCCAAGTCACCCCATTTTACAGTACTTGCCATCAACCGCGACGGGCCGCATGTTATGACAGCCTTCATAAAACTGTTCACTTCTTCTAATCCGGATGTTATAGACTTTGGTTCTTGCAAGCTACATACATTGCACAACTGCGTGGAAAAAGCTATGGGCAAACTGAAATTCAATGTGCTTCAATTTGCACTCGACATGAAGTATTTCTTCAAAGGGCAAGCTCTCAGATCCGAAGAATTCGATGCTCTGCGAGACGAGCTGGATTTACCGAACTTGAAACTAATTGATCATAGTGGGACGAGGTTTTTGACCTTACTTCATTTTGTGAATCGAGTTCTCACGCTCCTTGATGCGCTTCGAACCTATTTCGTCCACTATTTGCCCAAAAAAGGAATGGCAGATTTGGCAAAGAATGATCGGTATGAGCGACTTCGCAGCGCATTTGCATCAAAGAAGACAGACATCTACCTCCTTTTTCTATCGGAAGCACTTCCCCTATTTCAAGAAATGCAATTATTTTTACAGAGAGACGATCCCATTGGGCCGGAGTATGTGTATAGAATTTGTGGTATGATGGCTTCTCTAGGCGGACGATTTTTGCTGCCTTCTGTCTGTGAAGACATCGTCGTGTCGAAGATTTCAACATAAAGCACGGCCCCTGAAAATCACTCATCAGACGTTGACATTGGCCACCGAACCGAACGTTTATGTCTGAAAAATGTGCAGTCTGCCGAATTGACCCATTTCAAACTCGAAGTGAAGGCTTTTTATTTGGAGGCTTTCCACGCAACCATGAGCAATCTCAAACTTGATCAAAAAGAACACATGCGTTTGTGGCGATAGTTGACATTGCTGTGTCCACAAAACCGACGTTTCAGTCGGATAAGGACAAGACAACAAAATTGAAAAACTTGACGTTTCTTGCAGGTCTCATTCCCACAATAAAAGTTGATGACATGCAACCATTAATCGAGGAATGGAAACAGCTGGCAATCAACAATGATATTCAGTCACTCAAAGAAGAACGGCTAGATGCTTATTGGAGCAAGATATTCGAAAAGCACAAATATCCTCTGATCAAAGTTCTTGTGCAGGCATTGCTTTGTATTCAGCCACACAATGCTGCCGAGGAAAGAGGATTTAGTGTAAATGCAGCTGTAGTCACAAAGGAGAGAAATCGTCTCCAACCCGAAACTCTGAACGGTATCCGGCGAGTGCGATCTCACTTGAAAAATATCGATGGATTACAACATTTTTCAGTAACTCAGTCCCTCATCGACTTAGCTCGAAGCTCATCCCGGCGATACTTCCAATCATATGAGCACGATAGTGCTAGTGATGATGAAGAATCATGAACGTAAATTTTTAGACTATTTGAAGAATTGTTTTTGCCGAAGAATTTTTATCGGATTGTTTTTATGGACAGATTTCAGTGTGCTAGATTGTTTATACTTGACGTGCTTTTATTGATAGTGATCATTTGTCTATCAGTGATGTATTATTATATAGACTTGTTTTCTGGTAACGCAATCACAGATGTAACGCTGTTGTATTCTTTATAGATTTGTTGATTCATAACCCAACCATAGGCGCACTGATGTACTTTTATGAAGATTTGTTTTTTCTGGTAGCGCAATCATAGGCGCACTGATGTATTTGTATATAGATTTGTTTTTCTGGCAGCGCAATCATAGGCGCACTGATGTATTTGTATATAGATTTGTTTTTCTGGTATCGCAATCATAGGCGCACTGATGTACTTTTATAAAGATTTGTTTTTCTGGAAATCATAGATACACCGCTATATTCTTTATAGATTTTTTGATTCTTAACACAATCATAGGCGCACTAATATATATTTTTATAGATTTGTTGATTCAATCATTTAACGAAATCAGAGACGCGTTATATATTTAGGCTTTGTACTGCCTATATTTGTTAAAAGGATTTGTGAAATATTCTCAAGGCTTCTGAGATTTATTGATGTATTTGTTAATTGAATATATTGCGGGTTCATAAAAGCTGCGATTTTTCATTCAAAATCACCTGTCATTTATGAATGACGAGGAAAAGAGATACGCATGATATTGATGACAATCTTACGCATAATGATTATTTTCCATTCGTTAAGTATAGAAGGCAATTAATGTTTATATTTACTCTGATGATATAACATTAGAGCTTCCGGATTTTTTTCTGGACGAGTTTGGCAACCCTGCTATTATTAATCCCACTATTTCTATTAAATGTTTTCGAATCTGGATTGATATAATCACGTAAATATGCACAACATCTGGATGGAATATTCATGACTAAATAAATTTGCTTCATTTGATGTCAATGATATCTGTGAGTCGATGGTTATGTCGTTGACCTAATGATCGTTGTTATAATGACCTAATAATCTCTATGAGCTTATAGTGAAATCGCCAGAAGTTTTCCAAATAAGTAATATTGCAGCAAAATTTCATTCGATAAAAGAAAATTGTGGCTATTCACACTACATTTAAGTCGTGTACGCAATTGGATTGACTATATTTCGTACACACAAGTATAAAGGTCGCATTCTATCGATAGAGGTCCCAAAAAATCGTTATGATTTTTGTGACTCATAATGTGCTTGTATGCAATTTCGGAACAAACTCGCAATATGGAAAATTACGCAGCCTCTAAATAAATCTAAAAAATCATATGTAAATGAGTGTTTATCTTTCATTATCAATTTCATTAGTTAAAAGATTTTAACAAACGCTCAACTTATTGAGCTATACAAAATTTATGGAAGAATCGCGCAATTTAACACTGCAGGCTACTTATGCGCCTACATCCACATCAAGTTGAGGATGATATCAGTTTAAAGTCATGTCAACAAAATTCTACCAACGCTGCCACAGACAGAAAAGTGTATCAGAGTTTTCGTTGATATTTCGAATATAAGTCATTGGCTAAGCTGAGTGATGAGTTCGGAAACCTCACAGTAAATCATGACAAGAAGGCCACCCAAACCAATTGGGATTATGTACAGGCCACTGCTTCCAAATATGTGGGCCGCTAGTATATGGAGCCATCTGGAGATTCTGCTTGCTGTAAAGAATTTGCTTTCTGTTCTGGTCCCGACTGGACCAGAAACGAGAAAAATAAGTCAATGAATATAAGTGTAGTTAACCTGTCAAGTAAATTTTGCTAGCCTTCCATATGTCCAGAAAAAAGGCCCAGCTATCTCACACGTTCTGCCGGTTAACCGCGACATACACGTATGTATTTCTTACAAATTTTACCGCATTACTGATGGACGGCCAAAGAAAATATTTCAAGAAAATAGGATTGATTGATAGCCTATTGGAAATTTAATGACATTTATATTATTGAGCCTATTGTTTTGAAAATAATCAGAACCATAAAAGAATGAGCTTAATTAGGCCTGCACATTTAATCATGCATTTAGCCGGTTAACATTTGTAAATGAGCACAGGTGATCAGGCCTTTATTCGGTGGCTTGTAACCCGTCAACTATGTATGAGATCTGAGTGATTTTCCAACGATAGAAGGAAAAGTTTCTTACTTTTAATATTTAATTTTCTTCCACTTATTCATGTAATTTTGAAACTTTTTTCAATAGGTTTTGCTTTTAGTCAATTTTTCAGACTTCAGCTTTCAAACATGCAAGGCTGAAGTAGCTAATTGCCTTTTGAGACGTGATGTTTTCAAAAACTGCATTCTCAATTAATTTGCAAACATTTTTTGAATTTGTTATCGGCACGTTTTGAATATTATTTCAATATACACCAATTACAAGAATCTTGCGGAATTAATTATACAATGTGAAGAAGATGCAAGTTGAATAATTTGATGACGAGGAATAGAAAGTCACATTGAGTCAAATTGAACCAGAAAAAGAAACTCTTGTCATGGTCTAATCCAATGATAATGTCTTCAATGCAGAGGTAGCACTACTGCGTTGCATTGTTATTGATATCCTTAGAATCAAGAAACATCGATACCTTGATTCTGTGTATTATGCCTGACATTGCTGGAAGCATTAAACGCAAACTTTATAACCGACGGCTACCATGTGCTCTTTGTTTCTACACAAACTGATACAAGTAGGTGATAAGAAGGAATTCTTCTGGTATTCACGTTTCTCGTCTAGTGGCAGTTTTTCTGGTTGCTCTTGTTGATGTTTCTTGATAACTTGGTGTCATCATGCTATTGCATCAACATGTGCATTCTGATATCATGGTTTCTATCATGTCTGTTGCGTCTCATTTGTTCCTTTAACTTAGCATGCTTGAAAATTTCGGTCTGATAAATCGGCTAAATACAACTTTCTAGAATTTCAAGAATCAGATGATGATAATGAAGTCTTTTTGATCGTTGGAAAGTTCAAGAAATTAACTTTTCTATCGATTTGAAATCATTTAGATCCAATCAGTAGTTCACTGGCTGCAGATCATTGAGGAAAGGCATATGTTAATAAGCTGAAGAACCACACATTTTGAAAAATGAGTGCGTTGGAGTCAAATATCGCTCATTATCTAGCACATAAATTTGGTGGCACAATTCAAACAGGAAATGTCTCAAATTTAATGATAAAAATAGCTTAAAGAAGTGTCCGGATAATTTTTGATCAGTGTAATTGGAATGACTCATTCGGTCAATCTAAAAAAATAGTATAAAAATTCGATGAAACAGCCCGGGAATTGGAATCTTGAAATCTGGCCGCCACCCTGTATGTATTCTAAATTCATTGTACTGATTTATAAAATTTGTTATCGGCATGTTGATTTTTTATTTCAATAAGCACCTATTACAAGAAGCCGACGGAGTTGATTATTCAATGCTAAGAAGAAGCAAGTTGTATAATTTGATTGGGAGGAATGCAAAGTCATATTGAGTCAAATGAAACCAGGTGAAGAAGCTTATCTCATGGTAACGTCCCCAGTGCAGAAGTAGTTCTACTGCGTTGCGTCGCCATCGCTATCCTTTGAATCAAGAAAAATCGAGACCTTGATTATCCAGCATTATACCTGACTTTGCTGGAAATATCAGACACAAACTTTATGATTGACGGTTACCATGCGTCCATTGTTTCTACGCAAACTGATTGATGCAAAGAGGATGATAAGATGGAATACTTCTGGCGTTTATGGTCTTCGTTCAGTGCTACAGCTTTCCTGGTTTCTCTTGCCGATATTTCTTGATAACTTGGCGTCATGTGCCATTGCATTGACATGTATACATCTTGATAGCATGGTTGCTTCAACTTTACATATTTGAAATTGAATTCTGATAGATAGGTTGAATACAACTTATTAGAAATATATTAATCAGATGATGAAAATGAAGTATTTTTGATCATTGGAAAGGTCAGAAAATGAACTTTTCTATTGATATGAAATCATTTATATCCCATATGCAGTTCATTGGCTGCAAGTCATTAAGGAAAAGTGTATGTTTATGAAACTTAAGAATCACCGCTCACAGAGTTTGAAAAATTAAAAAATGAGTGCGGTAGAGTCCATTATCTAACACGTCAAAATTTGGTGGTAGATTTTTGGGAAACAGGAAATGTCTCAGATTTTGCGATAAAAAAGTGTCGAGATAGTTTTCGAGTGGTGTGATTGGAATAACATAAATCTGGTCAATATAAAAAGTAGCTTGAAAATTCGTCGAAGTAGCTCGGGAACCGCCGGGGAAGTTGAAGCTTGTAATCTGCCCGCCACCCTGAATAAATATATCGACATGAAAAAATGCGCCGACAAGTTATCATTACGGACTATGAATTATCCTTTGCGAAGGATATAAATGATGCAATGGTGGTAAGTAACTTATTGATTTTGTTAAATTTTCAGCAGACGTCTTAGGAGCAGCTTCTGATAGAGATTTTTGGCCTACATCGCAATGAATTGTTGGAATTGGTCAAGCAACAGGATCGTGGGATATTGCTATAGTAAGTAACTTGCAAATATCTATTGATGTGATCTGTGCGTATTTCCAGCCTTTCATGGATAGGGTAGACGCTGCACTTCGACCATGGAAATGTATCAAGTCTGTATCGACTGGGGATAGTTGTAAGAAACAATCCCCGCCTCAATCACTCGTTCCCTCCTACCCCTGATTCGAAAGTCCAAATTGTATTCCAAATCTTTTGTTAAATTTTCCACCATATCATGAATTCATTGCGTTGTTTGTCAATCGTCATGAACTTCTATTTGGACTGATGAAACAAAAAACATAATTATCAGTACATACATGTAGGTTCAGAATGGCTGATCAATCTGCTGCAGCCGGACTACGCAAGCCGATGTAATAGACTGCCTTTCTTTTGTTCACCCCGAAAATATGCCTCGTATGAATGAAAATTTCTAATTCAAAGAGCCCCGAAGTCGTGAATTTCATAAAGCTCCATCTCAAGTTGATGGGTAGCGGCTTGTGAGGGTTCTCAGGTATAATTTTTCATCACAACCGGGAACAACCATTCACGTCTCTATGGTTTGTGGGAATGAGAGTTCGAATCTCTCACTGAGTTTATTTCACTCGGATTAGGAATTTCCCCTTATCATGGTGATGTTACTGAGGTCAACGACATATTATCCGACATGATAACGTTCCTATTTTGACTCGATCATATTTGTTGTGACACGATTTTAGCATGATGAACATTTCCTGACAATATCGTACTTAATCTGACACATTCTGTAAAGAAATATTTTTGATGTGCGCTTTATTTTCATCCTTTGACGGTAGCAGATACATCAACTTCCACTGTACACTGAACGTCACATAAATTTGCAACAACAGAAAATCTGTTTCATTTGATGACATTCAACTGATAATATCCAGGATACGATGATATTATTAGCAAATACCATTGTCCTACTGTTCATTACCACTTTGTGAGATGACTATCTAGAACATGTTTATGAATGAATACATAGTTATTACGGAATGAAGGAATTTTTAGAGATACCCACATTACCGTTCATAGCTATGGTTCTCAGTTACCTACCCACAATTGTTTGCTTTTCACATCCGTACCTATATTATCAGTTTAATTACCATCGAAGAGGCTCCTCCAATTCAAGTAAAATCCTCGGAAAGCTGGTACCCTAACAACTGAATTATGAGAAGCATCAAATACCGTACTTTTGCGCAATTGAGCATTCCTCTAAAACGTGGATCTTGAACTATCTGCACCATTCTTCACCTGCACTACAGGTATCATTTTTAACTATCGAAACCATCTCAAAAGTTTGGCACTTTTAGGTGATCTGTTCTATTGCGGAAAAGTTCTGGCTCTTTTTGTATTCATGGTTTTCAGTGGCTTTGAATTGATGTGAGAGACATTTCAACTGTAGATGAGAAAACAGAAATGTAGAGATTAAGATTGTCTTTTTTAGATAACCCGATCAGTAACGCAAAAGCCATGGATACTTCTCGTATTTTAGTTGCTATATGTGTGATTGGCTGTTAGAGCCTTTGAACTGATTTGGAGGAGTCACTTCCATGCTGTGAACTGATTATGGTTCATATAAGATGAAAAATTATGATCATATTTCAAGCAAAGATGTGAAGCGCTTGAATTCGACATTTTTGGACTGATTTAATTATGTGACTTCTTTCTGTGAATACGTCATTTTTGAAGATATATTTCATTTTTGAAAATCCTGATCTTGCGACGAAATTCAACGATGCGTTATTATAGCAGAATGTCTTGAGACTATTTTTTCAGCTTGTTTAATGAGATATCGTCACATATTCTCGCAAAGAGTGAATGATAAACTAGTACACCCGTTTCACAAAAATAGAATAACCAAATTAGTGTTCCACAAGAATAGAATAATTTTCATACTTCTCACGAACAGAGCAACAAAGCTAGTATTTGGTAGCTGAACTCTTGACGTTGGTCACTGCTTGTACTCTCCGAGCCACGGAGTCAACTGGGCACACGAGCACGTATATGAAAGGCCAACGATGTGAGGCACATTGAACCATCCAAGATTAGGCACTTTGAACATATTTCATAGTGCCCCATTTCGATACTCATATTTTCTTTTATTGAGTGAACAAGTGATTTATGTTTTGACATCTGATTATGCTACAAAATGACCAACAACGCTATCAGATTGACTATTTAGAAATGTTTGAGCATTTAATAATTCGTTTTTTTGTGCGCTGTAACTATTTTCGATAGCAAAACACCAGGGCAGCATGGCGAAGAATTAGCGTTGATGAAAATTAATTGATACGTTGATCAATGATCTCAATCAAAGTGGCTTGAATATGGAACCTCCCTTGACGGTCAAACAGATTGAATTGTCATTAATGCTTCTTGTTTTGATTTTTGAAACTTTCTTAGTTTTTTTGTCTAGGCCTACTCGTGTCTTACACATATCTACATATGTAATGCGTTATGTGCCTACAAACATGCTTTGATGATTACAATGATAAATGTGATATTGTATATCAATACATTTATCATTAATGCTCTTATCAAGGCTCTTCTATCATGAATAATGCTATTAATCTGAGAAATCTGATGGTCTATGAACATTTTTCTTTCAGATATTAGCATGTATTTTTTCATATCAAACATTTTCATATTATTTCTGCCGATAAAAATCTCCATCTATGAATTTTGTTGTTTGACTTTGATAAATGATGAGCTGAAGCTATAGATCTGATGCATACCAGCGAATAAGGTTGAACAAGAGAGCAATGAATAAAGATGGTTCAATGTGCCTCACACATGGGGCACATTGAACCACTTTGGTAAGAAATTTCAAGTTCAAATTGTGAGGAGATGAAATGACACAGACGCGTCCAACAACTCAGACATTACTTTGCATGCCCTTAACTTTTTATCCAAATTTGATTTAGTATATTCAAACTATCTAGAAAAGTTAAAAAACATATTCAATGTGACCCTCCTTCCCCACACGTCAGTCCCACAGAACAATAACAAACCATTTCCTATAGCCTGACTTTGCTCGGTCAATCTCTGCAATGGATTGAGAGGGGAATGGTTTCGAATCAAGCATCTACCAGCTCCCATAGATCTCCAATTGTCATATATTCTATTCTTGTGGAATGGAACAATGGAACTTAATTGCAACAAGAAGTCAATTGAAATCATTCTTGACACTTATAACCTAATGGTTTTGATGAAATATCGTTCGATCAATCAATTATTGAAAATTCTTAAAAGTCTCTACAGATTAGAAGCGACTTACACGCAGGAGTTGAACAGCAGCTGATCAGCGTCGGCGATGAATGAGAAAATTATTTGATGCACAGACGCTATATCATCGAAGTGGAATCCTTCTGAATAGATTAATATTCTCTCCAGGGCCTTCCACGTATCACTTTAGTTTCACTTCCTTTCAGCTCGCCGTTGTCATGACATATCAGGTGATCTCCGCCATTTTCTTTCACAATAGAGGCTGTCTACTGTGACCGCTAAGTCTGAAGAAGAGAATGATTGTTCAAAAATGATTTCATCTTCAATCAGGATGTTGAAAGACCCGAGGACTTTTACACATTTAAGGCTAATATCACTTCGAGGCAGCGCCGCTATCTCCATGTAACTACAGATAGCGATGTAATAAGTAGCAATTACCTGTAATTTTTGAAGTTTGATTTGATTTTTATTTGTGTCACATAGAATTTCTCTAAGTTCATCTACATTCAGGCTAGGACTACTACAACATCTATATTTCAGGACAAACCAATATCGAATGTATGCAATTTTTTTATAAGCTGACTTTTCAACAATAGATATTGCAAATATCATTTCTAATGTTAATTTAGTTGAGCCTGTTACTGTCAGTCAATGATGAAGTTGTATCCGATTACCGTGAAAACAATAATCATGGCAGAAAGGTGAGAGGAAACTTGCTAGCAAGGCAACTTCGAAATATCTCAAATAAAACTCTGAATCTCAAAATCCAAATGACTTGGATATAGCGCTCTGAATATATTTTTCGAAGTAATAAGTATAGTTAACCCATTAAACGCGGTGGCATATATATATGCCAGGTAACATACATCCATTAATGCTTTATTTTAACCGTGAAAACTCGTTTTTCGGATCATTTCTTTTTGACAAAACATAACTTAGAACGATGTTCAAGATTTGTGATGCAATCACTTTTTCAATTTCATCCATTCGAAATTCAAATTGTTTTTCAAAATAGCGCGAAGAAATTCTTCGTTTTGGTAAGTTGAACAAAATATTCAATTTTTAACTTTCATAATCTTTTCGTGTTCATCTATGTTTCATTTGGCGTATTTTCTAGCCCTGTGCACCAGTCTGATATTCAAATTCGATTTAGTTCAGTGGCAATGCAGCAATACGTACTGGAATATGCATATGCCATCGCGTTATCCACTGTGAATGTCAGAATAAGTATATCTTTCAGATAAGAAACCTCAGCGATTCATGCGCTGTGTGATCTAATTAGCAATGGAGAGGATGATATTATGATATAGCCGCCGCTATGAGATAGTGAAGACAGTGCAGAGACAATGGTAAAGAGCACGAAGGTGGCCTTGACAATGATATATCAAGTATGCCTAATTTGTACATGTACTTACAAATATGAACATATCTATCGAATGCCGTGTAGTGACACTTGTTTAACAGCAAAATTGAGAGCTATCAGTTTGTTTGGTTCTTCCATAATCTTACATTATGCAAATCTTGTGCAAAGAATTGTAGTAAACTAACGACATGTGAGATCAGGATTGACATCAGTAGGCCTACCCATGGTTTGAAAACGATGGACACACTCTGACCACACTTGCACCACTTTTTGCTAAGCTTCGAAGTTGTTAACTTTCTACTCCTAGTGTAAACCAGCATGTTAATATTATGAAGACACAACATTTTATTATTTTCCTCTCTTGTGATGCAGGGTAAGCATGATTTTGAAAATTACACGGTGTTTGAGAAAGCTATCTTCAATAATTCTCTTTTATTTCAGAATAGCAACAAATGACACCCACTGAACTAAACGATCATGATATGGAAGACGATTTTGAACTCTAAAAAAGATAAAAACTAATTGCATTAGAGAAGCCGGACGTCAGAATTTATCGGTGGCAATGCACAACGATGGTAGGCCTATAAACCATTGAATAGTCACACCAAAGGAACTGCTGCGCCCTGGCTCAAGGTCTTTCACGAACGAAATGCTACAAATGCGCTGTGGGATTGTGCGACAAGTGTTTCAAATCATGCCGCATTTGGTGACTTATTTCATGACGACATTAACTATATTGAGCACACATAAGCAAGATAGTCGTTTTACAGAGCAAAATAGGCCTACCAAAGAGAAGATTACTGATACAAATGCATGTGCATATACATGTATTTGCATGAGTTCTAGAAGCTGTTATACACTGCTGCAAGATCTGTTTTATATCATTCGACAATTACACAAATTATTTTTTGGGTAAAAATACAAATAAAAATTGTAAATTATGCATTGTTCTAATGTGAATTCGATTTACATGTAGCCTACATGTAGCTGAATAGTGCATCAAGGCAGTTGCTATGAATAATGGACGTGTACAATGAAATTTGAAATGTACAAGCAAGATGTTCGCACCAGACAAATTGTTGTTATTGCAGTTTTATAAAGTCAGGTATAAGTTCAATAAGGTCAGGACTATATTCATATATTTATTGTGTAGCCTAATATATCTTCGTGATATTATAATGCTCTTCCGTTATTTTTTCGACCAAAGTTTCGAAAAAAATGATTAGCGTAATCTTCTCAAAAATAATCAGACTTGAGCGTGGTTCACGCGTATACGGATGTTTAGGGTCATGTGTAATTACGCGTTATTGAGCGTGACATGTCACCTAGTGTAATTTCAGACAACAGGCGATGACAGGAAAGTCACAAAAGGAAATAAACCAATGCAGCAATAGGCAGAAAGTAGTTATCATTAAAAGAAAACAAGTAATAACTATACGAATCGAAAGAGAAGTAACGGATGATTTAAAAATTCGGCGGTATGGAAATCTTAACTTGTAAAGATGCAACAATCCTGTACACAAAATCCTTGAGCATGTTGTCTCTGAGTATGATGTTCTCTTTTCTTTGACTCCTCCTGCTCCTCACACAGCTTGGTTTTACCCATTAATTCTCTGCTTCTCGGAATGCATCGAGCTTGAGGTCCACCCGAAATTCCCGGCAAGTGGAGGAACTGGTCGGTCAGTAGCGACTGCACGAGCATAAAATTTCAACATTTGTCAAAAAATTTGCAGGAATAGGCTAATTGGTTGCCGAATTAATTTTGTGTTCACATTATTTCTGCACCAGACGAAGGTCTTTGGCCGAAATTGTGTGGCAATCGAGTCTAACAAAATGTGCTTTCCTGCACTGTAAATCGCTCGATACGAAAATTACATACAAACATATACCAAAATCACATACAATTTGAAACTAGCATCTGATACGAGATTCTGGTATGTCTACAGAGATCTGGTATGTTTTTCATACCACATCTCACTTACTTTCGTATGTGATTGGCATGTAGCGATACGAACTATTCTATCTGTGATTGGCTGTTTTACAATGAAATACGAGATGTTGGTATGTTTTATGTACGAGACCCGATGCAAAGTCGTCCTAATTCGTATGTCTTTCGTAAGTGCAGCTTTAAGTCACATAGCAATATATATATATTTATATTACATACTACTGTCAAATAACTTTTTCGGTAATACCACTTGTGAATATTTTTTGTTTGATAGCGTGATATTTAAGTATATTATGTTTATTGTGAATTTTATGCTCCACGAGATTGTCGTCATTACTACTTGTCTAGCAACGTTAACAGGACGTGTAGTTAGCTCTACTCTATGAACCAAGTTGACTAACATCATTTCATTTAAACGATATCTTCAGTGAAATCGTGTTGACTTATATATCTCAAACATAACTATTTTTGCGTTCATGAATTGTAATGTGTTTTTATTTCGGATTGATAATATGCTTAATTTCAAAATTACATAATGCGTAATTGTTGATGGTTGAAATCTTATTGATTATTCATGAAATGCCTTCGACTTACGTGTAAAATCGAATTCTTGATTGAAAGTATGACTCTTGAATGTCATTATTTCACTACTTACAAAACAGTAGTAAAATTAGTGTGATCTTTATTGACAAAAGGCCTTAAATCAACATACTTAGGACATGATTGATGCTTTCCTTTAACATTGTGCTAGTATGGCTTTCGTATGTAAAGCATACCACAATTGAAATAACATAAGAAAAGCATACAAATATATACCAAGAGAATACAGAAATATACCAAAAAATATTTTGGTATGCGTCCTTCGTATGTAATTGGTATTGAGCGATTTACAGTGTGCAATATTATCAACTCTGGCTCGATAGCTCTATGCTTTCCATTCCCTTGTTTGCTTCTCTTTCTCCAATGCCTCCGTCTTTTATCTCTTGTGCTCTGAAGCATCGAATTTATTGTCACAAAGTTATTTTCCTTCTCTTGCTGCAACCGTTTTCAATTTTTTCTGGTGGTCATCTGTCGGCTTCTTTCCTCTTTCTCCTCTTGTTCTTTAAAAATAGCCTTGGCCTTGTCAACGACATTTTTACGAAGACTGCATGTGATAGGGAACGTGTGGCAGAACTGATTGTTGGCAGTTAGATTAACGTTCACACACATATGTTGATCCAAAACAGATTCCTCGAGATTCGGACATTTTACTTTTATGGATCATAATTAAGCGCAAATTCCATGGCCATCTATTTTCAAGCGCCAGCTATGAAATTTTCTGCCTGTCTGGTATAAAATGGTCTCAATTTGTCGCAGCATCCACTTCTTTAGAATGCGTTTTCAAATTTGCTTAATGGAATGTAAGAAATGTTTGTAAGAGAGTACATTTAACATATCACTCATCGCTTGATACCGTTGCAGCGTTAGCTGATCAAAAATATGAGTAAATCTTATGGCAAGTGTGGATGTCGAGCGCTTCAAATGACTCCAGTTGCGTTCAGAATTTCATGTATCCAGCGACTGCACAAAATGAATTTCAATGCATATATCCGACAACAAATACTCAACTGAATTCGAATTTTTGCTTCGTCAACATTAATTGAAAATAATTTGAAATCAAATCTGTTATCATTCTTTTTTGGAACTACCGGCAACTTCTTAATTATAGCTTTGAAAGTTTCGTAAGTAGTTACAGCATCCACAGGTGGATGCTAAGAATTACTACTGCAATTCTTCTATTACGCTGAACCTTTACAATTAAGATGTAAGACGCTGTTAATAATATGAAGCTTTAAATAAATGACAATGTAATGAATAACATGCTAATGAGTTGTCATTGGTTTGCTTTTTCCATCCTGCACTGGTTGCCCGACACGGTTAATTCACGCGTGTTTCATGTACATACACCATTTCATGCATGTTTCACACATGCATAGGCATTAATTTATCTGAAATTTTTCATGCGTGAAACACGCGTATTGTTTTTATAATAAAACAATCGTACTGCCCATGGTATTGCTTAGAATATTAAGCGATATGACTCGACGTCATCAAATTTCATTTCCTTTCAGCCCAAAAGTCAGATTTGTCAAAGTTATAAGGGCAAAAGTAGTTTAATGCGTGATTCATATGTGATTCACGCATGAAAAATACGTTTTGACGTCTAGTTGATTTGTTGTTGTTTTGCCATGTTTACATATGCCTAGGATGCCGTAGACTAGAGCATTTCTTTACACAACTAGATTATTCTTTCATTTTTTAATGTCGCAAGAATATTTATATTATTCATATCGATATTGAAAGTTTACATTCGTCTGACGTTCTTTAAAAGAATATACTAAATGCGATACTGATGAGTGACGTTATAAATAATTCTAGATGTTAAGGGAAAAAAGGAAAAATTTCATCGGTTATGTGAAAAATTATCTTGTTTATTTTAATCCTAGATTACACCAGGAGATTGGTGAAATAATAAGTTATAGCGGGTTATACTCTGATACATCGCTTGAGAGTTATGCAAAAGCGATCATTTCGTTTATTATTCATTCATTTATCAATTAATTACATCCCTAGTAGCCCAGCCATGGACACGATCGATGATTCCAATAAATCCATGCAAAATTCAAAATTGAAAATCATTGTTGGTAAGCATGTTTAATGATTGGAAAGCTTATATGCATTGTCAAAATACATCGATTATCATTATTGAACCAAAAATACGCAATTACAATATCTTAAAAACTTGCATTGATGATTCATGCATAAATCTCGGTTGAACATTGATAATAAATTCGCATTGATAAAATAAAGATTATTCTTTTCAATTCTTACAGTATTCCCGGGTTGAAAAAACCGAGATAATTTATTTAATATATGACTGATGGTGACAAATTTTACAAATATTAGATAATTGTTTTATAAAACAATCAAATACTGCATATTTGATATTTTTTAATAATTTTTGATACATCTTTGACTATTATTTGACAAATATTATCATAATCACCTAAATGTTCATATCTGAGACATTTTACAAATATTTATAAATTAATTTGTCGATGTAACAAAAATATTCCTGCATACTTATGTAATTGTTAGCATTAAACAGTGCAGTAGGCGGACTTCTGAAATCATCTGTTTAGCTACATGATAACAATGTTTACGTCAAATGATTGAAAAATCACAACTTTTTATCACTAGCCAGCAGCTGGTGTCAAAACGGAACCGAATCTCCAAGACAAACACGTGAACAATGGAATTGAACTTGAACAGTGTAACCTGCACTAGCGAAGTCGATGAACATGCAGTTTGATTTCACAGACAAGCACAATAGCAGCACCCATATTCCCCATACTTCATTAATAATTGCAGCTCTACATTAATATGAGCGTTTGTTTCTTCCTTGCTGCCTTCAGTCGAGGACTTCTGTATAATACAAGCGAGTGACGTCATAACAACATCAATCTTGCCTTACACGTATAGGATCATTGCTTTATAGAGTGACTCACGCATAGTATGCGCGTGTCCTCGCCGTCTTACTTTGCGTTTCTTTTAACAATGCGTGACCTTACTGTCTGGCCATACTGCTGCGCTCGTTTCGATGTGGGCTCCTCACTCGAACAGAATGGCTGTGCATTGTAAAGCTTTCACTGGATGTGCCTACGACTTTTCATGCTGATTCTTTACATTGGCAAACTATGATTTCGTGAATCTTCTTCGAACTAAACGAAGTATGGTAGAAGATGTGTGAATCGAATACCTGTGTGACTCAATTTCTGCCGATTCTCTCAAGTTTACGTGCTGGAGGCCTCGTAAAAGAAGGTAAGACAAGTTATTATTCCATGAAGTGCGAGTTAAATTGTATTTTAGCTGTCAGCGTACACCTTCATGGAATAATGTGAATCCTTTTTGAAATAATGTGCTTGAGATTGAAAAAAAATTTAACATTTTTTCTAGACCTACCGGTGCTAAAGTTTTTGATTTAAAAACAATCAATATTTTTCTGAAATTCAGTAGGAAAGTTCAAGCGTCGCATCTTTTTCAGCGTGATCATTTTTATACTGTGCTTCAATTGAGGGTTCCATTTCTTTTTCTCACTCTGACCCGGGTTTCATTCGGGAATAGATATTGGAGAATGTAACACGGCTGTTTTAGACTGTGTAGGAATTCAAACACAGCTTATGTTTTACTCCTTGTTCATCCGGTAGATGTAGTGCGTACTAGGTTTACAGCATCAAGGTTTCAGGTAGTATCAGGCAAGGAAACTAAGTAGGCCAATTGATAGAGGGTAACATTATAAATTTGAAATTAGTAAGATTTCTGCAATTTTTTAAGTGTCATGCTAAAATAATGAATTAATGAAATTGAAAAACATGATATTATAATATACTATAAAATGAACCAACACATGAGGTCTTGAAATGAAACCTTATTTTCTCAACAACTGAACCGAATTTTAATGCGCACATTCTGCGGTCATGACTCAAAATAATTCAGAAAGCAGCGCCACTGTACTCGGTTTATACAGCATGTTTGAGACGAGTAGTAGGTGGATACTTGCTTTTTCTAGATGAGGCTGCATGAATCCAAATGGTCCCATCCCCCAAATGGTCCCCAATTAAGAAATCGGGCTCAAGCTATATACATTAGACGGCTGACAAAATGGACCTCATTTGTGATTTAGCTGGTTATAAAAGTAAGTCGTTTAATTTTCATAACGACTGATATGTCAGAGCTTCCGAATGTTTTGTAATCCTGGATATTTTGTGGCAAATGATATTGATCGGCAGTCGCGGGTATAATACTGAGTCTATTGTGAAGTACTTATGTTGCATTCTTAATATTTTTTTGAATTGTGTTTGCATGCAATACATTATTATAATTATGTCTGCTTCTATTTGTTGAATATCTATTTTATACTTCCTACTTATTGTCAAAGTGAATGTATTTTGAACCAGTCCTCAGTATGTGGATTGTGCCATGTAAGTCATCATGTAATTTGTGTCATAATATATGGATGACAATCATGACAACCGGTATCTACTTAGTTTGGGGGAGGAGTGTAGTTACAGCCACTGGTTGACTGGATTATCATCACCTCGCTAGAATTCAATAATAATCAATAACTTGATACAGTAATGTGTAATACAATAACTGGAATTCAGTAATATTTTGATGAAAACATTTGAAACATATTCATCACTCAAAAATTTTAAATTGATAAGATTTCAATACCGCGTTGAACCAGCCCTTGCTCCCAAGACTGTGAATTCACTGTCACATATTCAACCAGTATTTAACAGAATTCTGTGGTGACTATTTGGTACCAACACATTTTAATTGTCTATTTAATTGCTTTTACTTTGACTACAACCAATTAAGTCTTCTATGAAATCCTCGCACGACGACTTACAGTCGTTGGCAGCTCAGAACTAATTTATAACGAAGTTATCTAATGATCACTTATCAAAAGTAGCGGGCACCATAACAGATCTTTGGTCTTCATATGCGTCTCTAAATTAGTTTAGACAACTAAGAAGTATCTCAGTCATAGTGAATTTATTGGTCATTCTTATTTGCAAATGATTGTAGAATTTAAATTTAAAAATTAAATACCATGACTGCAGCCTTCAAAAATTGATATTGATAGAGAGCATGCAACTTCGCATAACAGGGATGAAAATCTTTAGCGGATACGCGTTTCCGTCAGTGTCCAATTGAAAGGCTATAATGAATTTTTTTATTATGAATTTCTATAATGAATTTCTATTTAGGGCCCACGGAATTCTAGAGGATTCCGTGTTAGGGCCCTTCAAAAGTTGATTTTTTGTCAGAGCCCCTAACTGCCTGTTCTCATCCCCGCATATATAGGTAATGTACGTTTATGTAGGCCGACCAATTAATTGCAATAATTTTATCCAAAAAATCAAATGGATTGTCAGCTTAATTTCGTCAATTGAGAAATTAATTAATTGCACCTAATTGTAGCAAATCCCTAGCAATTATTTGAAATTAATTTTTCATTGCCCCTATTTATCAGTGATGTTTGCGCTCGGTGGAGGTTTCTTTCTTGAAGACCATTATTTATCAGGGTGCAGTCAGAAGTCAGGTAACATCTAAATCTGCTTGTCGTCGGTAAAAGGATAAAGGAGCTTAGCGGACGATAACTGATTTATTGTCTTGCATATCTTTCATATCACCTGTTTTTTCAAGTGAAATCAAAAATATGTAAGCCGTCAAGTTTGGCGGTTCGTCCAAGTAAATGCGGATGAAAACGTCTTAGTGAAAATTTGCTGAGCTTGCAGCTGCTGTCCACAGTTGCCCTCCATCCAGTGCTGGTTTAATTGTTTTCTGATTTTCGTAAAATACACACGTATGTTTTACAGTTTTCAACAGATATCCTGATATTATTTACATGTAGGCCTAGTTCTTCTTTTTATATTTGTGCCTTCTTTCTGTACCAGATGAGAATATCTGTCAATTTCAGACTGATCAAACCAAAATATATTTGCGTAGCGAGTACATGTGCATGTATTCCAAATTGAATATGCAAAATGCATTATCAAAACTTGACATGACTAGACTACCGTATGTCATTGACCTTGAACAGTCCGGTTAATATCAAATGATTTTAACAGAGCAATGCTAACTAATTCAAATATGCCATATCAAAAGGTCGGTTGATGATTTCGTTATATATAGAACTATCTTAATCTGTATATAATTGCACGTAGTATTAAATGGCAGATCTATAGCAGTGGTCGGGCCATCTGCGAAAATTTTGAGAAAATGTTTAAAAAAATGAACTCGCTGCGAAAAAAATTGACTTGGTCCTGCGAAAAATTGAACCTTGTAATTCTTACATTTAAATGAACCTATGTTGTCTTATAGAATAAACACTGGTCTACAGGATGGAAAAGACAAACTAATAACAACTAATTAACATGTTATTCATTACGTTATCATTTAGTTAAAGCTTCATTCATATTATTCACAGCGTCTTACATCTTGTAACAGGTTCAGTAAAATAAAAGAATTGCAGCAGTAGTTCCGAGCATCTACTGAGTTACTGTGGATGTTGTAACCGCATACGAAGCTGTCAAAGCCATGTTTAAGAAGTTGCCGATAGTTCTATAGAAGAATGATAACCGACTTGATTTCAAATAATTTTTCAATTGATGTATTTTTTCAATAAAGAACCTAGCTCATCAGAATTTTTATTTCGCTCCGGCCCCCTTGCCCTCAGAAAACGAAATCCCCTTCCTTAATTGTGTTGTGTCTGATTGAACTAATACAAATAAGATCAATAAATCTTATAATTTATTTATTTCTAAACAATCAACCATATTACATATATGCTAAGATAAAATGTTAGCAATATTTTCATGCTTATCTAATTGGTTAGAGCTTTCCTCTT
This sequence comes from Prostheceraeus crozeri, assembly GCA_907163375.1. Classification (NCBI taxonomy): domain Eukaryota; kingdom Metazoa; phylum Platyhelminthes; order Polycladida; family Euryleptidae; genus Prostheceraeus; species Prostheceraeus crozeri. The sequence goes on from CAJQUW010008909.1 coordinate 291,062, forward strand.
ACTAGTGTCACCATTTTCGACTGTGCTGGGTTTTCTGATGCATGTATAGGTCTATCTCGATATCGTAAATGTTTGTATAATATCTATATTTTTTCAGAGCGACTATCTCAGTGCTTCCTCATCGAAGAAGCGAAGTTCGATGGTGTATGGAGGGCAGCGAAAGAGAGTCTGAATAATCTGGGGTGGGAGGTGAGGTGCCGAACAAAGAAGAAGGACTGATGAAGAAGAACTGTGATTTTATATGAAGAAGACTGAAATATTACATGATTGGAAATTTTTCGTTTTCATTTATCTAGTACATGTTTGAAGGATGAACATACAATTCTACTGACCAGTCTCGTGGTGTGGTAAGTGAAAATTTTCATAATCGTTTCGTCTGACATGTTGGCCAACATAGACATGAAGTGCTATTTTCCCTGAATATTTCAGAGCAATGAAGCAATTTTCGAAATTAAATAAAGTTGTCAATCATGTATGTACCTTAATGGATTAAATCACTTAATAACAGTTTTAATCCGATTTTGGGTAGTAAATATCCTTCTCAATTATGTAATCTAGATAGTTCATTTAATGAACCCTTCTATCTTTTTGTCATATGCAAAGAGATTTAGTATACACTTATGTATTGAATATCTTTGGTAACATGCATTATTGTGCCCACAAAAATAATCTCTTGTGCTTCATTTCTGTTCTACAATTTTCAGACATGTCTGGTCTATAATTTGGCTGTCAGTCGAAGCTAATTTGAAGATTTTCACTTAACTTACGTCTTAAGTGCAAGCTTGCGTATAAATAAACAGTTAATGCGTTAGCATACTAAGTTAATGTATTATCATGCAATGTTAATGCGATAAATACATAAATTGAATGCGTAAAATGCGTTAGCACGCGTTATGAGCGCATGAGAATGGAATTATAATACGTGATCACAGGTGTGAAACACGCATGAATTTGGCGTGTCTGTCAACCAGTGTGTAGACCAGTATTTAGAGTGTTGGACAACTAGGTTCATCTAAATGTAAGAATTATAAGACTTCATTTTTTCGCAGGACCAAGTCCATTTTGTTTTCGCAGCGAGTTCATTTTTTTAAACATTTTCACAGATTTTTGCAGTGCGAAAATTTTCGCAGCTAGTCCGACCACTGGTCCTATCACATTGTTTAGCCTCTGATACATATAGACACATGAGACGCAAAATCTACATTAAAGGACTGCCGACAGATGCTGCAGCAATATCACCTAGCCACGGATGTTTAGGGTCATGTGTAATTACACGTGGCATGTCACCTAGTGTTACTTTTGTGAGGAGAAAAAATTTTGAGCAACTTTTACATGCACGTGTTTTTTCTCTCTTTGAAAACTCTGATTCAGAAATCAATAGTCAAACAAAAATATCGAAACCGTTTTTTGTCAAAGGAAATTCACTGCAAATGTTGATATTAAGTAGTAGATCTTGACTTGACATAATTACTACGATGAGATTCAGTGTCCGTTTTTGGTTTTGTCCCAATCAGTCATCCCATCTTACGGTACAAAAAATATAAATGAAATATTTTTCCGTCTTGCTACAATTTAAGCGGACGATGAAGGTTAACAATGTAGGTATGCTGCCCATGAAAATATCTGCGATCAATTTCCAATAGCATTGGAAGATATTTAATATTCGTGTCAAAATAGGCAAAATGAGAAAATGCACGATGATAAAAATGCACATCCACTCTATGGAATTGTCAATTTCTATGATCTATACTAATGTTATAGAAGTCTATGATCCTGCAGTGTCGATTTCTCTATTACTGCCATATATTTCTATTCCACTGCTAATGCTGACATTTGTATTTCACTTTGTATTTCAAATTCTTCTATTTCTCAGACAACTTCATTCGATATCATTCCTTCTGCCTGCAATGTGTTTTGTGAATAATTTGTTTACGAAGTTGTCATTTGGATAAAAGAGGAGGAAATTGTATCAACAAATCAGAAAGTTATTTAAATGAGAAAATGAATTGGAAACTTGTCAAATCGACGGCCATTTATTTGCAAAATGAAAATGAACAGAAATCAAAATTTATTTCATTTCAATTAAAAAAGAAAAATTTGCAGGAAAATTTATTAGAAAATAAAAAAGTTTCAAATTTCATCGATGTAGAGGTCAAGAGTCTTTCTGGGAACAATAACAAAGACTTCATCATCGTCATCCAGGAGTTTTCGTGTCTTCTCCTTCACTTGATTGTCGTAGAATTTATTTCCATCGACATCTGTGTACCATCCGTACCATCCTCCCGTCCTGAACAAACGCCTTCCATCTCCTGAAACGGCGATCTCCTGCGATATTCGCGTCCTCTGCGGACTTCTTCCAATTTCCTCTCCGACAACATTTCGAAGATCTCCAACTGTTGTCGGAGTTGGGAGTTGGAAGGTGCAGGGATGAGGAGGACGGTTCTTCCACAACAGAAGGAACGTCGCTGCAAAGAAGAGAAAATGTTTTGAAAGAATTTGTTTTGAAAGTTCTTCTCTTCTGTTAATTGAATCATTTTTCACATTTTATAATTGGAAAATTAACAGAACTGCTGATTGTCCTGCAGAAGTATTTTCTATTCATTTGTTCTTTTATTTCAAACAACTTTCTTCTTCTCAAATGAAAAATAAAAGTTTTTCTATTTCATGAAAATGTTTTCTTCTTTATTCAAATTCCAAAATTAAATTAAACAAATTCAAAACGTCGACTGTTGTTGAATATTCATGAAAATTCCGAAAATCAAAGAATAAACAAGAGAAGTCGACGTAAAACTAATTTCCAAAGTTGTTGAATAATTTTCAATCATTTTATTGCAGAAACAAAATATAAATTCATCAAAATAAAATTCTAATAACAAAGAATCAGCGGAAAATAATAATCCTTGAAAATTAAAGATAAAATAGAAGAACCATTGAAACGATTTTAAAAAGAAATTCTAAAATTTGAGAAAAAATTAAGGAAATTACAAAATTTAAATTAAATTCTAAAATTTCTTGAAGACAAAATGATTCATAAACTAAGAAAATATCGCAGATATTCAATAACAAATATTGTTGATAGAACATTGTTCTCTTAGTTTGATATAAACCATCATTATCATTCAAATAAAATAACAATATTATCTATTAAACAAACAATGTTCAACTATTTTAAATCAAAAATAGCAAAACTGTCGGCAGAAGTTTCAAAACTACCTACTAATTAATTGGTTCAACTTTTATGATTATAATGAATTAATATATCGAAGTTTTATGAAAATAGTGGACCGCGTTCTAAAAACTGCTAAGCCACTGGAAGCAAAATTGACAACAAAAGCAAAATGTTGAAAATTTATTCAAGTAGACACCAACTGTTTTCGATCGATAGCACGTTTTAATGCTCAAAACGGACGAAATATTTGTCAATTTCCAATAAGCTTTTGTTCTCATTTATTGGAAAAATGAAAATAAATAAAACATTGAAAAATAGTACTAAAAATAACGCCGCTTTAAAGACAGAATTAAGAAAATCGAAATAGTCATTTCAAGTCCGAAACACTTATTCACAACTCAAAGCTATTTACTAGAATTTCAGTGATAATTCCGACTTACCTTTAACCGTAGGTCTTTGTTGAGGAGCAGGAGGACGCCGACCCGCCGTTCCTGTAGCTCCCATTGGAGTATCTGTCAAAATAAAAACAAATTCATTAATCCATTGAACCAGAGAAATTTTAACGTCATGATATCATATGACACCAAAATGTCAACATACTCATGCATCCGTAATGTGCTTGCAGAATCAACGCTGATACTAAAAGACTACTACAGTGATTTTCTGCAGAACTGTGTATTCAAACGGAATAAATCCTCAGTGTTGTCACTCGCCTTATTCACATGAAAAACGCAGCCGGCGAATGGATATGACAATGAACGCTTCATCGCATGAAATTCTCGACAGCATCTAACAATCAACACAGACTACACTGCCACCTCATTGCAATATTTGCATATCCACAAATTAATTCTCATTTCCGTGAAAATCATTTGAATAATCTAAATAAAACGGTCGTATGCTTGTGCATTGCAGATACAGTAGCCAGGGAAGTAATTCATTCAGAAGTCAGTCAGTTTCTGACAATTCGAATGTTATCTTAAGTTTTCAGTGAGTGCACTTGCAGTACATTGGCAGAGTTGGTAGACCGCTTGGTGACAGAATTCACATCACAAAACGTTGTCGACCGCGCTCTAATCGGCCAGCATCCAGTGTCATCACTCGTCATCTTCCATTATGTTCTTGTAGATGACGCATTGGATCGCTTTAAGATTGCTTTCCGTCCTCGTACTTTCCTGCTATTGTGCATCTACGAGGCATTGCGTATTAAACGGTTTGCATCTGACCTTTGTGTTCAGAAAGATATCTTGTTCACTTGGTGATCTTTTGTGATAACACCTTCATGACGAAAGCGCTCGTTGATGACTTTAGTGTCTTTGCACATTTACACATTAAGAAATCGTTAAAGCGAAAATAAAGTTCCGAACTGATCATTTATTCAATTCTGGTTTTTGCATTGCAAAGATGCTAGAGCAACGTCAACATTTGAGGCTAAAATCTTGATTAGATTTAGTTTCTTTCATGATAACGAAATCAAAGAAATTGGCAAAGATTATGAATATGATGTTTCGAAACCTGAGTATTTTGTCATTCTTTTTATTTCTATTATATATTTCTATAGTGTGTATTATATATAGGTCTGCATGCGATCAGAGCAGGCTTTTGATAAGCTTGCCCACAGACTTTTCATACAGAAATGTGCTACATCATGGGAGGTATGGGACGCAATTTTCACTCTCTGAATTGTTAAGCTAACGAGAGCAAACGCTCCGACTGCTAACTGCTGGTGCGAAGTATCAATTAGGAGAAAATAACTGACAATCGGCGGGATTGATTTTTGAGCTACATTTGCCTTGCATCATCGTATTTTTTATACTCAAGACTCTCAGCCAATTTTTGCAATTTCCATTTGCTAACTTTCCTGATTTTCTCAAGACATGACGTTCTTATAGTCAGAAGCAATCTAAGACGAATCCAAGATTTGAACCAATCATAATGATCAATCCATGCCACAACAGCTGACAGAAGACATCATTTTTATCAGTGATGTGACCTCGACTACATTTTAATCCAGGTCGAAGTCGGATATTTCAATCGAGGTTGAGGTCAGACAATCGAGGTCTGCGAGGTCGCGGTTGCATCTCTGATTTTTACAGACGACATTATTGCTCTAAATTTCCATGTAAAACAATGCAGTAATATGGACCGTGATGGAGGTCGATGATAGACAATAAATCCGAAGGTGCGCACCGTCCGAGGCATCATTGTCAGATACAGACCAACATCTAGGTGTCATATTGCTGCTGTCACCCCACTAGCATTACAATCTCACTTTTCTATGGCTATCGGTCTGTAATGTGATTAGTTTTACAAAACCTCACTCGTCGCTGTACAAATCAGCGATCCGTTATGATATTACAGATCGGGAACAACAGATATCTCTGTAAATGCACATAGCTGAATGAAAATCGTGATGCAGTTGACCAAACGACGGCAGATCATGTTCATAGTCGAGAAAAGTAAAAAGGTAACTTCCCTTGTTTTATGTCGAAAGTTCTATTAACGTTGCGTCAGTAAGACAGTACATCGGCATCCGGCGCTTTCAATAGTAGATGTAACTAGGTGGATATATATTAAATATGCTTCTTTTGTTGTGTTTCCACTTAACATGCCCGGGTATTATTAAGTGAGAAAACTCCGGTAGGTGGACGTCCACCTACTTACATCGGCCAATGAAGGCGCGGGACGCCGAAGTACTGTCTTACTGACTCTGCTGACTAAACGTTAGTAGAACTTGTGACCATAAAACAGGGGAGTTACCTTTTTACTTTTCTCGACTGTGAAAATCGTGATATTCAAGAACAACATTTCCAGCATGATGTTGCAATTCTTTGCATTTTGATCAGTGTATTTAAAAAGTGGTTCTTGCATCGGCAATCTATGTATTGAGTGCACTGAGATATCATTGTAGTTCCTCGCACTAGTGCAAGAACTCAATATCATGCAGGAAATATAACACTGCACAGCTAACCGTGCCTCCCCTGTAATTGAACTCACTGTCTATGTTACTTCGCGTCTTGTGCTTCAAATACCATAAACAGTTCGTTCGATTATGGTGGATGCATTGCAAGCCATGAGGTAAACATCTTATTGATCGCGTAGAAATGTAGCTTGTCAATGAGGTCGGAATTTTAGCTATCTGTGCTTTCTGGTCCACACTATGATCTTCAATTATTCTACTACCAAGATATCTACACATAGGGTGGGTAACAATCATGGACTTCTAAATATCTAGGAGTCCATGGTAACAATGTAGTGCAATGTACGCTAAGCAGCCTCGGATTTCTACGATTTTCTTGCTCGTCTTGATTCATAGAATACCTTCTTTTCTTGTCTTTCTCATACGATGATAAAAATCATCACAGCAATCATTTAAGAAAGAATATGATTCTTACTAAATTGAACAAATTATTTAAGCATTCAACAAATGCAATGCTGTTGTATTGAATCATGTGCAGTAGAGACGTTTTACTTTTTCGGATTCGGTGGAACAAATGACAGTCTGGCTACTAGAAAAAGATTGAAATAGGTTGAGATAATTATCAGTATCTGAAATCAACATTTTCATTATAGAATTGACCATACCATAAATCTTCTCATCATAAGCTTAATAACGTCACATAAATTATATTTTTCAGAATGTTATAGGCAGAATAGATTTTTGTTTCGTTGGATTGACAAGCATCTAAGACCCCAACAATTTTCTCAGTGTTTAGCAGTAAATAACAGCTGTTCTTTCATAATTTGTGATTCCAACAGTCGAGCAAGTTCGGCAAGAGCTTTCTTATTACCCTGTTCTTTTTGTTGTGTTTCGATAATCGAATTTCAGACACAAATGAATAAAGTTAGCACGATATCAAACTGCAGCGAACCAAGTATTCCATCTTGTGACGATTGGATTTGGAGGACATGTTGGATTTTCAACGTTACACGACCTCAGAGAAGACAAAAATGATTTCGTCGGGATGGTGCTTCTACCAAAATAGATTTTTTTTTTTTTTACTGAATTTTCACCCCTAGCACAGCTATGAGCCATGAACGAAGCTAGGGGTTACTCAATGAAAAGTAAAAATTGTGTTATTTTAAATAAATAAAAATAGAAAAAAAACAACAGATCTTCTAATCTGATTAAACTGTCCCCATCAGAAACATGTTCGCACGCCTCTTGAAAGTATCAAGATTGTATTGGTCAGGGAAAGTGGTCTGGGGAAGCTTATTCCAAAGCTGTGCCGTGCGAACAAAAAAGCTTTTCGAGCGACTCACAGTACGTGCACGTTCTAAGCTCACATGATAGCATGTGAGTGCATTAGCTCTGCGTGTGCTTCTGGAGAAGATCTTAGGTTTGGGTACGCACTCATTTACTGCAGAGCTGCTTCTACCGAAATAGTACCTGTAGAAGAGACTGAGTGAAGCAACATCCCGTCTGACGGAGACGGCTGCAACTTGCTAGCAAGTTTTTCACCCATGAGATTCTTGACACGTTTCTCAACCCGTTCAAGGAGGTTAAGATGCGTTTGTGGGGCGCCTGCCCACAATGACAACAATACTCCATCAGAGGACGAATAGTGGACTTGGTAAAGATAGCAGACAGTCTGTGGTGGAAGATAGCTGCTGGCACGATAGAGACTACCAATGCGTTGACTGCCTGCTTGCTAATGGATTGGATGTACGGTTTCCATACAAGTCCTTCGTAACCGCCGATCCAAGGAAGGAGATGGAATCTTGTTCTCTGATCCTATTATCTGACATCTTACTGCTCTGATCATCATCTCCTTTACGTCGTGTGTGCAGAATACTCTGAGTTTTGAAGGATGAAGGAAACAACCAATTGGCGCCCCATTCTAGACCCTGCGTAAGTCTTCATTAAGAACGTCGCATAGCTGCTGACGTTGCTGATGTTTCTTAGCGAGTCGCTCATTGGTATTGAAGAGTGTTGTGTCATCTGCATACATCACCAATTTACTCACTAGCAGTCTGGGAGGTCGTTGATGTACAGCAGAAAAAGAGTGGGTCCCAAAATTGACCTTGAGGAACTCCTGCATTGACAAACTTGGTGGAAGACTTTTGGCCATCTAAGACGACAGATATCTGCCGATCACTAAGAAAAGAAGCAAGAAGTTTGTGGAGTTGATTAGCAACTCCATAGGACTTGAGCTTCATAAGGAGTCCCCTGATGCCAGACTTTATCGAATGCCTTGGAAATATCCAAGGCAACTGATCTCGTCTCACCTTGTCTGTCAAGGACACGACTCACATGTTCATGACATATGAAAGAAGATCTGCAGTTGATCGAGAGTGCCTGAAGCCATACTGTTCTTCTGATAGAAGGTTCTGAGTTTCAAGGAAGTTAACAATATGTTGGTTAATCACTGCTTCAAATAATCTTGCCAGTAATTGGAAGCAGGCTGATAACGGTAACTAGATGGAAGAGATGAGTCAGAACCTTTCTTTGGAACTGGAACCACGCGAAGCTACTTTCCAACAAAGGGAAACTCACCGGTGATACACATGTACTGAACAGTTAGATAAAAGTGGAGAAAGCTCAGGTGAGAGATGCTTGAAGACCGAAACCGGGATGCCATCTGGTCCACTAGACTTAGAGCTATCGAGACCGGCGATGATCTTTTTGACGTTTCGGACTGTGACTGAAGGAGGACTAACTGTCTCATCAGTGGCGCGTGGGAATTGGAGGTGGAATTCTACCTCCATCGTCTAATGACGAATTCTTCGCAAACTCTTTGCAAAGAACTCGCTTTGTCTGCTGAGTTGTCGCCATAGAAGTACTGACTTCGGCATGACGGAGTGCTGGGATGGAGGATTTGTTCCTATTGGTGACACTGTTGTAAATCCTCCAGAAGTCCTTAGAGCCAAGCTTTTGGGTAGCAATGGATTTCCGTACATACAAAGCGTAACGGCTTTTGCCTGATGTATGTTTCCTTGCAATATCTACGTGCGGTTTTGTACAATTCAAGATTGCCAGCGCTACTGTCACGCTTATACTTATGGAAAAACTGATCACGCTGGCAGTTGCAGCTGCACATTCTGTGTAAACCAAGGTTGTGAGTGGGCTTCATTTGGAAAGTACGGTGAGGAATGTAGGCCAACATCCCTATCAGAAGCCACTCTGTCATTTGCGCTTGCGCCGACTTGTGGACGTTCCTTTCTCGCTCAGAATCAAATTCTCAGCTTGAAACTTGACTAAGAAAAGTGCGGAAGCCACACCAGTCTGCTTTGGAGAATTGATAAACTGTTTCTATGGAAGGGTGCAACGGTGTGGAGCAAATTTGATGTTGCCAGAAACTGTGATAACACAGTGATCAGACGTGCCGAGTGGAGAAGTAACCTTGTGTGAAAAACAAGTTGGAAGTTTGAGGTGAGAAACAGGTCAAGGAGATATCCAGTATCCCCAGCTCGGTCCAGGCACTCAATCTGGTAGACAAGTGACAATTTGACTAAGGTTGTGAGAGACAGCGAAATCCTGGCTGCCTGACCGGAGAGATCGGTGGTGCGTGAGGTGCACAAGCCAGTCAACATTGTGCACGTTGAAGTCACCAAAAACGAGCAACTTCAGGCGCTGGGATACTCTTGTAGAGAAGAGAATCGATCGTGTCAGAAAGAACATTGAAAATATCCGCATTAGTTGATGGAGAGCGTATAGGAAAAAATAGAAGAAGTGTGGTCTTCCTGCAGCGGCGCAATGAGGGCAAGATACTCATGCCTTGGATCCTCTGAGCTGCGAAGCCTTCTCAAGGGAAGGCTTTGTCTTGCGAGGGCATAGACTCCAAGACCATGACAAGGTTGCTTTTATTCCATCCCGGTGAAATATGTATCCATCAGGAGTAACGTCGCTTGATGACACCACTGGGATCTAACCTGGTTTCCGACAGGGCTAGAAGAATCTGTGACTTACCTTGCAGGAAGATGTTGATGTCGTCGTAATTGGACCTCAGTCCTCTTATCGTTGCTGAACTGATCCTGAGAGGGTTTTTGAGCTTGACGGCTTGACTACGTTTCCTTGTGGTGGTCTTTTCCTCATTTTTCATAATTTTCGCATAGAATATCAATCAAATAAACGAAAATTATACCTGTACAACAAAGTGATACATAGAAACTTTGGAAGCATCAGAAAACGTAAATAATAGCAACAAAGCTGCAACAAATAATACGCCAAAAAAAGACACTTATAGGCTACAGTTTCATGTCGCAAAAGCTTGAAGAAACCCAAATGAGAATCCCCCTATTGCCGGTAACAATGGGTACAAGTCAGGTAGGCCACAGAGGAAACCGTGATACAGCTACACGGGCTAAACCCCTCAGTAAAAGCGAACCACCATGTCCGTGGCAGTGGAACTGTACCGCCTTTTTTCCGAGCAGTGTGACCGGGCCTGCCTCTCCAAAGCATTACTAGTGGGTTCGGGAACCCTCGAACTTAACCTGACGCCCGGTATGACCGTGAATACTTGGAATCTGATCACACCTTAACCTGCAACAAATGGGGAAGTGCAAAAGTAGAGCAGTGTAAGGAAGTTCGATCACAAATGAGGCCCAAATAAGTGCCATGCCCAAAAACCTGATGTCAACAACATGAAACATCTGATGACTGTTCATATCATCCGCAAACCAGGCCCAGGGGGTGGTGTTAATTGTGGACGGTGCCGAAGCCTACCACACAGGTTAAAATAGAACCAACGTGGAGAAAAAGAATGAAAAATTAAATTCAAAACCGATAAATAAATTCAATGACCAGTAAAATAATAATAATATTTCCAGAGCCTGCTAGTTTTTTTAAAAAAGCCGGAGCAGCACGGTCACAAAGCCGCCCCGACAATAAACCTTTCCGACAAAGGTAGAAACCCAAAGAAGCATGAGCTTCAGACGACAAAGCCTTATTGCGACTCCGTTTTCACCCTTTCACCGCTTTGAGGCCGCAGGTTGAGTGAGAAAGGGAAAATCTACCAAAATAGATTTGATCAATGCAATAAACCTGTCCATTTCTGGGAATGAATGCCTCCAGGAATTTCCTGCAAATTCACAACATGAGCAAGACAATGAATGTAGTTGCAGTTTGGCCACAACAATGAAAGTATATCAGTCCAACATTTGCGTATTTAAGAAGCTTCATACACAGTCACAAAATACAAAATCAATCGAAAAGTTGCTACGGCATTGAATGTCCTGTTGATAAGTGTGGAAAGATTGACGGTCTCCGAGGATAAGGGGATTTCACCAAGTTGATTTTTGAAAATCTTCGTAGTTGAGTTCGAGAGGTTCGAGAAAAGAGGGTTCAGAAGTGGACCGAATTCAATGGAAATCAGTTGTTTTCATCTGTGAGAAATTGAGATGCTTTCACCTTGAGTAAAAGTATTCCTTTAAAATTGAGCATCTCGATCAGCAAATAGCTTGGAAACCAGTTAGAGCGAAGAGTAAACAATAGGGATAGAAACCACTTCCCTGAACATGTGTCTGTCAAAAGGCTTCTGGTTCCAGTGATTGCCAATAGATTTTCATGCTTTTTGCCTATGATAGAATCTTTTATAGTCTGAGAGCGAAGTGGTCATCAAATCGCTTTCTTGCATAGTGAAACAAAATGAAACACCACCGATCAGCGTAGCAAATCGTTTTCCGAATCTCTTTGCTTCTACTGGCTGCCGCTATTGTCGCGTCGACAACTATTCGCGAACGCACGGATCTCAATACCTCCCCTTCAATCACAGATTCGCTGATAATACCAAATAATTATCAAACGAATCGATTCATTTGGTTCGACAGAATGAATTTTAAAGCAGTTTAATACATGTGACTGATATTTTATGCCTTCATTTTTGTTGAAAGTAGTGCCTCGTTTTTTTTTTTTTCCAACTAATTTTTCATACAATATCCTCCAGCGTTTTCTCTCCGGGATTTGGTTCCGCGCGGTCGCGGAAACATGTGTGGCTCTGGTAAATGAGTAATGACGTTACGATCCTCGGCACGTAAATGTTCTAAATGTCAGCTCCTTCTTTTCAAGGTACAACTGCTGGCATATGAGTATGCTGGCATCAATTTTGGGCCGGACAAGTTGAATAATTCAATTAAATTCACGGCACGGCTGAAAGAATTCCGAATATACCCAGGACAACGGAAGGGCCTGAAATACAAGCATATAAATGTCTAATGGCTGGAACTCTAAAGTTAATGATTGTGCGCTTTATTTACTGGCTATTCTTCATAAGGGATCAATATTTAACAATATATTCTCAAAACAACAACACTACAACGAATTGGTATGAAAATGCGCGAGTAGCGGTCACCTTCTGTGAAAAAGTCTGCAAAATTGATTGTTATGCATAGGGAGCCTGATCTAACATGGGGCGGCAATATGAAAGTGAGTGAGGAGATATCTATCTGCGAGGACGAAATGAAGACTGCATATGACCAGTCTAACATGGGCCAAGGATGTGTTATAATTGCTAGCTGCAGACGAAATGAGACTGCATAGGGACCCTGAGTCTAACATGGGGCGGCCAATTGAAGGTGATATAGATATCTATCTTGCGAGGGAACGGAAATGAGACTGCATAGGGGACCCTGAAGTCTAACAGCGGCGGGCGGCAATTGAAGAGTTGCTATGAGATATCATATCTACTCTGCGAGGGACGAAATGAGAACTGCATAGAGACCTGAGTCTAACATGGGAGACTAACGGGGTGGGGCGGCAATTGAAGTGGTGAAAGATATCTATCTGGCGAGGGACGGAAATGAGAACCTGCATAGGGACCTGAGTCCAACATGGGGCAGCAATTGAAGTGGTGGGAGATATCTATCTGCGAGGGACGAGAGAAGAGTAGACTGGCATAGGGACCTGAGTCTAAACATGGGGGCAAGCAATTGAAGTGGTGGGAGAATTCTATCTATCTTGCCGAGGGACGGAAATGAGACTGCATAGGGACCTGAGTCTAACATGGGCGGCAATTGAAGGGTTGTGAGATATCTGATCTGCGAGTACGGAAATGGAGACTGCATTAGAGACCTGAGTCTTAACATGGGGCCGGCAATGTGAATGGTGAGAGGAGATATCTATCTGCGAGGGAACGGAAATGAGACTGCATAGAGGACCGGGAGACCTAGTCAGGGGCGGCAATTGAAGTGGTGGGAGATATCTGACTGCGAGGGACGGAAATGAGACTGCATAGGGACCTGAGTCTAACATGGGCAGCAATTGAAGTGGTGGGAGATATCTAAATCTGCGAGGGACGGAAATGAGACAGCATAGGACCTGAGTCTAACAGGGGCGGCAATTTGAGAAGTGGTGGGAGATATCTATCTGCGAGGGACGGAAATGAGACTAGCATAGGAGACTTGATCAAAACATGGGCGGCATTTGAAGTGGTGTGAGATATCTATCTGCGAGGGACGGAAATGAGACTGCATAGGGACCTGAGTCTAACATGGGGCAGGCATATTGAAGTGTGGGTCAGATATCTATCTGCGAGGGGACGTGAAATGAGGACTGCATAGAGGACCTGAGAGTCTAACATGGGGCAGGCAATTGAAAGTGGTGGGAGATATCTATCTGCGAGGGACGAAAAATGAAAGATCTGCATAGGGAACCTGAGTCTAACATGGGGCAGCAATTGAAAGTGGTGGGAGATATCTATCTGCGAGGGACGGAAATGAGACTGCATAGGGACCTGATCTAACATGGGGGCGCGCAATTGAAAGGTGGTGGAAGATATCTATCTGCGAGGGACGGAAATGAACTGAAATAGGGACCTGAGTCCGAACTGTGGGGCAGCAATTGAATGTGGTGGGAGAGTATCTATCTCTGCGAGGGACGGAAATTGAGACTGCATAGGGACCCGAGTCTAAACATGGCAGCAATTGAAGTGATGATGAAGATATCGTATCTGCGAGGGACGAGAAATGAGACTGCATAGGAGACTGAGTCCCTAACATGGGGCGGCAATTGAAGTGTGGAGATATCTATCTGCGAGGAAACGGAAATGAGACGGTGCCATAGGGGACCTGATCAAACAGGGGGCACAATTGAAGTGGTGGAGATATCTACCCCTCTGCGAGGGGACGGAAATGAGACTGCATAGGGACCTGAGTCTATACATGGGCGGCAATTGAAGTGGTGGGAGATATCTATCTGCTGAGGGACGGAAATGAGACTGCATAGGGACGCTGAGTCTAACATGGGGCGGGCAATTGAAAGTGGTGGGAGAAATCTATCTGCGAGGGACGGAAATGAACTGCTAGCATAGGGACCTGAGTCTAACATGGGGCGGCAATGAAGTGGTGGGAATATCTACTGCAACAAATAGACAGCAAGCGACCTATCTAACTTGGCAGCATTTGAAGTGGTGTGGAGATATCTATCGGCGAGGAAACGAAATGAGACCGCCAAAGAGACCCCTGAGTCTAACATGGGGCGGCAATTTGAAGGTGGTGGGGAGATATCCTATCTGCGAGGGACGGAAATGAACCTGCATAGGGACCCTGATTCCTAACATGGGGCAGCAATTGAAGAGGTGGGAGATAGCCTCATCTGCGAAGGGACGGAAATGAGAACTGCATAGGGACCTGAGTCTAAACATGGGGCCGGCAATTGAAGTGGTGGGAGATATCTATCTGCGAAGGGACCGGAGAAATGAGACCTGCATAGGGACCTGAGTCCTAACATGGGGCGGCAATTGAAGTGGTGGGAAGATATCTATCTGCGAGGGACGGAAATGAGACTGCAATAGGGACCTGAGTCTAACATGGGGCAACAATTGAAGTTGTTTGGGAGATATCTAATCTGCGAGGGAAACGGAAATGAGAACTGCATAGCGACCTGAGTCTAACATGGGCGGCAATTGAAGTGGTATGAGATAGGCTATCGTGCGAGGGACGGAAATGAGACGGCATAGGGACCGTTGAGTCTAACATGGGCGGCAATTGAAGTGGTGGGAGATATACTATCTGCGAGGGGTACGGAAAATGAGACTGCATAGGGACCATGAGTCTAACATGCGCAAGTGAATGGTGAGATATCTAGTCTGCGAGTACGGAAACAAGACTGCATAGGGACAAAAAAAAAAAAAGCTCTAAAAAAACAAAAAAAACAACATGGGGCGGCATTTGAAGTGGTGGGCAGATATCTATCTGCGAGGGACGGAAATGAGACTGCACTAGGGACCTGAGTCTAACATGGGGCGGCAATTGTGAAGTGTGTGGGAGATATCTACTCTGCGAGGGACGGAAATGAGACTGCATAGGGACCTGAGTCTAACATGGGCACGGCAATTGAAGTGAAGATGAGATATCTATCTGCAAGGGACGGGAAATGAGACTGCATAGGGACCTGAGTCTAACATGGGCGGCAATTGAAGTGGTGGGAGATATCTATCTGCGAGGGACGGAAATTAGACAGAGCATAGGGACCCTGAGTCTAACATGTTTGGGCTAGCAATTGAAGTGGTGGGAGATATCTATCTGCGAGGGACGGAAATGAGAACATGCATAGGGACCTGGAGTCTAACATGGGGGCCGGCAATTGAAGTGGTGTGGAGATATGCTATCTGCCGAGGACGGAAAATGAATGACAAGCATAGGGACCTGAGTCTAACATGTGGAGCGAATGAAGTGGTGGGAGATATCTATCTGCGGAGGAACGGAAATGAAGACTGGCATAGGGACCAGAGTCGAACATGATGTGGCGGCAATTGAAGTGGTGGAATTACGATCTGCGAGGACGAAATGAACTGCATAGGCCCTGATCTAGACATGGGCACACTTGAATGTTGGGAGATATTTCTATCTAGCGAGGGACTGAAATGTGACCTGCATAGGGACCTGAGTCTAACATGGGGCAAGCAATTGAAGTGATAGGAGATATCTATCTGCGAGGGACGGAAATGAGACTGCATAGGAAACCTGGATGAAGTCTAAAGACTATGGGGCAGCAAATTGAAGTGATGGGAGATATCTATCTGCGAGGGACGGAAATGAGACTGCATAGGGACCTGAGTCAACATGGCAGCGCAATTGAAGTGATGGGAGATATCTTATCTGCGAGGGGAAACGAAATGAGACTGCATAGGGAACTGAGTCTAAACATCGGGGCGGCAATTGAAGTGGTGGGAGATGATCTATCTGCGAGGGAACGGAAATGAGAACGCATAGGGACCCTGAGGTCTAACATGGGCGCAATTGAAGGGTGGAGATAATCTATCTGCGAGGGACGGAAATAGACGAGCATTGGGCCGGAGTCTGAACAATGGGCGATGGGCGGCAATTGAAAGTTGGGAATATCTATCTGCGAGGGACGGAAATAGACTCATAGGGACCTATCTAACATGGGGCCCAATCTGAAGTGATATAAAATCTATCTGCGTGGGACGGAAGGAACGGCATAGGGTCCTATTCTAACATGGCGCAATTGAATGGGTGGGAGATAGCGATCTGGCGAGGGAGCTGAAAGAACTGCATAGGACGCTGAGTCCTAACATGGGGCGGCAATTAAGTGGTGGGAGATTATCTATCTGCGAGGGGGCCGGAAAGGAGACTGCATAGGGAACCTAGTCTAACATATGGGCGGCATTGAAGTGTGTGAATAATCTTTCTGCGTGGGACGAAATGAGACGCATAGGACCTGATCTAACATGGGCGGCAATTTAAGTGGAAGATATCTATCTGCGAGGCACGTAAAGGTGAACGGCTAGTAGGACCTGAGTCTACCATGCCGGCACATTGAAGTGGTGAGATATCTATCGGCAGGACGGAAATGAGACTGCAGAGGGCCCCTGATCTATCATGCGGCAATTGAAGTG